>BSBK01005806.1:0-577892 GCA_027943335.1 Chamaecyparis obtusa
ATTTTGTTACAATAACTGAGAGGGAGGTGAATCAATTATCCATAGTCCCAAATACAAAATGTAAAACTTCAAAACAAATGCAGCTTAATCTACGGCTCAGTAAACAATTATACTAAACTATCTATGCTTTTACCAATTATCAGTTAATTGTTCATAGTGATTACCGACCAAATCAAATATGCAATATGTAAAGTATGACAATCAAACAATCACCACAATAAAAACATAACACAAGAGATTTAATGTGGAAACCTTGTAAAGAGAAAAACCACCTAGGACTGGTAACCCAAAATATTTTCACTCTTCTGAAGTGAGCTCAGTGAAGAGCCAACCTTGTTAAAGGTTACAAAACACACTATAAGGTGTGACCTGATTAGAGGATATAACACTAATAGTTATCGTCTAGCCAGCATTCACTATGGGGTTGACAAGATAATAATGTACATTTTATGAATGACATATAAGACTTTCAAGTCTACTCAGTTAAGAGATTTTATCTGATTACAATGGTTAAACTATAACAGCAGGTGATCTGAATACAATACAACTTGATTTGCAGATGTTCAGATCTATTCTTAAGCTCATAAAAATCTCTGATAAATTTTTCTTATTCAGTTCATCAACATTCAATAACTTACTATCCCTTGATAAAAACTCTAGGATGCTCGGTGAACTCTACAATTCAGTTCTCCTTTAACTAGTTTGATCAAGCATGCATGAAGCTTGTTCACATGATATCTTTGTAGTTTCCTTCCTCCAGCATTCATTTCACTTTGAAACCCTAGTCTCTTAAATAGACAATTAAACCATTTTATTTTCATCCATCAAATTTTTCCCCTTAATCTCCTTCATTGATTTTTCTGCTTAAACCATCCTTGGTAGATGTGTTTCAATTCCATCCTTTAGATCTTCTTTGAATTTGGCTAGTCATTGATCTTATAACAAACTTTATCTTTCCTCCTTGATAACAAGGTACTTTCCAGCTCATCAATAGTGTCAGCTAAACTAATCGTTTAGTTCTTTTGTCCATACTTGGTTAACAAAGAAATGCATTGGTGAACACAAGATCAGTTGATACTGTCACTCGGTATACACTACACTATCTCGGTGTATACTGGAATACTTCATTAACTGACCACACTGCTTTGCAACATTTTGCTTCTATCTCCATAACAGATTAATGCAACATAATCAAGTCAACAATATGAAGTCATAGACTCATCAATAAGTTACCAAGAGTATTCCTTATTGTCATCTATCATATCCATCATCCTCAATGTAGATATCTCAGTCCTTCATCTTTTCTCTCCTCTTCTACAGATGTGTAGATATTTGAAACTACCATGATAAGTACTGTCAAAACTAGTTGACATCAATGACAACATAAAACTGATTCAATTATCTTACATAATAATTTAGTGCTTGGTGATCTCTAATCACTTGTAGTTCTTCAATCAAGTTCTCAATCAGTTGTAGTTCATCAATCTCTCCCTTTGGCATTGATGGAAACTCAAGCAATATGAAGTGTACCATACACATACCAAACATGTATTCTACAACTCTGTAAGCAAATGTTGTAGCTCTCCTTAGCTTAATATGTTTAATCACTACATTACATGATAGCATTGCAAGTGCAGACCTTCTTCTATAAATATGATCTTTCCAGTTCTCAGAATGTCTCTCCCTTAGATAGATGTTCCAATAATATCCTCGATTATCATATTGTTTATCTCTCTCTTTGATAATAATGCCAAAGAAAAACATAAACATATAGCTCTATATTAACCATGTGACTCTCTATTGTCCGATCTATGTATTTTTTTATCTTAGTAAACAGATTATACCAATCTGTGTTCTAACTCCTCAAATATTTCACAACCTTAGATAGAATCCAAAGTGTGAACTATGTTGCATCAACATGAATGATCTTCTGATAAGCTTAGGCTAATGCAACCTCTAGATCACATTAGTGACCGGTAGAAACAGGATGGACCCCAAGTCTAGTCCTCAAGTATTCAAATGTATCCTTCGGTAGAGGCTTGGGAAATATGTCTACAAGTTGCTCCTTAGTTGTATCATATTCTAGCTTTACTTTCTTCTCCTATACTTGCTCCCTTAAGTAGTGATACTTGATAGATATGTGATTTATTTTTGAATGCATCGCTAGATTCTTTGAAATGTTTATGGCACTCATTTTTTCATAGTATATAATCACCAGCTCAGTGATTATCTCATTCATCCCTTCCAACACTAGCTTGATATATGCAATATTTGAACAATTTGTAGCAGCAACAATATACTCTTCTTTGGCTATAGACTAGGAAATACAAGACTGCTTCTTACTTGTCTAGGTAACAAGTCTTTCACCAAAGAAAATTGCTCCTCTGATTGTTCTTTTTATGTCATCTACATTTCTAGCCCAATCAGTGTCAATATAAACTCTGAGTTTAAATTTGCCATCCTTAGGATACCATAGTCCATAGTCCTTTGTTTTCTTCAAGTATCTTAAGATTCTCTTTGTTGCAACCATGTGTGACTCCTTAGGATTTGTAGAAAATATTGCAACAATCCCCACAACATGTGCAATATCTGGTCTACTATGCACTACATACATCAACTTACCAATCATAGATCGGTACAGTGTCTAGTTCACCTCTGTAGTTTCATCATCTTTAGTCAATTTTCAGCCTGTGACCATTGGTGTTCTGACTAGTTTAGTACTGGTTTAGAATCTTCCATGCCAAATGTTCTCAGTACTTCATTGATATACTCAGATTGTGTGATGAATATCCCATCATTTTTTTGAATAACCTGTAGTCCTAGAAAGAACTTAATCTCTCCAAACATAGACATTTCAAATTCTTTTCTCATCTCATTAGCAAATGATTTACATATGTGATCTTGTCCTCCAAAAATAATATCATCCACAAATATTTCAGCAATTAAAATAGTGTCATCAGACTCACCTTTCATATACAAATTATTGTTCTCACTAGTTCTAACAAATCTAGTACTTAACAAATAAGTATGCAGCCTTTCATACCAGGCTCTCAGTGCTTGCTTTAAACCATATAAAGCTTTATGTAATCTACATACCATATCTTTCTTATCTGTATCAACAAACCCTTTTGGTTGTTCTATGTAGACTTCCTCTTCAAGTATCCCATTCAGAATTGCAGACTTAACGTCCATTTGATAAACTTTAAATTTCTTATGTGCTACATAAGCCAATAACATTCAAATTCCTTCTATTCTAGCAACAGGTGCAAACGTTTCACAATAATCAATTCCTTCCTCTTGAGCATACCCCTTTCAAACTAGTCTGGCTTTATTCCTTGTAACCTCTCCATTTTCATTCAGCTTGTTTCTGAAGATCCACCTAGTACCGATAACATTCCTATTTTTAGCTCTAGATACTAAGGTCCATGTCTTATTTTTCTCTATTTGTTCAATCTCCTCAGTCATTGCATTTATCCATTCATCATTTTCCAATACAACCTTAACATTCTTTGGTTCAAACTCACAAACCAAGCATGTACCTTGTCTTGACTTACTTCTTGTTTGCATGCCAGCTTGCTTATCGCCAATGATTTGGTTCTCAGGATGATGTCTCTTGAACAATCTTGCCAGTACATGATCTCTTCTTTGTTGTTCATCCTATTCAATTTCATTTACTTTCTTAGTAGCCTCTTCTGGATCGTTAGTGTTCCTTTCTTATTCCTCGGTGTTGTTTTCCTCTTGACCAGTTGCCACAGTCTACTACTTCAGTAGGTGCTCTAGATGCTCAATGTATGTGAATCTACCATAATCTTTTGGTTCCTTGATGCTCTCTTCACTATTCTTATAATTAAACTCATCAACCCTGACATTAGTACTTTCAATCATTTTATTAGTAACTCTATTTAGACACTTGTATGCTTTTCTTTTAGTGGAATATCTAAGAAATATCCCTTCATCGCCTTTTGAGTCAAACTTTCCATTTCTATCATCTTTCATAATAAAACACTTACTACCAAATATTCTGAAGTAACTTACAGTCAGTTTGTGACCAAACCATAACTCATAGGGTGTTTTGTTAGTGTCCTTCTTTAGTTGTACTCGGTTCAAAACATAAATAGTTGTTCTAATTACTTCTCTCTAGTATGTCTGAGCCATATTCTTCTCTATCATGAGTGTCCTTTCACAATCAACAATTGATCTATTCCTCCTTTCAGCAATGCCATTCTGCTGAGGTGTTCTCAGTGTAGAAACATGTCTTTTTATACCATGCTAATTACAATAGTTAGTAAATTCATCAAAAATAAATTCACCACCTCTGTCAAATCTTAAGCATTTTAGTTCTTTCTCAGTTTCTTTCTCTACTTTTGCTTTATACCATTTAAACATTTTAAATGCTTCTGATTTTTCTTTTGAGAACATCATAGTCATCAATCTAGTATAATCATCAACAAACAAAATGAAATACCTATCTCTATAATAGTTGTGTGTTCTCATGAGACCACATAGGTTAGTGTGAACTAGCTCCAAAATTTTCTTTTTTGAATAATCTTTTCTCTTAAAACTAGATCTTGTCATCTTACCTTTTTGACATTGATGACACATTACATGATCTGACTTTGTTGGGATAGGAAGACCTCTAACCTTTTTCTTTTTACTGATCTTGATCATGTTATCAAAGTTCACATGACATAACCTTTTATGCCATAGCAATGCATCCTCATCTTTCATCATTAAACAGGAAGACTGATCATTATCAAGATAAAACAAGTTACCTTTCATTTGTGCTCCTGTTCCAACAAGTTTTCCTCCTTCATAGAACATCTTCAATTTCTTTCTCTCAAAAGCTACACGGTGGCTTGAATTGTTAAGTTGTGCCACACTTAGCAGATTATAATTTAGTCCTTCTACCCAATAGGCATTATCACATCTAATTTTATCATTTATCATTAAGGATCCCTTTCCTCTAACCATACAAGGTGTTTCATTGCCCATTTTTATAGATCCTCCATTATAATGCTCAAGATGATCAAATTTTTTCTTCATCACCAGTCATGTGATGGGTACAACCACTATCTATGATCCATGTATCATTTTTATTAACTTTAGAAATAAGAGTTGTTTCTACATACCTTTCTTGTTCTTCAGATTCATCCTTCATTGCAACAAACACCACTTCCACATCATCATCTGTGTCAATCTCGATATCATTCTCTTTAGCAATGTAACATACCATCTTTCCTTTATCATTGTTGTCTTGTTTGTCTATGTTGTAGTGTCAGTAACTCCTATTGTTTCTTCTCCCATAGCTTCCTTCACCAGATCGATCCTTGTTTCTATCTTCTTCTTTCCTATTTGGGCATCTAGTAGCAATATGACCAACTTCTTTGCAGTTAAAACATGCTAAAGGTAATTTACCTCTATATCTACCTTTTCCTTTAAGGTAACCTTCTGGCCATAAGAGCTTCAAGCTCATCAAGCTCATCATCACTATAACTTTCATTATCATCATTATTGCTTCTACTACTAGATTTACCAATCTTTAGAGAAGTCATGAAAGCAGACTCAATAGATGGTACAACACTATTATCAAAGTTATCCAGTTCAAAATTTGTTAGCTTACCGATCAAACTATCAAGAGTGAGAGTATTGTTGGGTGCAAACCTCATTTTCTATATTGCAGATATTCTGATTGCATAAACCAGTAATAGGGTTCTCAAGATTTTACTCACCACTATTTATTCAGAAATGACACCACCAGATCCTCTAATAGCATTAACTACTTCCTTTATTTTATTGGTGTACTACACTATGTTTTCTCCTTCTTTCATTTTCATATCATCAAATCTTCCTCTTAAGCTTTCAGCTCTGGCTCTTCTGACATATACATCACCACTATAAACTAGAATAAGTTTGTCCCACATTTCCTTTGAAGTAAGGCAATCCTTGACATCTTCAAATTTGACATCTGTTAGAGCAGCATAAATCTCCATCATGCTAATATTATGCTTATGTCTATCTCTTAATTGGTTAAGAGTCAAAGGTCCTGTAGGCAGTGCTAGGTAGCCATTATCCAATAGAGTGAGGGCATAATTCATAATTTTAGATATATGAAGTCTCATTTGGCTTTGCCATATTGTAGAGTTGTCCTTGTTTAGCTTTGGCACTTCCCTCTTATACATTTTGTGATCTTTATGTTGAAGTCCTTAAAACTCTATTCCAAGCAACCAAGCAGCTTTGATACCAATTGTTAGAATAACTGAGAGGGGGGTGAATCAGTTATCCACAGTCCCAAATACAAAATGTAAAACTTCAAAACAAATTAGCTTAATGTGCAGCTCGATAAACAATTATACTAAACTGTTTGTGCTTTTACCGATTATCAGTTAATTGATCATAGTGATTACTGACCAAATTAGATATGCAATATGTAAAGTATGAAAATCAAACAATCACCACAATAAACACATAACACAAGAGATTTAATGTGGAAACCCTATCAAGGGAAAAACACCTAGGACCAGTAACCCAAAATATTTTCACTCTTCTGAAGTGAGCTCGGTGAAGAGCCAACCCTGTTAAAAGTTACAAAACACACTATAAGGTTTGACCTTGTTAGCGGATTTAACACTAACAGTTATCATCCAACCAACATTCACTATGGGGTTGACAAGATAACAATGTACATTCTATGAATGACATATAAGACTTTCAAGTCTACTCAGTTAAGAGATTTTATCTGATTACAATGGGTTAAACTATAACAATAGGTAATCTGAATATAATACAACTTGATTTGTAGATGTTCAGATCTATTCTTAAGCACATAAAAATCTCAGATCAATATTTCTTATTCAGTTCATCAACATTCAATAACTTACTATCCCTCGATAAAAACTCTCTGACACTTGGTTAATTTTGTAGTTCGATTCTCCTTTAACCAGTTTGATCAAGCATGTATGAAGCTTGTTCACGTGATATCTCTGTAGTTTCCTTCCTCTGGCATTCATTTCACTTTGAAACCCAAGTCTCTTAAATAGACAAGTAAACCATTTTATTTTCATCCATTAGATTTTGTCGATTAATCTCCTTCGTTGATTTTCTTCTTAAACCTTCCTCGACAGATGTGCTTCAATTTCATCCTTTAGATCTTCCTTGAATTTTGCTAGCCATTGATCTTATAACAATCTTTATCTTTCCTCCTTAATTATGAGGTACTTTCCAGCTCATCAATATTCTTAGCTAAACTAATCATTTATTTCTTTTATCCATACTCGGTTAACAAAGAAATACATCGGTGAACACAAGCTCGGTTGATACTGTCACTTGGTATAGACTACATTGTCTTAGTGTATACTAGAATGCTTCATTAACCGACCACACTGCTTTGTAATATTTGGCTTCTATCTCCATAAAAGATTAATGTAACATAATCAAGTAAACAATATGAAGTCATAGACTCATCAATAAGTTACCAAGAGTTTTCCTTATCCTCATCTATCATATCCATCTTCCTCAATGTAGATATCTCGGTTCTTCATCTTTTCTCTCCTCTTCGACAGATGTGTAGATATTTGCAACTAACATGATAAAAACTATCAAAGCTAGTTGACATCAATGACAACATAAAACTGATTCAATTGTCTTACATAACAATTTAGTGCTTGGTGATCTCTAATCACTTGTAGTTCTTCAATCAGGTTCTCAATCAGTCATAGTTCAATCAAATTTGATAAAAAAAAAATTTGCCTCTTTTTGCATAAGCTCATACTTTAAATAGTCAATGTAAAAAAATTGAAAATTAAATTTAAAAACAATAATTTTTTATTCAACCATAATTTGCAATGCGATTTAAAATTTTACTTTTTTTGTCATAATCAGTGACATAATTTGGCATTGGTTATTCACAAGTCTTCTTCTAATTGATGAAGTTTTTGCTTGTGCATACAAATATTGGATAATGCAGGCATGTTTGTTTGTTGGAATTAGACTGGAATTAGGATTGTCAAATCCCAGAATTGACATTTTCCATTATTGTGTTCAAAACATGAAACTAAAATAGGGATTTGTTAATTCTCATTTACTCCTAAAACCAGCATTTGAATCTTCTATCTAAATAGGTGGAATTGGAAAATCAATTCCAATTCCACTTAAATGAGAGTTTAGGGTAAAGAAAAAATATGTAATATTTTGAAATCCATATGCAAACAACATTTTCCATCTTCTCATTATGAATTCTAGGTGAACCAAACGGTTCAAACCATATTCCAAAACCATTTTCCAAATTTAAAACTCCCAAAATTGTCAAATACTAAAATTTGACAATTCCAACTCACCTAAAATGATTTTTCATTGCATATGCTTATGCTCTATATTAAATGTCATTGAATCTATTAACATATCCTCTAAATATGGTGAAAACTTACTAGCATAGTATTGAAATAGTACAAATCTATTAATATAAATACAGAGGTAAAGGTTTTCCAATCTAAAAAAATTAAAGCTTGATTCTCTTGGATATCTCTCTAGTGGCCCACAACCCACTACATTACTCTCCTCTCCCCTCATGCCCCACCCTTGTATTGTTGAGGAATAACTTATATAAATATAGTCACTCATAACTATTAATGTGATGTAGGAGCATCTCAGGTTCTTAGCAATCCTATGTCACCAAAAATAATTTGAGTTGTTCAGGTTGCTCGGTTCCTTAATTGACTGAGTTGGCCCAGTAGTTGCTCGGTTCCTTGTTTCATCGAGTTGTTCGGTTGGTTTTCCTAGTTATTTCCTGTCCCTCAGTAATCTTTCTTACTGAGTGGTTTATTTTGGATTTCCTATTGAGGCTAACTTATGCATTGAATTTTGGTCATGTATTTAATGTTGTTATCGATCATTGGGAAGCGTGTGGACCTAGATCTGGTCATTCCTTTCTTCAATGATGGATCTAAAGGCTAACTTATTTTGGTAGCCTCTTTTATAAATAGATTAGTTGGTTGTAGTTTAGGTATCGGTTTGAGGAGATAGAAGATAGTCTCTAAAAGAGGAATCCTCACATGTTGGAGGACTATTGTAATCAAATTGAATGTATTTGGCCATAATCAAGAAGCCTTACAACCCAACATGTATGAGGTTATTTAATGAATATATATGATCTATTTCGCATTCTCTCTCTCTCAATTGTGTAGTTGCTTCTACGTGTGTGATCTTTGTAACGGGGTCGTGATTTAGGCATGCCTTTGGCCCTTCATCCTGTCCTACCTTCCATCATAATAGCACCCATCTTCTCTCCCTATCGCTAGGTTGAGTACCATGGACTATTGGTCAAGATGAATCTTCACTCTCTCTATGCACCTATAAATTGCATTTTCTTGAGATTTGGAAGGTTTTTTTGCTAAATCATGCATTGATTTATTTAAAGTGGTGCTCAATAGATTGGATTATGAATTTTCACATGAGTTAATACCACATGGATTTCACAATGTCACTCCAGGCTACTATGATGACCTCATCTACCAAGTCCATCTCCAAGGGGGTTCGCTTCATTTTTTATTTTGTCTACATTGTATATCTACTTTTGAAAACAACTGGAATAAAATGTGAAGTTTGAACTAGAAATTTGATGTGGTTTTGGAGATATAACGGTGACTTCAAATAGGAGCAAGTAAATAGATTTCACATAACCCTAGATAGAAACTTAGTTGATAACATGGATGTATATATTACAGATGAGGGATAAAATGAATTGTGGGTGTTCCACTATTCTTTATGAGTCAAATCAGAGTTTTGAGAAGCCCCGGTAAGAAAACTTCAAGGCTAAAATAGATAAAATAGGTAAACAAAAGACATTTTTTATTTAGGAAACAATGGTCTATTAGTATGGTAAGGCTTAGATTATTTATTTCTTGTTGCATTTATACCACATGTAATATGTATAGCTTCCCTATTAAATAATGGCCACAAAGTTAGGAATTACCTTTTTACATTTACACAAAGTTAGAATAGAGCTTCTCTTTAAATCAATTAAACATTACCTTGGTTACCAAGACAATTTTTATTATAGAAATTAACTCTGTTACCAAAAATGCATATTCAGTTTTTATTTTAATAGATTCCTTCTTGATTAACTATTTCTAGATTTTCTCCTAATTTTTTCCTTAAACCATGACTTCTTTTGGGCTTTTACTTTGTTTTTTCCCTACTCATTGATTTGTATATTTTTATCTTTTCATAGTTGTCTTATCATGGATTTATCTTGTATCTCAAGAATTGTATTCTAGTTACCATCATTGGATGTATTTGTAGCTCTGATTTATAAAGATATTGTATCATATTTATGTCTATTTACAAGTTGATTCTACCTATTACTTTGCAATTTTTTACATTTGTACATCTCTCTCTCTCTCTCTCTCTCTCTCTCTATATATATATATATATATATATATATATATATATATATATATATATATATATATATATATATATATATATATATTATATATATATATATATATATATATATATATATATATATATATATATATATATATATATATATATATATATATATATATATATATATATATATATATATATATATATATGACTTTATGTCTTAAGTTTACTATGAATTCTTTTTTTCTAGCTTAATTATAATAAATTTTCTTTTGCTCCCATATACATATGAACGTTAACACACATAATGTTCTATACTTTACAATTAATTAATAACTGATATAATACAAAGTCATTATTATTATCCAAAAAATAAAAATATGAAACAATCTCTTACATGTTGATGGATCTTAGCAATTTCTACACTTTCTCACACAATTCACATTTAGTGCACCATTTATTGTCTTATTCTCCTTATGTAGAGGTTACAACCATGTTAATCTCTATTAACCCCCCTATGGGTGTTGGAGAGATCTCTTGGCTATAGATTTGACCCTTAAGATTATAAAATTTAAATACAAATTTGGCTAATGCCCGCCTAACTCACCACCCCTTTACAGGTCAGTTAAACACATCTTTGCATGATTTATTGTTATCTCATTATATTTGAAAGGTTCTTAATTATATTTATTTAGAGACATGTATCATCTTAAAATAGAATCACTTCCATGTTGAGAATATTTAACCCTCTAAGTAAGTGGTCCGGGGTCATGTCAAGTGCCTTGAATGGGTATTTGACTGGATCTAGTTGTTTCCCCCCCTTGTTCTACTTCTCTCCCCCCTGTTTCCCAGCCTCTTTATGACATCTTTCTCTGAGAAACTCAAGACTTTAACTTTCTAGGTCAATGATGACCTGATGGGTCAAGGTCAACCTTGACCCTGACCTAGGTCAAAGTTGACCTTGACTCTGACCTAGGGTAGAGTCGACCTTGACTTTGACCCTAGGTCCAAATTTTAGATTCTAGGAGTTTCAGGATGTCGAGCTTTGGAAAGTTTTTTTTCCCACTTCTGGGTCGGCTGTTTTAGATATCGGAATGGTAAACTCTTAAATGATATTTAATTTAGGTCCATTTATAGGGTTTAATGTTAATTGGGATTTAATTCTCCAATGTTGGCCTCTCTAGAAGTTTGTACCCTAGATCACTATAAAAGGAAGCCTTCCTCTCTCATTTTCTCCATCCACTTTTCATGATCAAGACATCAAGCTCTCAAGTGCAATCAAGTGATCAAGAAAGAAAGAAGGAGAAGGAAAGTATTCAAGAATTCATTCATCAAGGAGATCCATTGTTAGCCATTGAAGAACTCAATCTCTTTGGAACCCTCTTGTTGAAGATTTCTCCATTCACATTCATTCAAGATTCCTCCTAGTCCAAGACCCATTCAAGATTGGTGTTGAAGATCTAATGCAATTGATTTAAGACATCCTACATACATTTCTATATTCATTTCTACATCCATACTTGTGGATTCAAGGATTTGAATCCTCCACAAGGGTTTCAACATAAGCAAGGTGAATAGTTCTATTTACTTTGTTTATTTACATTGTAATTTCAATTACATTTTAAGGTTGATTCCAAATTGGGGTTTGACCAAGGCAAACCCTCCATCCAAACAACAAAACCATTTTTCTTTTAGGTACAGGTATAGGACAACGAATTGAAGTTCAAATTTGGATACCTTTTTTGGTGAACTTCCAAGATCCGCAAATAGAATTCTCATCGAAGCTATTTCGGGTCAAGGTCAACCTTCAGTGGGGGGTAAGATTGTGCCCCGCTATCTAGGTCAAAGTCGACCTAGCTCCGAAAGACAAAAAATTTTCTAGGTTTTCTCTGTCTCAGCATTTCCAGTCCGGAGCAAGTTGCAGAATTTCCTGAAACTAAACACAGACATGAGAAATCATTCTTTTCCAGATTTACCCTTGTTGGTATTTTTCTCTATTTTTTAAGTTTCCCTTCATTTTTTTTTAATCCTTTGAGGCTTTCCCTATTTTCATGTTAAAAATTTCCTACAATTTTTCATTCACAGAGCTCAAAAATTGATTAAATTTGAGAAAAAACCCTAAGTGCTAGGTCAAAATACCTTTGAAAACCCAAAAAGCCCTACAAATGCTTAGTCAAGTTCTATTTGGCTATTACTTTTTGAAATCACTTAACAGACCTTTAAGCATGTGCGCTTTACTTTCCCCAGCTAGTCGCTTAGTCTCCTAAGGATTTCAACATATGCCTTTTGGTCTAGCGACATCCTAAAAACCTTTACTCGTGTGATCTATCTAAATTACAAGAATATTCCTTTTCTTCATACGACTCAGCGGATGCCCTTAGTCGCCAATTCTCCCAATGATTTAATGTACTTTATGAGTGTTGGATGCAATTGTCAAATTGTGTGTTGTCCTTAATGTCACACAAATGTCATATCATTTATCACTCTGTGTCTACCGAGCTCAGTTGGTCAGCAAAGAAATTTTTAGTGTTTACCGAGATCACTCAGGCGTCAAAGGAAATATGGCAGAAAATAGTGTTAACCGAGCTTCCATGGTTAATGAAGAAAAGTTAGTGTTTACCGAGTTCACTCGGTCTCCAAAGGATGTTGTAGAATTCCCAGTGGTAACTGAGCTTCATTTGGTCATTAAAGGAAATCTTTTCAGAAACAGTGTTTATCGAGAAATGTCAGCCAATGAAGGATTTTGTTAATTTGAGAAATAAAATTTATTTGTTTCAAGTTTATTTTCTAGCCGACTGTGGTAATGATTATTAGTGTTTGTAATAATTATTAGTGTCGACTTGACAATTTGAATGGACAATCTGAATGGTATATAAACAAGGTCAAGTTGAGAATTCAAAATATGTGAGTGAGTGTGTGTGAATGGAAGTGTGATGGATGAGCGAACATGCAAATATATTAAGGAAGGTGTGTGCGAATTTTGAAGGAAGGATAGATATCCTTGAGGAGTAGCAAAGATATATTTGATCAGGAAGGATCTAGTGAAGTAGAACAGATATATGTAATCAGCAATTCAGTTGCATCTTATTCAGGTCATTTCATTGTTACTTTCTTACCATTGTAGCAGTGATTTCAAAATCTCTTACCAGAGTTGGTTTAACAGCCATTTTGTAAATCCTCTAACAAGGTGACAGTTCTATTGAATTATTCAAAGACCTCTTACAAGGTCACTTCTAACAGGGTGATTAAATCCTCTAACAAGGTCACACCTAACAGTGTGTTTTGTAACCTTTAACCGGGTTGGCTCCTAATAGGGCTCACTTTAAAAGAGTGAAAAATAGTAACTAGTTACATTGGTGGTTTTTCCCGAATTGGGTTTGTTAGAGATTTTTCTTGTAGGGTCAAACTTGGCTAAAATATGGGCTTGGTTCTCAGCTAAAAAGGACTCCAAGTTTGCAAGAAAAGCCTAATTAATGAGGATTGGATAAGATCCCCCTTCTGCCTCGAGCTCCACAAGACTCAGGTGGTTATTGCCTATGAATAGGTTACTATATTTCAAGTAAGCTCTTGATTAGTGGATTAAGTCTTCACTGTCATGCTATTGTGTTACTCAAATCTATTTCAATGAAAGATGATTCTATAAACAGCTGAAAACAACCTATTATAGAATATGACAAAGGAAATTATAAATGTAATAACATGAACAATGGGATAAGGATGTGAATCCTTCTTCTTTTTATGAGTGCAACTCGAGGAAGGTTAACCTCTGATTCACTCTCCAAAGAATCAACAATCTGAACTATGTCACCTGGATACAGTCCTTTCACAATATGCATGAACTAAAGAAAATGAAAAGAACTAGTAATAATATTTTGTGTTTGAAGATAGAAACATAACTACTCAACAGACATCTAGCCAGTGCCTATTCCATTGGGCAAAAGAGTTACTGTATGTAAATCCACAGAAAGAGATCAAAAGAAATACAGTGAAATGCCTTGCAAATTACTTGCAGTTTGAATAGAGTGCCTTACAAACCATTCTGTCACTCCTATACTATTATCATCAGAATCCTGATAATCATGTTCACTCTCTGAGACTATTCATGAAAATTTAATTCTTTCCTTGAAAGAAACTCATAAATAATCAGACAAGTTGCCTTGCAACTGGTATGTTTTACATGTCTAACAAATAAAAGCATACAAGAGTGTAACATAAAAATGAGAAGACAACAATAGAATCTAAGAGAAACTGCAATGTATTTCTTTGACCATAATCTTATTTCAATACACACAGAATTTTAAAGTTCTGGGACCTAGACATAGGAAAGAAAAATCTGCTCTACATGAAAGATATTCAAGATTCATCCTTTAGAGACATGCTCACAATAGAGCAGTCATAGGAACCCTCCAAGAATAGGAGAAACAACCGTTACAACTGAGAAGAGAAGAGAATAAAAAGAAGAAGAAGAAAACCTAAAATCTGTACTTGACCAACTCTTGTCCATTTTGCAATCTAATCTCATTTACTCTTCTTACTTCTCTAAAAATCTGATCTTCCTGGGCATCTTCAAAATCTGATAAATTTGTCATTTTTTCCATAAAATCTACTCATCTACTGGAAATCTGATTTCTTTGTCCTTTACTCTTCCTTGAAATTTAATCCTCTGTACCCTCTGACCTTTCCATCCACTAAAAATCTGAATCATTCCCTCTGCTGGATTTGCAAAATCAATTAATTTTGGAAGAAAAAATCTTCCCAAAATCTAGTCACAGATTAAAAACTTTTACTACTCTCAGCAACTTGATCTGATCTAGTTCTAACTGCCATCATTGTGTCTATCATCTTCTAGTGTTTCTGAAAACATATTATACTGCCATATTCTGATAAAAAATGGATCTCCCAAACATTTTTCCGTGAACAGCTCTGTCATTAAAATTTTTTGAAATTCTCCAAATGTCTGAACTTTATAATGTTTTAAAATTCTTTTAACATTAAAATCTGCACATGCCACTAGAAGTTGCCACTTGTCATCTCCTCATTTGTTGCTTCCCTTTAGTCTCTAGATCTCATAATAATTTCCTCTCTTTACTTTTCTTTATGAGATTGGGAGACTTCCTTTAGTCTCTAGATCTCTAGATAATTTTCTCTCTCCACTTTTCTTTATGAGATTGGGAGACTTCCTTTAGTCTCTAGATCTCTAGATATCTATTTGGAGATTTGGAGACTTCCCACTTTTTCTCATTTAGAGATTTGGAGACTTCCTTTAGTCTCTAGATCTTTGAATAATTATCTAGAGATTTGGAGACTAGTCTCCAAGTCTCGTAATGTACTTTCTTCTTTGTGAGATTTGGAGACTTCTCTATTTGGAGATTTGGAGACTAGTCTCCAAATCTCAGAATGATTTCCTCTCTTTATTTCTCATTCGGAGATTTAGAGACTAACTAGTCTCTAGATCTCTAGATGTTAGTGACTTAACCACTAGCATTCAGAGATTTGGAGACTAACCTTTAGTCTCTAGATCTATGAATTTTAGTGGCTTAACCACTAGCATTCAGAGACTTGGAGACTAGTTAGTCTCTAGATCTCTAAATGTTAGTGACTTAACCACCAGCATTTGGAGATTTGGAGACTAATATTTTTCACCAACATTTTCCTCCAAAATTTCTTCTGGGCCCACTTGCACGAAAACCAAGGTGGATGCAAAAGCATGGACAAGCATAGTTTCTTCCTTTTGATTTACTTCATATGTTTGTGTTCTTTCATATAAATACTTCAAATTTCAAAATTGGGAGCAATGTGGGATAAAACTTTATGAAGAAAATGTTGATTTTTCATGGCTGCTAACACTTAGAGAACCATAACTTTTGATTTTCAAATTGGGTTTTTCTAAAAAATTTGTTGTACAATGCATACATAGCCATCTCAAATATATGTAAAATTTAGCCTGATCCAGTTTGTATTTTTTGATTTATGATAAAAAAATGTGATTGAAAATCTGAATAATGCACACTCAGAGAACATTGACAATCTGCAAATAAAATGGCCTTAGAAAAGTGACTAAATGAACTCATGGGGAGCTGAAAATTGGCATGATGACTCATTTCCATGTCTAAAATATGATTCCATAATCATCACATTACAACCAATCTCTGGGAATAAGATATAATCCTCCGAACAGGGCCTCCGATAGTGATTTGACACTTAGGCAGAATTGTGCAATTTGACACTTGCTCAAAATGGGACTTCACCGAATGATTCAGGATGACAAAATAACATCATGGAATGCATGCACATGCTGAATGGAGTGTGTTCAACACTTGGAACACCTCATAATCCTCAAAATGACAACTAGGTACATATGCATGAAAAACATTTAAAGGGCTTCAAATTGAAAAATTTTAACATGGTACTCAAAACCCATGTTGCATTTTTTAGTACCAACAGGGTTTCCATGTTAAATATGGTGTCTCATGTGTTCATGTTATTTTCTTTATGCATATCACTAATGAATGTTTAAGATTAGTTATAATTAACACTCACTGCAATAACCGAGTTACAACATTTCTCTGTATGTTTACCGAGTAACAACAACAAATGATTTAATAAGACATATAAGGGATCTGTGGTAATATTTTTGTAGTTAACTGATTCACCCCCCCCCCCCCCCCCCCGCCTCTCAGTTACCCCATCTATATTTCCAACAATTGGTATCAGAGCATTTGGTGCTTGCAGGAAGGGTTTCAAGGACCTAAGCTAAAGATCGGGATGTCTTACAAGAGAGAAATTTCAAGGCTTAACAAAGATAACTTTTCAGCATGGCAAGGACTCATGAGACTTCATCTGGCTTCCATTGGTGATTCAGGATGCAAATATCTTGATGAAGAACATATAGTTCCTACTGGCACATTATCTGTTGAAGACATTGCAGAGAAAAAGAACCATAACACCATGATGATAGACATTGCATCAGCTCTTAGCTATGAAGAATTTGATGAGATCAAAGACTGCATAACTGCTTATGCAATGTGGAACAAGCTGAAGAAAATTTATGGTGGTGATGACAATGTGAAGAGAGCCAAAGCAAAAAGCCTAAGAGGATAGTTTGATCAGATGAAAATGAGAGAAGATGAAAACATTGCAAAATATGTTGAAAGGATCAAGGCAAGTGTTAGTGCAATCAGAGCTTCTAGAGGAACAATTGATGATGAAACTGTTATAAGTAAGATTCTCAGAACATTACCCCCTATCTATGCAATAAGAATATCTGCTATTCAAGAAAGAAGATGTGAATAAAATCACAATATAACTTTGGATGCCTTAGTGGGAAGATTGACAGCCTTTGAGTTGGATAACTATGACAACTATGTTCCAACTTCCAAAAATATTGAATCAGCATTTGAGGCCAAACTTTCACTTAAGAAGGGCAAGAAAATAAAGTAAAACCAATCAGAGAGTGAAGAAGAATTAGAGGAAAGTTCTGATAGTGATCTTGAAGTTATTGAAGCATTACTTGCAAAGAAATATTTTAGAGGCAGAGGTAAATACAAAGGTAAAGCTCCCTTAATCTATTTTTCATGTGAAGAAATTGGTCATATTGTAGCTAGGTTCTCAAGCAAGCAAAGAAAGGATGAGAAGAATGGTCACAAGTACAATGGCAAGAATAATTTCAAATCATTCAAGGATAAAGGTAAGAAAACATGTTTTATGACTAAGGATTCTGATGATAGTGAAGAAGAAATTGTCTACATTGTTGTAAAAGATGAATCTGATGATGATGAAGATAAGATGGCACTTATCTCTCATATAAACAAAAATGATACATGGATCATAGACAGTGGATGTTCATGTTATATGATTGGTGACAAAACAAAGTTTGAACACTTTGAAGACTATGATGGTGGTAGTGTAAGGTTTGGAAACAATGAACCTTGTTGTATAAAAGGAAGAGGACGAATCTCATTAACCAAAGAACTTATATGTGATAATTCATATTGGGTTGAAGGACTAAAGCATAATCTTCTAAGTGTAGCACAACTAATCAACATTGGATTCAAGGTTGAATTCATGCATGGTAAAGCAAGACTGCTGGATGACAAGGGAAAACTAATTGGATCGGGCAAACAAACCAAAGATAACTTGCTTTATCTTGATCTTGGTGAATGCTCATGTTTTATTGTTCAGATTGAAGAAAGTTGGTTATGGCACAAAAGGTTATGTCATGTAAATTTTGATAACATGGTGAAAATAAGAAAATTCAAGAAAGTAAGAGGCATCCCTACTTTGAAGAAACCTGATGTTGGTCTATGCAAGAATTGTCAGATTGGTAAAATGGGAAAGACTAGCTTTAAAAGTAAAAACTATCAGTCTAAAGATATTTTGAAAATTGTGCATACTGATTTGTGTGGACCTATTGGAATTGAGAGCTATACTGGAGAAAAATTCTTTATTCTCTTTGTTGATGACTACTCTAGAATGATGACTGTTATGTATCTAAGAGAAAAGTTAGAAGCATTTGAGAAGTTCAAATAGTATTTGGCAAGAGTAGAAAAGGAAACAAGGAAAAGAATGAAGTGCTTGAGATCAAACAGAGGTGGTGAATTCATCTCCCATGAATTCAATAATTTTTGCATTGAAAGAGGAATCAAAAAATAGGTATCAGCCCCAGGAACTCCCGAATAGAATGGAATAGTTGAAAGAAGGAACAGATCTATCATGGATTGTGTAAGGACTCTAATGATTGAAAAGAACATTACTATGAAATACTGGAAGGAAGCTATCAACACTACAATTCATACCTTAAACCGAGTATAGTTGAAGAAAGACACATTCAAAACTCCTTATGAGTTATGGTATGGCTATAAACCCAATGTAAGTTACTTGAAAGTATTTGGTAGTAAGTGTTACATCTTAAAAGAATCTAGAAAAGGCAAATTTGATGTGAAAAGTGATGAAGGAATATTTTTTGGGATATTCTTGCAAGAGTAAGGCATATAGATGTTTGAATTTGTCTACTCACAAAATCATAGAAAGTGCACATGTGAAAGTTGATGAGTTTGTAGAAAAGACTAAAGAAGAAAGCAAAAAGGAACTAGAGGATTACAGGAGATTTGTTTACATTGAGCCTGATATATTACTAGACACATCTGTCAATAAGGAGACTACGTCTATTGAGCCCAGTATAGTAACTGAGTCACAAGAAGAAGTTCAAACTGAGTCACAAGAAGAAGTTCAAACTGAGTCACAAGGACCTGAGTCTCAATGTGAAGCTATCGAGCCAATATCTACTGAGCCTGAGCAACCAAAACCTGAAGATGAAATTTAAGAAGATGATGAACTACAACTAATTTGGAACCAGAATGAAGAATCTGTAATTCAAGATTACTAAGGAGTTGATGTTTAGATAATGCAAGATGATTAAATCAGTTTTATATTGTCATTGATGTCAACTAAGCTTCATAGTACTTATCTTGTAAGTTACTATACCGACACATCTGAAGAAAGGTGGATGAGATGAAGAACAGAGAAATCTACATGAGGAAGATGTACATGTCAGATGAGGATAAAGAACACATTGAGTAACTTGTTGATGAGTCTATGACTTCATGAAATCGACTTCATTATGTTGCATTCATCTATAATGAAGAATAGAGCTAAAAGACACAAAGCAGTGTTGTCGGTAAACTAAAGCATTTTAGTATACACCAACAGAGTGTAGTGTATACCGAGCACAGTATTAATCAAGCGTGTTTTCACTGATGCATTTCTTTGTTAACTGACGAGAACAAAATGAATTAAATGATCAATTTAGCCAATAAAGTGATGAGATACAAAGTACCTCGTGATTAGTGTAACAGATAAGGTTTGTTATGAAGATCGACAGCTAACATAAATCAAAAGGATCTGACGGA
Organism: Chamaecyparis obtusa; assembly: GCA_027943335.1. NCBI lineage: Eukaryota > Viridiplantae > Streptophyta > Pinopsida > Cupressales > Cupressaceae > Chamaecyparis > Chamaecyparis obtusa. The sequence continues at coordinate 20,295 of BSBK01005806.1, forward strand.
GCAGGATTGAAATGTGTTATTGACACATCAGCTGAGAAAGCTTAAAGTGGAAAAATCAATGGAGATGATTAAGCGGCAAAATCTGATGGAGGAAAAGAAAATGTTTTACATGTCTATATAAGAGACTAGAGTTTCATTATGAAAGAGATGTCGGAAGAAGAAGAAGCTGCAGAATTATCACGTGAAGAAGGTTTCATGCATTCTAATCATACTGGTTATTGAGAACCGAGCTACAGAACAGTGACCAAGCTACAAAGAGAAATTACCGACAGATAGTAAGTTAACACAGTATTGAATCTGAAGTGATATATTAATCAGGTGGATTTGTATGAGAAAAATATTGATTTGTAATCTGCAATTGAAGTTGTAATAAGGCAGATCAACTACTGTTACATATTTAACCATTGTACATAGTCAAATCTCTTAACCGACTGGACTTAGAAAGTCATATGATATATCATTCATTAGAGTGAACATTGTTATCCTGTCACCCCCAGAGTGACTGCTGGTTGGACGATAACTTCTAGTCTAAAATCCTCTAACAAGGTCACACCTAACAATGTGTTTGTAACCTTTAACAGGGTTGGGTCTTCACCAACCTGACTTCGGAAGAGTGAACATTTTTGGGTTGCCAGTCCCAAGTGGTTTTTCCCTTCAAAGGGTTTCCACATTAAATCTCTTGTGTTATCTGTTGATTGTGATATTTGTTTGTTATCATACTTTTCATATTACATGTTAGATTTGATCGGTAACTACTATAATTTTAGAATTAACAATCGGTAAAAGCACAGACAATGAAAGTAATTTTATTTACCGAGTAGTAGGAATTGAAGATTTTATTTTAGATTATACATTTTGATTTGGGATAGTGTTTAACTAACTCACCCCCCTCTTAGTTATTCCAACATATAACTGGACAGATCATTGAACATAGTACTTAATTTACTGGCAATTGATAAACGTAGAGAAAGACACAGTTGATATCTTACCGAGTTGATTATTTGTTTAAAAAGTTTTAATATATATATCTAGGAGATTTGGGACTATAGGATAACTGGACTTAACTAATTCACCCCCCCTCTTAGTTATCTAACAATTGGTATCAGAGCCTAGAGTGCTTGGAAAGAAAAGTTTGAATGGCTTAAGCTAAAGATCACAAGATGTATAAGAGAGAGGTGTCGAAGCTAAATAAAGATAACTTCTCAACATGGAAAAGTAGAATGAGATTGCATCTATCTAGAATTAGAGAATCTATTATATACTACTTGGATAATGATTTCATCCTACCTACTAGACCCTTAACTACTGATCAAATGAGAGATAGACATGAACACAATGTTCCAATGATAGAAATTTTTTCTTCCTTATCGAATGCCAAATTTGAAGATGTTAAGACATATACTACTGCTAAACAGATGTGGGACAAGCTTGCACTAGTTCACAGAGGAGATGCAAATGTGCTGAGGGCTAAAGCTGAAAGTCTTAGAGGAAAGTTTGATGATATGAAAATGAAAGAAAGAGAAAATATTTCACAGTACATCAACCGAATTAAGGAGATTGTCAATGCTATCTGAGGAGTAGGAGGTATTATTGAAGAAGACAATGTTGTAAGTAAAATTCTTAGAACCTTGTTGCCTACTTATGCTATTAGATTCTCTGCAATACATGAAATGAGATCAGCTACGGGTAATCATCTTACACTTGATAGTCTGATCGGTAGATGAACTTATTTTGAGTTGAGTAACTTTGATAACAATATTGTTCCTACTATTGAGTCTGCATTTATGTCATCCTTGAAAATTGGTAAATCAAGTAGTAAACACATGATAAGAAATGAGAATGATATTGATAGTGACAAGAATGAACTTGATAAGATTGAAGCATTAATGGCTAGAAGACTGTAGAAAGGTAAAGGAAGATATAAAGGAAAACTACCTTTAGTATGCTTTAACTGTAAAGAAATTGACCACATTGCAGCTAGATGTCCAAACAAAAAAGAAGATAATAAAGACAATGAAAGATCCAGTGAAAGAAAATTTAACAAAAGAGATAATCGAGAACATAGGGGCAACCGATAGTATGACAGAAGAAGCAACCAAGACTACAAAGAAAAAGGAAAGAAGAAGGCATGCTACCTTGTTGAAGATGATGATGATGACACTGATACCGACATTGATGAAGACATTGAGGTGGTATTTGTAGCTTTGAAAGAAGATTCAAAAGAAGAAGCAAGGTATATTGAAACAACACTTATTTCTAATGCTAGAAAGAATGATACTTGGATTATTGATAGTGGTTGTACACATCATATGACTGGTGATGAAGACAAATTTGAATACCTTGAACATTATAATAGTGGATCTTTTAAAATGGGAAATGATACACCTTGTCTAGTAAAAGGAAAATGATCTATCTTGTTGAGCAATAAGATCAGCTGTGAGAATGCATATTGGGTGAAGGGACTTAACTATAATCTGCTAAGTGTAGCATAACTGAATAACACAGGTCAACGAGTTGCATTCAAGAATAGAAAGGTGAAGATTTATGATGAGACTGGAAAGTTGGTTGGTAGTGGTGAACAATCTAAAGGTAATCTATGTTATCTTGACAATGTTGAAACTTCTTATTTGTTGGCTAGAATTGAAGATGTGTGGTTATGGCACAAAAGGCTATGTCATGTGAATTTTGACATGGTTAAGATTATTAAGAAAAGAAGAGTTAGAGGCTTATCGATCTTGTCTAAACTGACCATGTCATGTGCAAATAATGTCAAATGGGAAAAATGTCAAAATCTAGTTTTAAGAGAAAAAACTATTCATCAAATGCTATTTTGGAATTGATTCATACCAACTTGTGTGGTCCTATGAGAACTCAGAGTTATTATGGAGATAGATATTTCATCTTGTTTGTTGATAACTACCCTAGGACGATGACTATCACGTTCTTGAAAGAAAAATGTGAAGCTTTTAAGATGTTCAAATGGTTTAAAGTTGTAAGTACCTAAAATGCAATGTCTAAGAATACCAAGCAAGCTAAATATTCAACAAAATAAAGAAGATAAACACTTATGATAAGACCCACAAAATAAAGACAAAACTCAAAAGGAAATGCGAACCTCAAAATCTCAAAGTCTCCAAATGTGGAAGATTTGTCCAAAGATTGGATGTGTGCTCATAGACTATGCTTCAAGCTTCAAGAGAGAAATGGGCATAATAACTTTGCTTCAATGGTGGATGAAAATGAAAGAGAGCTTCTCTTTTATAGGAAGAGGCATGAAATGAACGGTCAAGATTAAGAGGTTAAAGGGGAGTGAGCAACGGTGGGGATGTATCTAAGAGAGAGCACATGGATTATGTTTTCTCAAATGCATAGCATTGTGACAAGTGTCATAATGGGGGAGGATGAGAGGAGAGGTCAAATGCTTGAGGGGTGTGTCCACTTTGGAAGGTGTGAGAGGGGACAAGTGTGTAAGAAGTGTAAGAGGCTTTATGATTTGCCATTGGAGGATGTGGAGGTGTTGACATGAGGGTTGACTTGTGATGGATTAGCATTTCTTAATCTTAGATTATGATTGTGCACATGCTTAGAGGGGTGATTAGGCTTGGTTTAGAGGGTAAGTGGAGGATTAGAAGGATGTGATGGGAGGAGAGAGAATGAGTGGAGGGTTAGATTAGCTAAGCATGGATTATTAGCTAATGGAGGAGAATTAGGATTTTTAGATTTAAATATTTTATTTAATTTCAAGTGGGAGGAAAAGAGGGTTTATGAATTAATTTATTTAGATGAATGTATCCATTTAAATTAATAGAGGAAAAAGGATTTAATTAATTATCAGACTATGGGTTTGTTATCTAGATAATTAATTGGGCTATAGTTAGTTAATTAAATTAATTAACTAGGGGATGACATAAATTAATTAAATAATAATATTTTATTAATAAAATGTCTAGGAAAGACTAAATAAAATTACTAAATGATGTAATCAAATTTAGGTGTCTAAATTTTGCCCCTCTTCAACATAGTGTTAATAACACTATTTTGAAAATGTTTTTAGCAAGAGATGACGTGAAGAATGGACTTGGCTAGCAAGAAGATGCCTCAGATTATGGGCCAGGATGGTTAGACTGGATGATGCCCCCTTGAGAGGATAGTGGGGAAAGAATAAGAGGCCAAGGCGGCAGCTCGAAAGGAAAGAGGGGTGAAAAATGCAAAGGGCATTGCTGGCTAAGGAGGGGGATGAATGAGGAAAAGAGAGGTGAAAAAGGAAATGGTGGGCAAGATTTGGCATGATGGGAAGAAACAAGGTAGAAAAAGGCATCCAGGGGCAAAAAGGAGGGTTCGAGAGGGCCTTTATGAGGGCCAAAAGGGCCAAAATGAATTCATTTGCACACTGAGAGCCTAGAAATTGTGAGTTTGGAGCTCTGATAAGCAAAGGCAAGATGGCATAGCGAGGGTGACTGACACACTAGGAAGACATTGTGAGACACGTATGACAGAGTGGAGGGCCCAACCGATAAGTAGGATAAAAAATATGAGCTTTTCATTAAGTTTTTCATGCATTTATGGCTTATTTCATGGTGAAAAAACACATTCCCACGGAGCGCGCACTTGGCAGGAATGCTCCTGCACTGGCAGGAATGCATTCCCACAATAAAGGCATGGGGGAGGGAAAAAGAGGGGGCCATGGGATTTTTCATGAGAACGCAAAAAATCTTGAAGTGGTTGCGAGAGCGCGATCCTGCAAGGATATCTTGCGAGATCACTTTCTCGCGAGCAAGGGGAGTGAGGTGCCAAAAAATGGCATTCCTATAGGGGAAGGGGGGAAAAAGAGCATGGCATGGGAATGCATTCCTACATTTCTAGGGGCTACAAGAATGGGGGAAGAAATTCCCTTGCAGGAACACAGGGACAAGAAGCTCTGTGAGAACGCGGGGACAAGGGTCTTCGCAAAAACGCTGGGAAAAAGGGGTCTCTATGGGAATGTGAGGACAAAAAGGTTTTAGGATATCAAAAAACTGACAGATTGGCTTGGCTTAGATGCAGTGGTCAGTTGATCGACTGATGAGTTGAGAGAGGCATGCGGTGGTGTTGATCATCGTGGAGAAGTTTATGGTAGCAGATTGGACTCGAGTGGATGCACTAGGGTTGGGGTATCTAACGCGGATGCCATGATGATGGACTTACATGGCCTTGGTGATAGTGCTCTATGAGCGATGGCATTCAGAGATGGGGACCTTTAATCTTCCCACTAGGGAGATGACTGTGACCTTGGAGAATGTATATCGCATCTTCCAGCTACCAATACAAGGGACACCTGTGGTAGCAAGTGTATACACACTAGCGCAGGCGGTGGCTCCACTATTAGGGCCAAGGGTACAACCAATTTTTTCACATGGGCAGCTGGCATTAGCACAACATGATATAGTGGCACTAGCTAGACAGTAGGTACACTACTATGTGTTGAGATTGGTGTCTAGATATCTATCCCCAGACACCGGTGGGAGGAGCATGACATTAGCACTGATTCCTATGATTTTTCAAATCATGGATGCAGGGGTACCAACAGCATGGGGGACCCTGATGCTCGTAGAGATGTATCAGGACCTACATCAAATATTCTACCATGGAGCGGGGATGGTGGGTAGGAGTTTTGGTTTTGCCTCCCTCCTATAGGTGTGGGCATGGGAGCACATAGCAGTGCTATGGCCCTTAGGCCGAGTGGATAGGCAGGCTAAGGAGCCTGCAACATAAAGCTGGGGAAATTTGATCACCTACCCAGAGAGCAGGGATACAGAATTCTAGTGGGAGATGCTAGATGATATTCGGGATGGGGTTACATGGAGTCCATACCTTGGATAGGCACCATGGGCTGAGGATGCATGAGAGCTCCCATACACCACTGCCTACGCATCTCACAGGGCGACGAGACTACATCGTGGAGCAGTACAGGTCGGACAGGACCTCATGTCAGTTCAGATTTAGGTAGGATAGGCCACATGGGGAGAGATCATATTAGCGAGCCACTCGTGAGAGGATAGCTGAGTTTGGGCCGGTGCTAGATAGGAGAGGGTTGCTAGCCATCTATCAGGCTATGACATCATTTCAGTGGGACTGGGTTGGTGGGGTGGCTGATCTAGGGACTATGCCAACATATGATGCATGGTTTCAACTGTGTGCTATAAATGTGTCACACTTCTATGGATCATTACATGCAAGGAAACTCAAGAATGAGCCCTCACAAATCGATCCATAGCTCCCTAGGCATGGAGTGCAAGGGCTTTTAAGAATGCTCTCAGCTAGAGCTATGTAGCCTATAACCTTGCTAGTAAACCATGCAATGGGAGATTCAAGGAAGACAAGGGCAAGAATGCCAATATCCTCAAGAATCAAGAATGAAAATGCAATGCAATGCTATGCTAGAAATGGAAATGCAAGCTAAGCTATGAAAGGAAATATGCAAGTGTTACAACCCAAGCTAATTAATCTATGTGAGCTAATCTAGAGCATAAAAATGAAGCTAATCTAAGAAAGCATAAATATGAAGCTAAGCTAAGAATGCAAGAATGAGATGTAGATGCTAAGAATGAGATGTAGATGCTAAGAATGCTCCAAATCTTCAAACCCTAGATGCAAGAATATCTCCAAAAGCTCCAAGATGACCTAGAAAACCTGTAGCATAACAATAGCATAAAAAGTTGGGGATCTAGAATGAAGAAGAGAGCTCTTCTTTTAAAGGAAATGAGAAGGAATGGACCATGGAGATTAAGAGGCAAAAGATTTAATCAATGGTGGAGCTTAAAAGAGAAGCAATCCATGTGCACAAGTATCCTCCAATAGGAAAATAAGAGTTGACTTTTGTGTCCATATGAGACAAAAAGTGTTTTTTTCCCTTTTTATAAAATAAGAAGAATGCTTTATTTGTGCAACTTAGGATAAGAGGAAAAGTGGGGGCTTTTTATTTATTAAAAGGGGAGGAAATATTCCTTTTAAATAAATAAAGACTTAGGATAAAATGGTTAGCCCATAGAAAATAATCAAATAAATGATAGAACTAGGATTTGATCAAGAATAAGCAATTGATGATTTAGCAAAAGGGGCTAATAGTCTAGATGACCATTTTTAGGTGTATACATCAGCCACCTAGGGTAGTGGGGAGGTCAGGGTTACCCGATGGAGAGGGAGTTGCACCCATTGTGTATAGGGGTCGGGGGGAGGAGGAGGGAGGATTGGAGGAGGAGCTAGGGGAGCTAGAGGAGGGGATGGAGATGGAGATGAAGATGGAGATGAAGATGGAGATGGGGATGGGATGGATGTGGATGGAGGGGAGATGGAGGAGGACAGGTACTAGTAGGATAGATACCCGTAAGGCCACCACCACCACCAGGGTTAGGGTCATCGAGGGGAGGAGGGGATGATGCAGCAGGGCACCTAGCCTCACTACAGGCCACACATGATAGGACCACCCAGATGCTCTGTGATGTATAGGGGGAGAGAGACGCTCTAAGGACCAAGAGGGATGGACTAGTGGGAGAGAGGGGTGGGTTGATTACTAAGAGAGATAGCTTGATTGCGCACCTAGCGCAGTATATAGAGGAGGGGTTGATGACAGTGGATGAGAGGGAGTGTCTGAGGAGGGAGAGGGAGGCCTAGATTGTGGAGAGGGAGGCCTTGATTGTAGAGAGGGATGGGTTGCGATCGAAGTGAGACCAACTACTAGGAGAGAGGGATACCTCTACATGAGGTTCCCATGAGCAGTCCGAAGAGGTATCTCACCTCCAGCAACAGCTAGTGCGATTGGGAGAGCAAGTTGGGTTCTACCGAGGGCTATACTATGTAGCGGTGCCACCAGAGCGGGCTCAACACTATAGGGATCTGAGCTAGCCATTGCTCTCAGGATCTAGTGGGAGTCAAAGGTTAGAGGCTAGTAGTAGCCACAGGATAGGGACCAGTGGCAACCATAAGATAGGGGAAGGGGAGCCATCGGTCAGGTCATTCATAGAGTCAGTAGCACTCAATCAATGGCTCAATACAGATGGCGGAGGCAGAGGGATCAGAGGCAAGAGTTGGGATGGATATGGATATAGGGGTTGTTTTGATATCTAGGGTGGTAAACACTATAGGTATATAGGGTATAGAGAGACAGGGTTCAATGAGCTGTCCACCCATTCTATAAATACTGCTAGAGGTAGACCCTTTGGGCAGAGATTTTGATATGTAGCCTCCCTCAGGAGAGGTAGATAGGTAGTGATTGCTGATCATGTACCTTATGATTCTTTTATTGATGGAGGGCGTAGTCCTAATTATATATGTATATATGTACTATTATGTTATCATGGCCTCAGACAGACATTTATTCTTTCATGCTTTTGAGTTGGGACATGTACTTTATGCTTTGCGATGATTGTGGATATATATGATGAGCTGGGTGGGATATGATGTGTAAGTGTATGGATGCATATGATGTACTGACGTGGATGATGCAGGATGTGATGTGATTTCTATATGCTATGAGAATGACATGTATGTGATGCAAGATGTGATGTGATTTATGTGGTATGCATTATGAGATGTTTATATGAGATGTATATGCTAATGAGTTGGTGGATGTAGGATGTGATGTAAATGCTTGTGATATATGATGCATGTATCTTATGGTGAAATGCATATGTTGATGGATTTTTAATATGTTCTAATAATGCAAGATAAAAATGACTTAACAATGCAAGATTACAAAATGAACCTAAAAAAGGAACTCTTAACTATGCAAGATTAAAATGAATCTAATATGAGATGAAATGAACAATAATGAATCTAAAATGCACCCTAACAATGCAACATTAAAATGAACCTAATGGACCTAAGACAACTTAATGAAAGATAAGAATTGAACCTAAAATGAACCCTAACAATGCAAGATTAAAAATGAACCTAGGAATGAGATATGAATGAATCTAAGATGTACCCTAACAATGCAAGATTAAAAATGAACCTAGGAATGAGATATGAATGAATCTAAAATGCACCCTAACAATGCAACATTAAAATGAACCTAGGAATGAAATATGAATGAATCTAAAATGCACCCTAACAATGCAACATTAAAATGAACCTAGGAATGAATGCTATGACGTAACTTATATGAATGGATCTAAATGAATCAAGTAAATGCAACATGCAAATGGATTATACAAAATGGATCGAAAGGAATGTAATGAATGCAAGATAATGAATGAATGTAGGATGAGATGACATAATGCAGTCTAGGGTAGGGCTGGGAAATGAAATGTATGCGTGTTAGGAATGTGAATGGGAAGATATGACATGCAAATGGGAGGATGATGGTGAGGTGTAAGAGGTGGTACAACATATCACTGCCTGACTGCACCCTCACTAAGGGAGGGAGGGGATAATGGGTGAAGGGTAAATGTGCACAATCACAATCCAAAGGTCAAGAGTGTGAGGCGATGGAGGAAGATGGGTGAAAAATGGGGTGCGAGGGAAATGTGAGAGAGAAGCTCTTGGGGGGGGGGGAATTTTCTTTTAGGATGATGGTGTGATATTGGATAGGGATGATGGGAGCTCTGTTCAGATGTTGATAAGTCAGAGGGATGTTTAATGAAGCTTGAGTGTGGGGTGTTCCGAAGGAACACCACCATGTATTATGAGCACTTATTTGATATAGCAATAGAAGAGATGAGCCAAAGTTACCAAGAATGTGAGGCCATGTCCCTAACAATGCATAAGACTACCGTGAAAAAGACATGCAAGGGTTGCCCTAGCATCACGCATGTACCCCAAAGGATGCATGGTGGAAATGATGTGAGGGAACCCACAAACAAACAACACTTTCCAAGTGCACCAAGTGACCCAAAGGAGCACAAGTGAAACGTGCAATGGTCATGTTCGACTGACTCATAGGTAGAAACAAAAGATCACCAAAAAGACCCTTCCCCAGAATAATGCCTCCTGTAGCAGTGCACCATGATATAAATGATCATGGTGGCCTTGAGGGGAGTAGTCAACTGAGAACACAAAATCAACTGAAAAAGATGAAGCAAGCGAACTGAAATCAAAGTGATAAGACCAAAAGATGTCCTTTTCCAAAAGAGATCGATCGACTATGGATGTTTGAGATTAGGTCAGACGTGGAGGACAGATGCATCCTACAAGGACCTGGTTGATGGGTACTGACTGCATTTGGGACTATTGCTGGGCAAACGAACAATCTTTGGAAAATCACAGTGATGCAGGATACTTATTGAGGAAACATTACTGATAATGTGGTCATTGTGGGCCATGTGCTTTGCAATCAAAAGAATATGCTAGGAGAGACCAAATGATGTGTACAATACAGGAGACACTATATACAATGAATATGTACAGCATTGCAGGGAGTAGGACAACAAGTCTCATGTGTTGGCGCAGTGGGAATGACACCTTGGGAAAAAGGGATGGGTGAGACGGAATGAAAAATGGTGAATGGATTTGGGAGTTTGATAGATAATGAGACGGTCCACTATGTATGGTGCCTGTTTACCAGGTTTTCACCAACATACTTGTCTAAGGAGCTTGAATTGCCAAGTTTTCACCATTGGATGGTATTTTTCTTTTTACTTTTTTTAGTGTTTTGATGTTTTTTTATTTTTATTTTTATTTTTATTCATCAAGGCACCTATTTACCAGGTTTTCACTAGGATGATGATTTTTTTAGGAAATTTTATAATTTTAAAGATTTTTTTAGGACTTTTTCTGATTTTTAGAATTTTTTCAGGATCATATTTGATTTTTAGGATTTTTTCAAGATCATATTGCATGGTTCAAGCATAGAACCACTTCAAATGTATGATATTAATAGGATCATTAAGAGACTCCCCTTCAGGTGTAGAAAACTAATAAGCTCCAGAGCTGAAGCAAGCTATCACCACGTAGGGACCTAACCAGGTGGGCTTGAACTTCCCTTTCTTTTCGTGATTTTCTTGTACCTTCTAGTTCTCTTTCAGGACTAAGTCTCCCACTTGAAACTGTCAGGGGTGCACCTTTTTATTGAAGCTCCTTTTGAGACAGTTTTGGTACATGATCAGGTGATCGTAGGCCCGTTTCCTTTTTTCATCTAACAGGTCCAGCTGAGTTAGCTGTGCCACATGGTAACCTTCCTTGGTGATGTAGTCTTTCATGGACACGCACAGTGAAGGGATTTTGACCTCGATTGGCAAAATAGCTTCAGTACCATATACCAGAGAGTACGGGGTGGTGCCTGTGGGTGTATGGAATGATGTACAGTAGGCCCAAAGGGTGGGATTGATTTGCAGATGCCAGTCACAGCTAGAATCATTAACAACTTTTTATAGGATTTTTAGGATGGTTTTATTAGTTGCCTCAGCTTGATCGTTGCCTTGTGAAAAAAATGGGCTAGAAAAGCGTTGGCAAATGTGAAATCGGTCACAAAGATCTTTGACATGCTAGTTTTCGAATGGAGAGTGGTGATCTATGAAGATGGTGGAGGGAATGTCGAAGCGGAAAATGATGTGGTAGAGGATGAATTTGGATATCTGGACACTAGTAGTTAAGTTGAGCGAAATTGCTTCTACCCACTTTGTAAAGTACTTAGTGGTTGTAATGATATACTTGTGTCCGTCAGAAGAATGAGGGTGGATCATGCCAATAAGGTCAAAACCCCAACATGAGAAGGGCCATAGAGGGGCAATGGGTTGTAGGTCTTGTGCCGGTGCATGGATCAAATTTGCATGCTGTTAACACTGTAGGCACTTCTTTACGAACTCACAGGCATCATGTTCCATGGTCGGCCAATAATACCTGACTCTAAGCAATTGCTTTGTGAGGATGATGTTGCTCGTGTGAGCACCACAAATGCTAGTGTGAACCTCTTGTAAAGCCAAAGTGGCCTCATTCGAGTCTAAATAGTGGGAGAGGATATTATGATACCCACGATGATATAGGGTGTTGGCTACAAGAGTGTAGCGGGATGCTCTGTGAATAAGGTGTAAGCGTTAGGTGTTTGTGAGGTGAGGAGATATGATACCATTCTTTAGATAAGTGTGAATGTCATGATACCATGGGGACTGGGGACCAACCAAGATGCATACCATATTAGCATCAGTGTTCTCGTAAGTGGGTGTGTGTAGCTGCTCGACTAGAAAATCATATTGTGTGGCATCGTGGGGGATTTCTAATAGTGACCCGATGGTGGCCATAGTGTTAGCTACCTTGTTTTGTAGTCTTGGTACTTGTGTGAACTATATGCTAACAAAGTGCTCTTTGAGTTTATCTACACGCTCTTTGTAGGGTAATAGTTTGTCATCTTTTGTCTGGAATTTATCATGGACCTATTTGATGATTAGTTGGGAATCTCTGAATACTTGAAGTTCTGTGATATTCCAATGTATAGTAGTTCTGAGACCTACCACGAGGGCTTCATATTCTGAAATGTTGTAAGTGCACATGAATCCTAACTTGAAGGATTTTGGGATGTAGTCTCCTTGAGGGGTTACAAACAATATACCTGCCCCTGATCCATGCGATAAATATGAGCCATCAAAATATAACTTCCACTGGGGTTGTTCTTCAACTATACAAAGGTACTCATCTGGGAACTCCATGACTAGAGGGTGTGCGTCGACTAAGGGAGCTTCTACAAGCTGATTAGCAATAACTTATCCCTTGATGGCTTTTTGGTCAACGTATTAGATGTCAAATTCACCAAGAAGCATGACCCACTTTGCCATCCGTCCTGTGAGTGTGGTCCTTGAGAGTAAGTCCTTGAGAGGGTTGACCTTTGAGATTAGTTTCATTGTGTGACTAAGCATATAATGGAAAAGTTTTTAAGTGACAAAAACCATTGCCAAGTAGGCTTTCTCCATCGGGGAGTAGTTCAACTCATAGCCAACCAGTGTATAGCTGATGTAGTAAATGGCCCTCTCTTTTCCATCATGATCAAGCTGGGCTAGGAGTGCCCCCAATGCTATGGTAGTTGTAGATATATATAAAATGAGGGGCCTTCCTGGCATTTGTGGAACAAGAATAGGTGCATTTTCTAGGTATTCCTTGAGTTTCTCAAAGCTATGCTGTCAAATAGGGTCCCACTTGAAGGAGGTGTCCTTTCGCAAAAGATGTGTGAATGGTTGACACTTATCTGCTAGTTGGGAGATAAATCTTTTGACTGATTGCAACTTTCCTTGTAGGTTCCTTAGCTGTCTAAGAGTTCTGGGAGGAGGCATCTCTATAATGGCTTTTACCTTCTTTGGATCGATCTCTATGCCCCATTTGGAGACAATAAATCCCAGAAGCTTTCCAGATGTCACGCCAAATACACATTTCTTTGGATTAAGCTTTAGTCCATACTTATGGAGATGATTGAACACCTTCTCAAGGACCTCAAAGTGTTCATATTATGTTTTGGATTTTGCTAGGATGTCATCCACATAGTCCTCAAGGATCTTATGGATCATGTCATGAAAAATTGCAGTCATCGCTCTTTGATAGGTAGCTCCCGCATTTCTAAGCCCAAATGGCATCATGTTATAATAGAATGTGCCCCATGGCATAGTGAATGTTGTCTTGTGTTAGTCTGCTTCTGCTATTCTGATCTAATTGTATCTTGAGAAGCCATCCATTAATGACAACATCTCATGACCGGCAGTGAGATCTACAATCATGTCAATGTTAGGCAGCGGGAAGTCATCTTTTGGGCACGCCTTGTTGAGATCTCTGAAGTCAGTGCATATTCTGATGTCACTTGAAGACTAGACAAACTAGTACCATGTTGGAGATCCAATCTGAGTAATCGATGGCTCTGATGATTTTGGCCTGGAGAATTTTTTTCAAGTTCTTTTACTAACAAGGCCACTTTTGGATGCATTCTTCTTAGTTTTTGCTTAACTAGTTTAGCATCAGGATCTACTACAAGATGGTGGACAATGAGATTTGGGTCAAGTCTAGGCATGTGAGCATACAAACATGCAAAATTTATGATCGATTCCTGAAGAAGACCCACAAGGGTTGACTCTTCTTCCTCAGTTAATGATGTCGCAATGTAGGTGATCCTTGGGATTTCTTATGTGCCCAAATTGACCAGTTTAGTCTCTTCAATGACAATAGATGATTGTTCTGACCAGTAATCCTGGATGGGAGGAAGAGGCAAGTCTCCATCCTCTAGCACCTCAGAGAGGTTTTCACTATCGGATATGCCCTTTATTTTTACTATTTTGGAATCAACATGTGCCCCGGAGGGGTTTTCACATGAGGATTCTTTCTTTTCTTTTTGATTTTTATATTTGTGGCTGGAGACTTCCTCTTCCCCAAAGTACCCCTTTGGGTTGAGCTGATACACTTTAGTTGATTCTTGCCCCCATTCTAGGTGGTGACCTGTGGCACCCATGAATTGTAGGAGTGCTTCCTCACTTTGGAACTCATCGATATGTACTACACTCGGTTGGTCCTAGTCTATGAGGTCAGGATGAATGAGGGGAAGGTCAATGAGATTGATGGTGAGTTGGCGAAGGATAAAATTGCCCAAGAAGGTTTCATCGTCAGAAATATCATTGTAGGATCATTTTTCCTCCTCTTCCGGGACGTCTTTGACTTCCACAATTTCATCTTAGATTTTCAAAAGGGTCATGTTGGGCGAATTGGTGCCCCCAATTATGACATCGGATCCTTGTACATGTAGGCGAGGGGGATCAAAGTTGAGGCCTCGATTTTGTGGATTTTTAGTGGCCTCCATGGGATCTTTCATTCTAGCCTCATTGGGTCCTAGACTACCTCCTTGATAATCCCATTTTTTAGTAGCCCACTTGTGTGATATAGGATATTTTTCTTTGAAGTACCTGAGGAACTTAGTATCGGGGGGTGGAGGATCCTTGTATAACCATTGATTGATATCAGGTGCCAACTCTTGGCCACCCAAAATTCCTTTAGAGATGAAGGCAGATGAGCCCATGCTCTTTATCTTGGGACCTTCTTGAGGAGCCTTAGTCTGATGACAAGGTCATCCCTGTGTGTGTGGGTCTAGGGGGAGAGCCCCTACTATGAAGGCATCGGTGAGACTATATTCCCCATAGCCCTTGTTGTTGATCTTGATGGAGGAGAGGGTGGAGGCTAGGGTTGTTTTTGGATCGCAATGGGATCAGGAGGAACTGGTGACAGATGTGTCGATATTGATTCCAAGGCAATGAGTGGAATGGGGGAATGAGGCTTCAATCACTTGACAGTATGTGAAGGGCTGGGGGTCAGCGTGGATGGCGATTTCAATGCCTTGATATGGGAACTTGATGCACTGGTGATAGGTGGAAGGAACTACTTGGATGGAGTGGATCCATGGGTGACCTAGGAGGATGTTGTATGGGAGGTCAAGATCAACAACATGGCATATAGTATCTTGGATGATAGGACCGATCTTGATGAGTAGTGAAATAGTACCTTCAGAGGTGCACTCTAGGTTGTCATACACCTTGATAGTGATCACATCATGGGAGATGTCTGCTTCTTTGAAACCAACCTGTTGAACAAATTTTAACGTACAAAGATTAAGGGCTGAACCATTATCTACCATGACCCTTTTTATGGCAAAGTCATTAATCATGACAGTAAGGCAGAGTGAGAGGTTGTGATCTGGTACAAAGGATGGCATGTCAGATGGATAGAAGGAGAGAGTAGAAGGTGTGGATAAGTGTCCCACAAGGTTCTTGAATTGGATGGCATTGATGTCTGTAGGGACATGGGCTTCCTCGAGGGATTTATTGAGAACTTCTTGATGGAGGGGTGATGTGCGAAGGAGGTCAAAGATGGAGATTTGTGCGGGTGTGTTCCCAAGGTGTTCCAGGAGATTGTATTATGCATTGGGGAAAATTGTAGTATTAGCACTAGCGATAGATATCCGGCCTTTGCGGGTAGTAATAGCACATTGATTGTCAGTGCCTCTAACATGGATCACATTCACAGTGGGTTCAACCTAGGAAATACAACCAACGAACTTGTCACAGTTGATGTAGGCAGTGGTGTAATCTTTCCCATCACTATAATCACCTTGTTTACCTTTACCTTGGTCTGTGGGAGAGGTAACATTGACTGGGTCCTTCCAACATTGTGTTTAGGAAACACATTTTGATAGATGTGTAGATTGGCATAAGGTGACGTCTGGGAAGGGGTGCCAACTATGATCTCCTTTTTATCTATGAGGTCTTCGACATAGTTCTTGAGTTTCATGCACTTCACGGTAGTGTGTCCCTTAACACAGTGATATTCATAGTACTCATTGTCCTTGTAGCAGGCTGGCTTGGGTGTTGAATCATCAAAAGGTTGTGTTTGTGGATATACAACTAGGTTGGCACTGACCATACGATAGAAGATAGCATCCAAGGGTTCTCCAACGGGTGTAAAAGTGCACTTTGGGTCATTTTGGACATGGGGCTTATTTTGTCCTTGAGTAACAAATATAGCATTGGTTTGGTTAGCAAGGGGCTGACAAGGTGGTTGTTGATAGACCTATGCTTGATGTTGATACACGGGTGCTTGTGGCTGATAAATGGGTGTTCGTTGTTGGTATGCTGGAGGAGGGGGATTAGGACCTGCAACCACAACTTGGACATTCCTGGTGTCTGTAGCCCCATCTGTGACCACATTCTTATTCTTGTTCCAGTATTGAGAATGGTCATTGTTAGGTATGTCCTAAAAGCTTTCCCTGTAATGTTTGATACTTCCATCATCCAAAAGAGCTTGCTCAATATCCATGCCTTTTCCCTTAATATCTTGGTATGTTTGGATACAATTCATCTTCATAAAATGGGATAACTTCGAATGTAGATTGTCATTGAAGATCTTGGCGAGATTCTTTTCAGGAGGTTGATATGACAATCTCGTGGTGAGATTTTGCCATCATTGTAGGTAGTCAGCCAGAGTTTCACCCCCCTTTTGTTTGGTATTGCATAGATCCAATAAGGTGAGCTCATTCTCAATGTTGTGTCCGTATTGGGCTACAAATTTTTTTGAAAGCTCTGGAAATGTGGAAATAGACCCATACATTATTTTGTAAAACCATTCGAGAGCAGGTCCTCCCAAACTCTTGGGAAATAGTTGCATGAGGAATATTTCATTGAATGCCACCTCCTGGCATGCCATGTAGAACTCCTTGACATGGTTGACTGGATCACCCTTCCCTCGATACTTGTCGAACTTTGGTGTTTCAAAATGCTTAGGGAAGGGGATCGTTGTGATTGATCTGTCGAAAGGATATAGACAGACCTCTTCGAACTTGAATGTCTTAGTCTTAGTACCAATCTTAAGCTCTTTGATGGCATTTCTCATTTCTTCCCATTCTAATTTGGCAGGTGCTGGAGTGGGTACTCCTAGTGAGAATGGATTGGATGGTGTGGGTGAAAATGGAGGGATGTGTGGAGGATATGGCGAGCTGGGGTACGGGGATTGTCTAGCTGAAAAGGTCATCTAGAATGGGTTCTAGCTAGTCTGCTAAGCGATGTATTACTGGTGTAAGGTGGGTGCATGCTAATGCATGGCTTGTTGTTATGAGATATAGGGATTGGTTTGCAATGCTGGGAAGTATTGCTGTTGTGGGGGAACTTGATAGAATGGTTGTGGTTGGGATTGGCAATGAGTTTGGCCAATATAAGATGGGTGCATACCCACATTGCTGAAAGGGGGAATAGTGGCTTGAGTGTGTACTATGGATGGTTGGACATGGGAGTTAGTGGGATGGTTGGTGCTAAGCTATTGTGTTTGTGGAGGAATGGTTTGTTGAGTGACTGATGGCATGGACAAGTAGTTAGTAAACATGGGAAAAGTTGTCATGGAAGGAGGTGATTGTTGTGCTGCTTGGGGGAAGATTTGTTGCTGAGGGGTTGTTTGGTATAGTTGGATGTGTGTAGGTATGCCTATGGCATTCATTTGCACTTGGCTAAGGCTCCAAGTGGCACCAAGCCCTGTTGGGTGCTGTGAGATGGAAGTTGTTGCAATCGTGGAATTTTGCGATGCAAGAGGAGGATTTGGGGGTGTTGTAGATGGCATTCCTATTGTGAAGGTGACTTGTTGGGCTTGTGCTTTAGCAGTGGATGTAGGAGGAGGAATTTGTGTGGATTGAGATTGTGTAATGGTTTGGGTGGATTAGAAGGGGTGGTCTACACTACTCCTTGTGTCAAAACGGGGATTTGGTTTATGACAGGTGGAGGGACCATTTGTGCAGTAGCCTATGCGGGGGGTGGTGTTTGTGTGGTTAGTTATGTAGAAGCAAGTGGAGGTGTTGCACCCATAATGGAGAAAGGGGCAGTTTGGGGTGTGCTTGGGGTGGTTGTGCTGAGTTGCAAGAGATGGGAGATCATTGAGGCTATGTGGGATACTTGCATGGTCAAATCATGGATTTGTTGGATGACAAAGGGGTCAGTGTTAGCAGAGATGTGGAGGGGTTTTGTGGGGTCAAAGGTATGTAATTGTGGTAGAATGGGACTACCCTCTTGTGCATAGTTTGCCAAGATGGCAAGATGATTTTGAGCAATGATTACGCTTACCATTTGCGCATGTCCTGGAAGGCACATGAAAGCCTCCATGGAGTTGGTGGTAGGTGTCTCATGGGGATCTTCCCATACACTCTGAACTATTGTTGATTGAGGATCATACATCACCATTTCACCTATGGAATCATTTGGGTTCACTAAGCTAGTGGCTTGGTTGGGATCCATCCCTTTTCTTTTCTTTGATCGTGTCATAGTAGGCATGAAAATGCAAAGCCCTAAGATGAGGGGTAATGTAGATGTATCAGAGTGATGCTAGGGATGATAATTGATGATAACCTAAATGCAAGATGGTGGATGATGAAAGATCTCGATGGTGGATTTCCTAAGGGATTATGATGAGCTACCTTTCCTGATGGGGATCAAAATACATGGGATTTATGTCTTTAGATAGACTTATGATCTTCAGACAACGGGATCCTTACTAGTGTAAGCCAATCTCTAGATTGAGATGATAAGGTTCACAAGAGAAAGTACTAGCTACCCTAGACGAAGGCTTAGTCAAAGGGTGTGGCTAAGATTTTGATTCGAAGGATGAGGTTGGGAAAAATCAAGGTGAATCATGGGATATGCCAGGGATTTTGGATGATGTCTAGGATTTTTGGATAGGAGATGATGCTATATGATGCTACCTAAGGGATGATGCAAACGTTCCTTTGGGACTACCTAAGATGAAAGGATGCTGAGACAACTTCACAGTCTTGAAAAAGGAGGAGATTGTGCCCTCTAGTCTTCACTCTCTAGTCTGACAAATCGATGGTCAACTTGGATTCGAAAGGCAAATTATTTAATCTAAGTGTTGTATTCAATGTTATCCAATCTAGCTTGGTACTTTTCTTCTTCTTGGATTTCAGTGATTAGGGGTTGGTAATCTTTCAACTTTCTTTCGGCAACTTTCTTTTCTTGATAAGCATGGGGATTTGGTAACTTAGCTTTCTTTTGCTTCACGGGCTCGAACATAGATTGAAAATATATCTTCTTTCTGAAAAACTTAGGATAGCTCAAGCTAGGAAGTGACTACGGTAAGTATACCTTGGCTTGTTTTGAACAAGATCTTGACTTTCAGGATAGTTTGACAAATAGTCCAATAAGAGACAAAGCAACCTTGTGGGAAAACAGACAGATGATCTCTCTTGGAAAAAGAACTTTGTATTTTCGATTTTGTGTATGTTCAATAGATGTTTTCACTGGGTCTGATCACTTTTGAGAACACATACAAGCAGTTCCTACCTATAAGACATGCTAGTATCACAACCTTTGCCCACAACTTGATATTCCAAAAGAGGAATACATATGGTGAGTGATCTTCAGGCGACCCAGGTAAACCACTTGGGTTGGTCCTTGCATAAAGATTATGATACCTTTGGGAGTAAATTGGGTAGGCTTCTGATTAACGACTTCTAGTAAAGTCTGTGGTGTCCCCCCAATCAGTTTGTATGCACGTGACTCACTTAAGAGCCTAGTTGACCATGCCAAAATCATAGGGATATTCACCTACCTCAGGCTACCATCAACATGTCTCATCTAAGCTTGTGGGGATAAGGCGAGAGTTTTCTCAACACCTTATTTATATACCAGCTAGGGAATTTACCAGTTTGAGGTCATTCTCTAAAGAGGAAGTGCGTCTCTCTAGACAGGCCTCGCTAGAAGTGTTGTCAATCAGACTTGATCTTTCTCTTCACCCAAGATCCGCGAAGGTGAGGGGAGAGGATATAGATACAAGTGGATTGCTTCCACCTTGCTTACTTTAACAAGGTTTATGCAAAAATTGAAAAGCTCTAAGTGTTGAAAAACACTCCTTCAAACACACCAAGAAGTATTCATTCCAAATTGAACCTATCTTTAGACTAAGTGTTTTCTATTCTAGAACATAAAACACTCATGTTTAGCATGCAAGGTTCTTTTTATGAAAGATAAATGACAATGCTTAAAAATTAGAGATTTCTTTGCAAAAACAAGGGAATTGTTACTCCTCTTAACATTCAAGATTGTGTTTGATCAAATTCTAGGCACCAAATGAAGTGTTCATCACATTGATTCTTTGTCCCTTATGCATTCAAGATTGAATTTTATTGATTTTAAGCACCAAAAGGAAGTGTGATGTTTGCCTTGTTCAATTTTAACCCTTGTTCGTTTTAAACCCAAATCAAAAAGATGAAGTGTTGGTTGGCATGCACTATTCTTTTTAATGCACTGAAAATAAAGTGAGTTAATTTTGTTTTAGAAATTTAACTTGCATTCCTGCAAAGACCTGCAAACCTACAGTTGAAAAACCACGTTCCCGCAGAACCATACAGGTGTTCTCGCAGACTGTCAAAAAAATTGAAATGATAGGAAATAAAGGCAAACAGAGTTTGATATCTACAGATGTGTTCCCATAGTCAAATAGTGTTCCCGCAAGTCAACTGTCAGTCCTGCATTACGGGAATGAAGGCAGAAAACTTAGAGAAAATAATAGAGTCATACAGCTCACAAAAGTTACACAGGCAAACCCGCCAGGTCAAACAACATTTCTACAACAGTCAAACAATGATCTCGTGTTGCGGGAATGAAGGTAGAATTTTTTAAAAAAAATAGTGAATTTCGTACGACTCACAAAAGGTAAATAGGCAATCTCGCCTGGTCAAACAATGTTCCTGCGTTGTAGGAATGCGATCCCACAAAAAGGGGTACAATCAACCATTGGTGAAGTTGAGACAGAGATCAGAAAAAGATGGGAAGACAGAAAATATCATTGTGAGAATGCGTTCCCACAAGCCATACAAGCGTTCTTGTGGTGAAATCGGCATTCCCGCATCCGTACAGGCATTCCCACAAAATTGAGAATTTTCTGGCAATTGATGCTATGCAAAATTCGAAGGCCAAAATGTCTGCGCAAATGTCTCCTCTTCGGCCCTGAACCTGCAAAACACCCAAAAAACCCTTGCAACACACTCAAACAACAAAAAACCTTAGTATTCAGGTTAGTTTTGTAAAGAAAAATGAGAAAGATAAAAAGAAATGACCCTTGAAGTGGGTCCCACTAGGCATGCCAAAATGCAAGTACCAAGAAAGCTAAATATTTAACAAAATAAAGAAGATAAACACTTATGATAAGACCCACAAAATGAAGACGAAATCCAAAAGGAAATGCGAACCTCAAAACTTGAAAGTCTCCAAATGTGAAAGATTTGTCCAAAGATTGGATGTGTGCTCATAGACTATGCTTCAAGATTCAAGAGAGAAATAGGCATAATAACTTTGCTTCAATGGTGGATGAAAATAAAGGAGGAGAGCTTCTCTTTTATAAGAAGAGGCATGAAATGGACAGTCAAGATTAAGAGGTTAAAGGGGAGTGAGCAATGGTGAGGATGCATCCAAGAGAGAGCACATGGATTGTGCTTTCTCAAATGCATAGCATTGTAACAGGTGTCACAATGGGGGAGGATGAGAGGAGAGGTCAAATGCTTGAGGGGTGTGTCCATTTTGGAAGGTGTGAGAGGGGACAAGTGTGTAAGAAGTGTAAGAGGCTTTATGATTTGCCATTGGAGGATGTGGAGGTGTTGACATGAGGGTTGACTTGTGATGGATTAATATTTCTTAATCTTGGATTATGATTGTGCACATGCTTAGAGGGGTGATTAGGCTTGGTTTAGAGGGTAAGTGGAGGATTAGAAGGCTGTGATGGGAGGAGAGAGAATGAGTGGAGGGTTAGATTAGCTAAGCATGGATTATTAGTTAATGGAGGAGAATTAAGATTTTTAGATTTAAATATTTTATTTTATTTCAAGTGTGAGGAAAAGAGGGTTTATGAATTAATTTATTTAGATAAATGTATTCATTTAAATTAATAGAGGAATAGGGATTTAATTAATTATCAGACTATGGGTTTGTCATCTAGATAATTAATTAGGCTATAGTTAATTAATTAAATTAATTAACTAGGGGATGACATAAATTAATTAAATAATAATATTTAATTAATAAAATGCCTAGGAAAGACTAAATAAAATTACTAAATGATGTAATCAAATTTAGGTGTCTACAAAAGCTAAAGTGGAAAAAGAAAGTGGAAAAGAATTAAAATGCTTGAGATTAGATAGAGGTGGTGAGCTTATTTCTGATGAGTTCACTAACTTTTGTAATGAGCATGGAATTAAAAGACTGGTTTCTGCACTGAGGACACTACAGTAGAGTGAGATTGTTGAAAGGAGGAATAGATCTATTGTTGATTGTGCTAGAACACTAATGATTGAAAAGGATGTTGTATAGGTATACTAGAGACAATCTATTAGTAGTGTTGTATACACATTAAACTGAGTATAACTGAAGAAAGATTCAAACAAAACACCCTATGAGTTATGGTATGGTTACACACCGAATGTAAGTTATTTCAAAATATTTGGAAGTAGATGTTACATTCTGAAAGATGATAGAAATTAGAAATTTGATTCAAAAGGTGATGAAGGAATATTGTTAGGATATTCTACTAAAAGAAAAGCTTACAAATGTTTGAATAAGGCTACTAACAAAATGATTGAAAGTGCAAATGTGAGAGTTGATGAAATTGCTGAGAAAAATGATGAAGAAAACAAAAAGAAACCAGAAGACTATGGTAGAATTACATTCATTGAGAAACCTAACACTCTACTCGAGCATAAGCCTGGCATTACCGAGCAACAAGGTAATGATACCAAGCATTAGCCTATACAGATCGAGAATCAGGAAATAGTTACCGATGAAGATCATGATCCTACACTGAGTGAAGAACATAGAATTGAACCAATAATTAAAAAATATGTGAGGAGAGATCATCCGCAAAATCAGATTATTGGAGACAAGAAATTTGACATGATGACACAAAGTAAGTTGAGAAACAACAAATCCTTAGTTCGTGAATTTGAACCTAAAATTGTTAGAGATGCACTTGAGAATGGTGAATGGATTAAAGCCATGAATAAATAAATAGAGTAGATACTAAAAAACAAAACATGGACATAGGTATCGAGACCAAATTATAAGAATGTGATTGGAACCAAATGGATATTCAAAAACAAGTTAAATGAAAATGAAGAAGTCACTAGAAATAAAGCAAGACTTGTATGCAAAGGATATGCACAAGAAGGTATTGATTATGGTGAGACTTTTTCACCAGTTGCTAGACTTGAAGGAGTTAGAATATTGCTTTCATATGCTTCCTACAAAAGATTTAAAGTTTATCAAATGGATATCAAATTTGTATTTTTGAATGACATACTTGAGGAAGAGGTATACATTGAACAACCAAATGGTTTTGTTGATCCAAATCAGAAGAACATGGTATGTAAGTTACACAAAGCATTATATGGATTAAAACAAGCACCAATAGCATGGTATGAAAGACTGCATTCCTATCTTATCAGTATTAGACTTCTCAGAACAAGTGACTAACAACAATTTACACTTGAAAGGTGAAACTGATGATAAGATTCTTATTGCTGAAATCTTTGTTGATGATATCATATTTGGAGGTCATGATAATATATGCAAATCATTTGTTGATGAAATGAAAAAGGAATTTGAAATGTCAATGTTTGGAGAGATTAAATTCTTTCTTGGTTTGCAAATTTTACAACAAAATGAAGGCATATACATCACTCAATCAAAGTATATCAAAGAAGTGTTGAAGACATTTGGTATGGAAGATTCAAAACCAGTCGGTACACATATGATCACTAGATGAAAATTAACAAATGATGATCAATCAACCGAGGTAAATCAAACATTATACAAATTAATGATTGGAAAGTGGATGTATGTTGTGCATAGTAGACTAGATATTGCACATGCAGTTGGGAGTGCAACAAGATTTTATGCTAATCCTATATAATCACATATGATAGTTGTAAAAAGAATCTTGAGATACTTAAAGAACACTGAAAACTATGGTTTATGGTATAAGAAAGAGGGTAATTTTGAACTGAAATTTTATACAGATGCAGATTGGGCTGGAAACATTGTTGATAGAAGAGTACTATTGGTGGAGCATTCTTTTTGGGAGAAAGATTAGTTACTTGGATAAGCAAGAAACAAGGATGCATTTCTTAGTCCACTGTTGAAGCAGAATATGTTGCTTCTACTGCTAATTGTTCAAACATTGCATGGATAAAATAAATTTTGAAATGTATGAATGAAGAGATCACTGACCTAATGATAATATATTGTGATAACACCAATGCTATAAACATTTCTAAGAATCTGGTGATGCATGTAAAGACAAAGCATATATCTATAAAGAATCACTACTTGAGGGAACATGTACAAGAAAAGAAAGTGAAATTGGAGTTTTTGAAATCAAAAGAACAACTTGTAGATATATTTACTAAATCCTTACCTAAGGATACAACTGAGTACTTAAGGACTAGACTAGGGGTCCATCCCCTGTCTATTAGTCACTAAGGTGATCAGGAGGTTGCATCAACCTATACCTTATCAAAATATCAAATGATGTTGATGCATATTGTTCACACTTTAGGTTTCCTAAGGTTGTGAAAGTTAGAAGTAAAACAAACTGAAACTACATATCAGTACATGAAAGGTACTTGATCTGAACCAAACACTAGAGATGATATTTTGGCTACTGAAGAGTTGTTTATTCTTTTTGGCATTGTTGTCAAATGGAGAGAAGAATCAATGAAATATTATAAGGGAGACAAGAATATTTATCTGGAAAAAAGAAAACAGGAAGAGAAGATACACATGAAGAGAAGATCAAATTTGCAAGGAGAGTCAATGTGGAGTGTTAATGTTGTGTAGTTACTAAACATGTAAAATTTACAAGATAGGGACAGCTTACCGAGTTACAACATTTTCTTATAGATTTTTAGAACAGATGTTTGGTATTCTATGGGATATTTCATATTGTGTTGTCATCAATGCCAAAGGGAGAGATTGATAACCTACCAGTGATTGAATATCTTGAAGGAAAGTTCGAGAATGGAATGGATAATTGAAAGATAGTGATTAATGATCACCAAGCTACTAAAGTATGTGTAAGACAAAAAAAATCAATCAATGTATTGTCATTGATGTCAACCACTTTTGACTATACTTTTCATGATGGTTACAAACATCTAAAGAAGGAAAATGGTAAAGGAATGAGATATATGTACATAAAGATGAGATGGATGAGTAAGATATAGATATGGTATACATTGGGTAATCTATTGATGAGTCTATGACATCATGTTGATGACTTGATTGTATTACATGATTCTATTATGTATTAAAGATAAGAATTGAACAAGTTTATGTGGTCAGTAAATAAATATTTTTGTATACACCGAGCAAGTGTAGTGTGTACCGAGTATAGTATTAACTCAGCTAGTATTCATCGACGCATTTTGGTATTGACCAAGTGAAAGAAATAAATGGAGTTTGCTACAATTGACTAAAGTGATGAGCTAGACAATTACTTATGATTTAGAGGTAGAAGATAATATTTTTTATGATGATCTAATGGTTGACAAAATTCAAGATTGATCGGATGAAGGAGAATGAAATGTGTTAATGATACAATTATCGAGGAAGGTTAAAGTGGAAAAATGAATGGTGAAGATTAAGAGGCAAAATCTATGGATGGAAATAAAATAGTTTATGATGTCTATATAAGGAGACATGAGATTCATTATTGAGCTTGGATACTGGAGATACTGCAAGATAATTCATGTGAAAAGGATTGTTTTCATGCAACACTGATCAAACTAGTTGAAGATAGAACTGAGCAAAATTGCAGACAACACCAAGCATCAGAGAAAGAATATACCAAGCAAAATAGAGCTAGAGGAAATGAAGGATTGAATTGATTATTGATAAGAGATATTTTGAGCTTAGCATAGATCTAAAAATTTGAAAATCAAATTTGTATTTGAATTAAATCATTATTGTATCAGTTTAACCATTGCTATAGATAAATCTCTTAACTGAGTGGGACTTAACAATCTTTTGTATTTCAATATGAAATTCAATGAATGTTAATTTTTTTCTCGTTGACCCCATAGTGAATGCATGGTCAAAGGAGAACTGTTAGTGATAAATCCTCTAACAAGGTCACACCTCATAGTGTATTTTGTAACTTTTAACAGGGTTGGCTCCTAACCAAGCTCACTTCAGAAGAGTGAATTATTTTGGGTTACTAGTTCCAGGTGATTTTTCCCCTAACAGGGTTTCCACATCAAAATCTATGTGTTATATGTGTATGAATGTGTTGAATTGCTATTTTACTTTACACATTTCTATGAATGGACATATCGGTGAACATGGTACTTAATTTACTAGCAATCGGTAAATGTAGAGAAAGACATAGTTAATATCTTACCGAGTTGATTATTTGTTTGAAAAGTTTTAATATATACATCTAGGAGATTTGGGATTGTAGGATAACTGGACTTAACTATTCACCCCCCCCTCTCAGTTATCTAACATATACTTCTTTTGCTTCATATGAATTAACAAGTATAAAGAAGAATTATAATGAATTAGTAGTAGAGTTTAATAAGAGGTTTAATAAAATATTAAATAGAATTCTGAGAGATGTCAGGCCTATTGATTTATTTTTGATTGATTTCTATCTAAGTGATTTTCATAGTAAGATTCACTATGAGATCAAAAATCATAGACCATCCACACTACAACAAGCTTTTAAGATAGCTATTACAATTGAAAATGATAGAAAAGTTGCTGGTAAGATTAACACAAGGGAAAATCCTCAGTTATTTAATCCAAAAGCCCCTAAGCAAAATAAGGAAGATGATACAATTGAAAAACTCATGAGTATGATTAAAGATTTTAAAGTTAAGCAAAATAAAGATGGATATCAACCAAATACGAGTGAACGACCATATTCCAAAAATGAAAGATTCAGATTGCAAGATATGCCATACAATACTATGAGGAAAGATTGCAAGCTAGTGAGTGTAAAGAAGAATGAAGAAACTTTGGGACCTTTGAGGAAGGTAAATCATTTAGTTGAAGATGATACATGGTGTGAAGTTTGTAGATTACCTCGTGCACCTGAACAATGTGTAATTGCACAAAGCATATTGGAAGAAGAGAATCAACATGATATTGAGCAACCTATAATGAATGCCTTGTCATCAGAAACCTTTTGGGGTATGGATAAAGATTCTTCTAAGGATAACTATGTACCCAATGTGAATATGATGAGGACAAGGCAACATAATGTTCAACAAGTGTTTTTTGATGATGAATAAATTCCTAGGCTGAGGAGGTTGACAGATGAAGAAAGAAGAGAATATGTAGTGGCAACAGTAGAACAAGCCTGTAGCAGTTACCACTTGAGGAATCACACACTACATGTTGATTAAGGAAATCCTACAAGGATGTTTGCAAAAGTTCTGAAGTAAGATAGAAACAAAGCAAGCACAACAAAGAGGGAAAATGAAGATCTTCCGAAGAAACAGGTAGAACAATTTCAACTTCCAAAGTTAACCAAGCCTATAGACAAGCAAGTTTTTGATAAGCAAGTTTCTAACCGTAATTCCTTTATGTCTCAAGCATTATCACAGGTAAAGATTTATGTTCCTCTAATGGAAATTTTTTATTTCCTTGATTACAGGAAGGAAATTTTAACAATATTGTCTAATGTAGAAATTCATAAAGAAGATTCTAGGAAAAAACAAGATAATGAAGAACCACCGGTTATTTATTTAGGAACTACTATAAATAAGAATCCATCTTAGCTTGATCCATTTTATTTAACATTTCTAATCAATAACAAGTTGGTCAAGAATTGCTTGATTGACTTAGGGGCAATAGTAAATATCATGCCAGCTAATGTCATGAAAGAACTTGGATTAAATGTGGACACCACATATGGAAGGTGTTATACTATGGACAACAGATTAGTCCTTGTGGTGGGAATCATGACAGATGTGGAGTTCAAATTGCTAGCATGTCTGGATGCATCATACAAAACTGACATCACAATAGTGGAGGTCCCTTCTAACTATGGAATGCTCCTATCCAGACAATGGTCAAATTTGGTGGGTAGACATGTCCAATTGGATTTATGATATGCAACAATCCTTGTGAATGGAAGAGAGGTAATGATTCATATGGATACAAGGTCTCCTTACATAATTGAAGAGGCTAACCTACAAAGGATAATTAATTTCTACCACTCAAACATGGAGAACTTCTAGGTAAGTATCACTAAGCCCATGTCTTAATAATACTAACCCTATTGAAGTGCATGTAAAAGAGGAACCTAAAATGATTTGGCACATGTACTTTGATGGAGCATATAGCAAGGAAGGTAATGGTGTTGGTGTTTTTTTTGTGTCTCCACATGGTAAATCCTCCAAATATTATTTTCTATTAACTTTTGATTGTACTAATAATATTGTTGAGTATGAAGCTCTTATGTTATGACTAAATATTACAATTAAACATGGAATAAAGATATTATCTGTGTGTGGTGACTCATATATGATTGTGTCACAAATAGGTTTTCCACAAGAAATGCAAGGTTAAGAATGTATAGAAATCAGGTCTGGGATAATTTAGAATTTTTTAATGCTTTTTCTATTGAATGGACGATAGATCAAAGAACTTTGTGGCTGATTTCATGGCTAACCTTGCTGTTAGAAACAATGATATTCCATTTGATGAAATAATTTAGGTTGAAATTAAATCCAGACCAGCAGTACTTAACAATATTAAGAATTGGCGAATCTTTGAAGATGACAAAGACTTGCTAAGATTTGTCACTTGTGAAGGTCAGTATGAGAATTGACATATTGATTGGAATGCATATGTGGAAGAGCATGAGGGAAAAGAGACTCTTTTTGGAAAGGAAGTAGTGCAATTGAAGACAAATAAAATTCCAAAAGGGTTGGTAGCATTGGAAAGGATATTTGATAATCAAGAGAGTTTCCAAGAGAAAATGTTTTTACAGATTCTGAGGAAGTGGAAAAGGTCAACCTTGGAAGTGAGCACACCCCAAAAGAGGCCTTCATAGGCAAAAAAACTCACTCCCAACATTAGATCTGATTTGATTTCTTTGATAAGGAAATATCACCATATGTTTCCCTGGTCATATGATGACCTTAAGACATATAGGGAAGATCTATTCCAGCATGAAATTCCCTTAAAACCTGATGCTAAACCTTTTAGGAAAAGGAAGTTCCCTATTAACCCAACTTTGGCCCCTAAGATGAAGGAGGAGATGGTAAGGGATGTAGGAATAATTAAGCCTATTAGACATTCAACATGGGTGTCTAACTTAGCCCTAGTAAGAAAGAAGAACAGTGATATAAAGTTGTGTGTGGATTTGAGGAGCTTAAATGTATCATCCTTGAAGGACAATTATGCATTACCCAATATGGAGGCACTATTGTAGAAAGTCACTAGGAATGATTTTTTGTCTATGATGGACGGGTTCTCTAGTTATAGCCAGGTGAAATTCAAGGAGTCAGAACAATACAAAAATAACTTTCACAACTCCTTGGGGAATGTATGTATATATGCAAGGGTGTCGTTTGGGCTTACTAATGCTAGGGCTACTTTCCAAAGGGCCATGGATGTAGAATTTGAAGGTTCGATTGATTTCATTCTTGTTGTGTACCAAGATGATCTCACTGCATATTAAAAAATAGTAGAAGATCATTGCAAACACCTAGAGAAGATTTTTCTGAGAGCATTGGAATATGGAAGATCATTACATCCTAAGAAGTGCCATTTTGGAGTTATTGAGAGAAAACTCTTTGGACATATTGTGTCCAAGGAGGAGTAAAAATAGATCATGAAAGGATATCTGTTATTGATAGGATTCAAATCCCTAAGACAGTCAAAGTTATACAATCCTTTTTTGGGCAAATTATTTTTGTAAGAAGGTTTGTCTCAAACTTCTCTAAAATTGTTAAACCCATTGCAAAAATGCTAAAAAAGGGAGTAGAAATAAAGTGGACTAATGAGGCCTTGGAAGCATTTGTAAACATCAAGAAAGCAATCAAAGAGGCTCTAGTTCTTAAATATCCTAATTTCACAAAACCTTTTCAGATTTTCTCCTTTGCCTCATACCATACTATAGTAGCAGTGATGTTAAAGAAAAATGAAGATGGGTATGAACAACCTGTAACATTTTTTAGTAAGTGTTTGCAATCATCAGAGTTAAAGTATGACATAGTTGAAAAACATGCATATGCTTTGGTAAAGGCAGTTAAGTCTTTCAGACCATACCTTGTAGGAGAGTGTGGTAGCCTATGTGCCAAATGTAGCAGTGAAATCTGATATCTTAGGCAATTAGAAACTACTGGCAAAAGATGTAGATGGATAAATTAGGTACAAGCGTTCAATGTAGACATTCATATAACTAAATTGGTAAGAGGACAAGGCCTTGCTAAGCTCATGGTTGAATCTAATTTGGAGGTTGCTCAAGTACATCAGGTTGATATCGAAAATACAGAGATGAGTATTGAAAGATGTATTTGGTATACAAATATCGTTTACTATTTGAAACATATGAAATATAGGGAGGAGTTATCTGATAGACAGAAAATAACCAGTAAGCTTCAGGCAACTAGGCATGTGCTTATTCAGGGAGACTTGTGTTGGAAGATCAGGGATGGTATTTTGCTTTTCTATTTGGTTACCTACCAAGCTGAATCAATCCTCAAAGAACTTCATGAAGGGGTATGTAGAGGACATTTCTCATAAAAAACCACTGCTCATAAGATCCTCAGAGAAGGTTACTTTTTTTCATCTATTTTCAAGGATTGTCATGCACACATTGGAAAATGTGAAGTGTGCCAAAAGTTTTCAGGAAAGTTAAAATACAATGGGATGTTGCCTCTCAGACCGTTACAAATTGAAGAACCTTTTCAGATGTGGGGAATTGATTTTAAATGAGTAATAGAAGATAAATCTAGTGGACACATAAATGAATTCTAGTATCTACAAATTATTTCATAAAATGGGTAGAAGCCATACCTGTGAGACAATCTACTAGCAAAGTAGTAATCAAATTTCTGATGGAAAATATCTTAATTAGATTTGGAGTGCCAAATAAAATTATAGAAGATAATGGGATGTGCTTAAGGTCAAAGGAGTTTTCTGATTTTTGCAAATCATATGGGATCACAATGTCTTACTCTTCACCATATGGCACCCTCAAGGAAATGGACAAGTTGAGTCTATTAATAAGAATATATTGAAGATAATCAAAAGAATGCTTGATAATAATAAAAGAGCTTGGGATTCCAAGTTGAACTTAGCAGTATGGGCTAGCAGAATCACAATTAAAAAGTCATCAGGGTATACTCAATATAAATTGGTATATGGAAAGAAAGCAAGATTGCCTCTCCACAATTTATTGCTTGTTTATCAATTCATCACAAAGGACTAGTTAAATGATTTAGATCCCATGGGGGATAGAATGAATGCATTAATTGAATTGGAAGAAAAGATGAGGGATGCCCAAAGACAAAATATCAAGAAGCAGCAACAAGTAAAGTCCTTACATGACATGAAAGCTAGTGACATGACTTTTTGAGAAGGTTATGAGAAGGTGAAAAAATTGTGTATTTTCTACACCTTGCTTCTTCACAGTGCTTTCGCATAGAGTGTGTTCATGTGCAGTTGTGCGAGAGGTCATTGGAAAAATGACAAACCGATTGATGTTTTAATGAATTTCTAATATTGTTTGTTTTCTGCACCCCATGTTCCTAAAGAGGTTTTGCATAGAGAGTGTGTTCATGTAGGACTTGCGAGAGGTAATTGGCACATCTGCCGTAAACATTGTGTTGTTGCCTCTTGCATTACCGTATATATGAGATGCTATTTGATTGAGGTTGTAGTGACCCTCCACCAACTTCCATAAATTTTGTAGCTTAAATTTTTTAAGGTTAAATTACATTACAAAATTCTTAAGATTATTAACTTTAAAATAGTTCTAACTAATATTTAAATAAATCCCTAAATGAAACCTTCACTTTACTCCTAGATAGACTTCCACACTATTGGCTATGCAAAACTCAAAATGTTCCATTGACTGTAATTATTAATTAATTAATTTTATTTTTTAATTAATTAAATTTTTAATTAGATGGTACATTTTGGGTGCTGTGTAGACATTACCGACTTCCACATGCTCACCTACCGATTGATACAATTGCTTTTTCATAGTGGAGCTCTGCATTTGTCCACATACAATGTACCACTTGATGAGGACAAAATATTCTCGAAAATATCACATTTCTATGGCGGACAGCTCACATGCTTTTGCTCTTCCCGATGTCGACGAATTTCCATCCATCGGTCCTCGCTCTCTTACCAGTCAACACTCATCTAACAACTCCTTTTCTGGAATGATGCTTTGGGTTAAATCCAAACGCAATCTGACAAAACTGTAGTTAAATCTACCAGAATCTTACCCCACATCTGCTGTCCATTTGGAGACCTATAACTAAGACTCTGGATCGTTGTTCTCACGGGGGCAGAGGGGGAAATAGCCCATTGTTTCACAGGGGAGGAGTTTGGGCGATCTCATCTCCTCCTCAGGATTATCCATGTACAATCTCCTCGTCTAGATTGGTGTAGTTTATTTGAAACAGGTTAGCTGGAATTTATCTGCAAGGCTTCTTTCCCCACTGTTTAGATTTTTAATTTATTGCTGGACTTTTTGATAAATCTGGGTTTCCTCGAAGTTGGTTGATTTTTGTTTTAGCTATGATGAAATCTTATTTGGGTTTTTGTAATTTTTCAGTGGCAAGGCTATATGGAAGAACATAGAATCTGCTGTGCTAAAGCATGTAGAAACAGAATCCGTTGAGGGACTGTAGATCTGTGGAAGATTTTGAAATGCAGTGCAGTGAAAGAGTTGGGGACCCGGACGCTCACTGATTTCATGTCTGGAAAGGTAGGATCTGGATCAATGATCTGTGTTAGAAAAGCTGTCCAACAACAAGGGTTAGAATAAAGTGTTTGCTGGTTTTTGTTTCAAGGAATGCTTTCTTTGCAAGCTAAAAGCCTGAAAGATATGATCCACACTCTTAGAAAATGGATGAAGAACCCAGAAATCATTTATAATCTTTAATCTTCACTGGTGTTCTAGATGGTATTGATTTGTTGGATCAGTTCGATGTCATTTTTATAGACAAATCTTGAGTTCTAGTAGCCTGGCATAGGAACAAAATGGCACTGGAGAAGGAGAGACTTAAAATATGCCCAGCACTAGAGAGTGTGGAAAACCAGATCTGGATGGACATTGCATGTTTCTTCATCAACAAACAGAAGAATATGATCATAGGAATATGGAAGGGATCGCGACGGAGTTCTGAACTCGCAATCAGATCCTAATCAATAAGTGTCTTCTTGAATATATATGATTTTTTTTGGAGCAATACGAGGGGTGCTTCGCTTATAGAAAATATGGGCATCCCCTGAATTTGAGAAACCAAACTCATTGCGGTGAGAAATGTAAGAATGGTGGCACTCATGCTTTTAGAATGATTGAAAACCTCCGTGGCTGAGAAGGGAAATAGGAAATGCTCTGAAACTTCCTCGTAGGATGTGGCATCCCTCTTTGGTATTATTCTTGCTCTTGAATTTTTTGTTCTGGTTGGTGATTTTCTTTATTAGAAAAGAACCTCTTAGCATGTCTCTAGTATTGTAATTTGACAGCATTTATTTTCTAATGAAAGACGGTTATGTTCATCTTTGATTGCAGAAACTATAGCAAATCCGAAACGAAATCACCAAAACACAGTGGCCATAGTTTCAGGCATCATTGTTCTATGAATGCTCTCCAATTGCATACTTTTCTGGGGAATTTAGATGTTTATGGTTTGAACTTGGCTTCAAGACTGATTCGATAATGGATTCCGCTGCAAAGTTAGCTATGTTTAATTTTGGACATCTCAAAAGGTTGTGGAAAAAGTATATGTTCAGGTATAGTGTTGGCTTTCTGTAAACGTTTTGAGTCTCCTTGAATAGTATATGATAAGATGCATTTTCAGAATGGTAGTTTTCAGAGAACATTTTATGAAGCTCAAAATAACAATTTAAACCAAACTACTCGTTAATTTCAGGGTTTCCTAAAGTCAAAAAGATCCTTTCCTTCATAAAACTCCATGGGAATATTAAGCTAGTCGAAGGGGTGCTTTTGAAGAAATGTCCATTAATTGGAGATCTGGTAAGAACATTTTCATTTATTTTACCTTCTTAATGACATATTGTGATAAGCCTTTCTTGCAATGAGAGAACTCGGTTGTGAAACTTTTGATTGATTTTTGAAATATATTATTATTAGAGTATCTAATATCTAGACTATAGACAGCACACACTTTTGCTTTCCAGAGCAAGATACTATTTTTCAGGTATTAAATCTAGTTAAGCCCTCTAATATCTGCATTCACAGATCAAGGGTTAAGATTGTACTGCGGTTGGATGTTTTTTACTGAGCTTAGAGAAACGCTCTCTCTAATTTTTATAACATTCAAAGTATTTCTGAAATGTTACAGAATCTAAACAAGGAAGAAGAGCATTAGGAATTGGAGATGCTAGAGGTGACAAGGAAGGTTCAGTGCATCTTCTATTTCTCTTCCCAGATCGCGGAGATTCTCATTCATTGTAAAAGCAAGGGTGTCATCATAATTAATTTTCTTACTATAATTTGTTTGGCTTCTTAAATTATGGAGGTGGTTTTGTATTTAAAGAGCAAGCCTGCTATCAAAATCAAATCCTTCCAGATGATTATTTGTCTATTCAACTAGACATTTATCTTTTAGTATCCGAGTGCATGTTCAGCACTCCATCCTGATCCCTCCCATATTCTTTTGGCCATACTCTTCTGTTTGTCGATGAAGAAGCATGCAATGTCCATACAGATTTGTTTTTGTTCATTGTCTAGTGCTTCAAAGTTTGTATTGAGAAAGTTTGTCTAGTGGTTACAGTACTGAGTTTTGTGGGGTTGAAAATTTGGAAATGAAACTGAGAAATTCTGATTTTGGCAAGCATGTCATTTTTTGCATTGACAAGTTTCCAAGTTTAAGAGTTGTCAAGTTTTCCATGCTTGAATTGCCTGTGAGGAGAGCACTGTTAATTATTTTGCAATCTTTGCTCAACACTAAAGATTCTGAATATGGTTGTAATATCATAATTATTATAGTTGAATTTTTTCTATACAGACCTTAAATCTTGTCTTTTTGTTTTATTCTTAAAGAGATCACTGACAATGGCGATTGAAGGAGTGCTACCCTTGACTATTATGTGTTTAAATCACAGTCGAGGGATATACACTTTCTCTCCCACAATTCAGACTGCCCTCAATACTGTGATTGGGGGAACCAGATGATGGAGTGGTTTCTACTTGGAATGCAATTTTCAAAAAAAGTAAACATCATATAAAATGAAGAGAAATACTTGTTGAGTGCAATAATATGAAATATCATATAGAATGTTTTGTCGTTTAGAGCTCCTCTGCACTGTCATTTATACAGATTTCTTTATCCATCAGGAAATGACTTGAAATGTACGGGATGTCGAATAAATAATTACAAAATATGCATTACATTTGTATTGCTTAGGTTGGATATCGAGTTTTTAATTTGGAATTGAAAGAATGGTGCAAAGACTTGAGTTGATACTGAAGGCCCCCTCTGGAGGACTTGCATGGTCTTGCGATGTTTCGGGAAATTGTGCATTTTGATTAGAGCAATTTAGGGACAGGTGCATTGCAAGTGCGTAGATTTGTTGGATGTAGCTTTCTGAATTTATGGGTAGTCCCTGATCATTTAAAACAGGGTACCCGTAGTTAAGCACAGAAGGGGTAGAACAGAAATATATATATTTTTTGGGGTAATGGGCAGTCATATTAAAGACTGTCGAGCACTAGTCATTCAAATCTGCGAGCACAATGTTCCGATATAGGTACAAGTCTGTAAGCACAATGGTCCACTCGGGAGTGTTTTGACCGATGTTCTAAATAGATCATTTCAGAATAGAAATATATTTTATTGTATATAAAATATACATTTTGAAGAACAATTTAAAATAAAGGAGGGGTTAAAGTTTAATCAAACAAGAAGAAATACAGAATACATGTATCAAACAACTCTATCAAAATCCACTAAGTGGTCTAATTGTTGAGACGGACCTAAAGATAATTGACCCCTTATCCACAATATTTCAATTTTGCATGTGATCATAAGTCTAGCTGGCTAGACAATCCGCTACTCCATTCCACTACTTGGAGAAATGAGTGAAAGTAACAAAATCTAAAAGAACACACAAATTAAGAATCTAGTTAACAACCAAAGCTAATTGCCAACTAACATTCTTAGAATATTGCCGAGTTAACAGATGCACCACCCCCTGTAAATCAGATTCACAAATGAGCCTGCTCCATCCAAGAGGACAAGCATGCTCCACAACATACAAAATAGCAATAGCCTCTATCAAATTGTTAGTATGATAACCTTTATAAACAAAAAATATAAATTGAACAATGCCCAAACTATCTCTACCAACTCCAACAATACTTGCAAGACTTGGGTTTCCTCGAGAAGACTTGTTCGTGTTGATTTTTAGAATGCCTTGCGGAGTAGGATTTCACCTCCCCACTCTATTTATCTTCCAAAGAGGTTGTCTGCATCTATTTCTCATGAGTTGGCGTTGTGGAGGAGGAATATGGATATGGTTATAGCAAATAACATCACTAGGATCCATTGCCTCCGACAAGTCACATTTAGTCGAAACAATTTCTTTCAAAGAATGGAGAATTTTCCACCACAAGTGGTGAGACCCCAACAACACATTTTGAAAGATCCAACTCTTCATCTCCAAGTAGATATGCCAAATAAGAAAAGAAAGGCCAAGAGTCCAAGCAACTTAAGAAAATAAGACTTGATAGGATCCTTGCCCCATCAAACAAAGAACTGAGCGAAAGAAGAGGCATGCCAACAATCTCGATTCCACACATCCCACCAAAAGTGTCAAATATGTCTAGTGAAGGAGCACTAGAAAAAGAGATGAGAAATAGTTTCTTCATTATCACAACAAAATGCACACATTGAGGGGCCTTTAAAGCCACACTTGCATAAATGATCCCAAGTAAGACACCAATTGAAGACCACCAACCACATGAAAAATTGCACTTGGGCCATGTGATGCAGTCAAGACTGGAGTAATCTCCAAAGGAGATGTCCAATCTTGCAACAAGAGCCAACACAACAAAAAGAACAAAGAAACACAAGATGTGACCAAACAACAACTTTATTATTAGGTAACATCCAATTATATCAAATTGCCTTCCACATGCCAGGCTATAAGGCCTTTTCGGTTACAGCCAATACAAAGAAATCAGACTAAGATTCTCATTTCAATTTGTCAAACCTTAGAACTATCCTCTCTCATCTCTTTGCTATCCTCAACACTACAACAACTCAACCTTCCAGTAGAAAATCCCTTCCAACCACCTTGTGCAAGCCCTTCGCTGATGCGAGTAAGATCTACAGTTTGCCCCTCACAAACAATGCCCCAAAAGCTTCATAAGTTCAAACACCAAGATTTACGTCATGACAAGATCCAACTTGGCTCTGATACCACCCGATGTAGTCAAGACCGAAGAAGTCTCCAAAGGAGATGTCCAATCTTGCAGTAGGAGCCAACATAGTGAAATGAATAGAGAAACACTAGATGTGACCAAACAACTACTTTATTATCAGGTAACATCCAATTACATCAAATGCCTTCAACATGTTGGGCTGCAAGGCCTTCCTGAATACGACCAATACAAAAAAATCATACTCTGATCCTCATTTTGATCTTTCAAACCTCAGAGCTATCCTCTCTCAGCTCTCTGCTACCCTCAGCACTGCAACAACTCAACCTTCTAGTAGAAAATCCCTTCCAGCCACCTTGCGCATGTTACTTGACAAAATCCTCAACATGCAATTAACAGGCAATCAATGATGATTTTGCTAAGGTTGTCAGCACTGACAAATAACATTTAGTATATAAATAAAGTAAGGAAAGACTTATCGACATAAGATACTATCGAAAAGAGTTTTTGATATAAAGAGAGTATTATCAACATAAAGGAAGAGTTATTGGAAAGCGTTAGCGGTGGAAAGAAAAGAAAAGGTTACGAATGAGGACAACATCAAATTAGAAAAAAATGTTTATGGAAGATCGAGAAACCCTAATTAGGTCAAGCAATTTTAAGAGGAGATCAAAGACAAAGAGAATGATGGTGATGATGGTGAAAGAGCGAACAATTAGAGATACACTTAAAAGGATGTGAAGAGCAGGGTAAGGATCAAAGATCAAAAGAGAGGAAGAGTGAAACAGGATCTGACAAGCTTTTGGAGAAAGTAACTACACATCAAATTTTTTGTTGATTTATTCCTAATAGTTTAACGACAAGATTGTGAAATCCCTTAACCGGGTAGTCTCTTACCGGACTTAGAAGTTCTATTTCAAACTTATTGTAAATCCTTTAGTCAGGCGAACACTGTATAAGTGGGTTAAAATCTCTTAATAGAGTAGTCTTTAACTAGACTTTCAATACTCCTAACAGGGTATTAGTCACTCCTAACAGGGTGAAGTCATTCAGAAGATGACATTTATGTAAGCTCCCAGCAGGGCACCTTATTACTGTAGTGATGAGTTGTGTGTATCATCCCCACCATAGTTTTTCCCTCTGACCAAAGGTTTTCTAAGACACCAAAATATTGTGTTAAGTGTTTGAATGTTTGTGTTGTATGTTTAATTTACATGTTATCAGTTAAACATTAATGAAGCTACCGGCAAAAGACAAGATAATTGTTAGCATAAGTAATCTACTAGTTATCGATTTATGTTTAGAAAGTTGAATAAGTGTGAAATCTCTGTGGTATTGATTCACCCCCCACTCTCAGTACCTTACCTAATACTTTCCAACAACGCAAGCCTTTCACTGATGCAAGTCAGATCTACACTCTGCCACCTCACAAACAATGCCCCAGAAGCTTCGCAAGTTCAGACACCAATATTTATGCCACCACAAGATCCAACTTGGCTCTGATACCACTAGATGTAGTCAAGACCGAAGAAGTCTCCAAAGGAGATGTCCAATCTTGCAACAAGAGCCAACATAGGGGAAAGAACAAAGAAACACAACAAAATGTGACCAAACAACAACAACATTTTTACTAGGTAAGATCCAGTTACATCAAATTTCCTTCAACATGTCAGGCTATAAGGCCTTCCCGGTTATGGCCAATACAAAGAAATTCGACTTAAATCCTCATTCTGATTTGTCAAACCTCAGAGCTATCCTCTCTCAGCTCTCTGCTACACTCAACACTCCCACTGCTACCCCCTCTTACAATTGCAAGCCCTAAATTTATACCTACTAGCCACCATAGGTCGACATCCAAGAAATTACATATCCCAAGACAAACGTATTAAACTAGGTTGACCTAAATCCCAAATAAATTATAACATTTAATTAATTCACCAGGCACGATCCAACCACCAAGTCGACCACACATAGGTCCACCTCGAGATCCATGCCATCCGGCTCCATCGATCAGAAACCTCCACTGCCATCCTCAACAATCAACCGGTGAACACAACCAGTCGGTGAAGAACATACCAAATCTCACAACCTAGACCACCTGAAGATGTGCGATCATAGGCATAGCCTCCATGAACAACAAGGAACAAACACTTTTTATCGCACATGCCAAAGATCTCTACAGATCACTGGCACATAGAATCTCTGAAAACTACCCAAAAAAAGGAACTTCATCAGACCACAAGGAAATTCCTCCAAGATGATATAAACCGCTAGGAACCCAAGATGCCTCTGCATCACCATGAGAACTTGTACCAAACTTTCTTCCACCAAGGAACTTGAATGTCCCCAAAAGTCTGCCGCACCAGCTCAACATAACCTGTAGAAACAAAAAACTTTTTAGACAAATCATTGCTTGCCCAAGCCAGAACATCATTCCCAACCAAGGTAATGTACTCTCAACACTCCAGAATCTGAGCTAGCTCCTGCCTATCTTCCTCAGATCCTCTTGGAGGCCATTCAAAAGAATGTTTCTAGTGAAAACAAACTACCAACACAATTATTGGCAATCTTATAATGGTCAACAGTTTCTCAGCAACAACAGTAAAGGTATCACAAAGGGCCTAAATGTGGGGATGAGTAGAAAGGATAGAAGGATGACCATCCAAAGAATCTAGACAAAAAAGAGCTTGAAATCTTGTATGAATGATCCAAAAGAGATCATTCTTTACTGAGCCGCAAGTTTCAAAGTGTTCCATATGATAGAACCTCTTCCCACCAAAGAAAAGTGGGCAACATCAAACACATTAACACCTAGAAGATACTTAAGGGTGAGAATACGGGCCCAAAGCTGATTTTGGCTAGTACACCAATGCCAATATAACTTAGCAGCAAGAACTTTTCCATTTAAAATAGCAGAACGTAAGCCACGACCACCCTCATTCTTAGGTATGCACACAAATTCCCACTTAACAATGTTCCATTTAGTAGTCGATAGATTCCCACTCCAAATAAATTAACTAAAGAGGGCATCGAATTCTCGAAGAAAATACATGGGAGCAACCTGAACAAGAAAATTGTATATAGGAAGAGCTTGAATAACCAACTTTAAAAGAGTCTAATGAGAAACAATAGGTAACCAACGGTGAGTCCAATGATTAACCTTCTGACGCAGCTTGTCAAGAAAAATTTGCGAAGAGGACTTGTGATGTCTACCAATAGTAAGAGGAATGCCCAAACAAACAAAGAGAAGAGACCCAATCTGGAACCACAAAATATCAACAATACGCCTCTAAATGGCTTGAGGGGTATTGAAGAAGAAAATGGAGGATTTATTCCCATTGACTTTTTGACCCGAAGCTGCAAGGAAAATATCCAAGGCTTGCCTAAAAGATTCAGCTTCTCAAAGATGAGCCAATCCCATAAGAGATGTGTCATCCACAAAATGGAGACGTGAGAGTTGTGGCAGGCCATTGCTCCATTGTAACCCATGAATCATGCCCTACGCAGTGCCAATTTTAGAAAATAGTCTAGACCCTCACCAAAATAATAAACAAGTAAGGGGGAAGAGGATCCCCTTGGCGAAGGCCTCTGGAAGCACCAAAAGGCTCTGAAGGTTCTTCATTCATAATAACCAAAAAAGAAGCAGAATTAACACAACTCATAGTCCAACTCACCCATTTTGCACTAAAACCAAAACCTAAGAGATTTTTTTGAAGAAAACTCCATTTAACTCTATCATAAGCCTTGACCATGTCCAATTTAATGAGCATAGATCTCTCCTTTGAAGTTTCCATAGAGTGAAGAACCTCAGAAGCCACCACCACCCCATCCAAAATCTGTTTACCAGCCACAAAACCCCCTTGTTCCTTGGAGATCACCATAGGAAGATAATTTTTGAGCCTCTCTGCAATCAATTTAGTGACAATATTATCCACCACATTACAAAGAGCAATAGGCCAAAACAATTCAAGTTTTTCGACACCTTTGTTTTTGGGAATGAGAATCAAGAAGGTAGAATTCAAGGTTCAAAGCATTTTCTTATTACAAAGAGATTTCCTAACAACCTCCAATAGATCTAGATTAAATAATATCCCAAAACTCCTGAAATGATTCAACAGGGAAGCCATTGGGGCCTGAAGCTTTACCTTTGTTCATCCCAAAAACAACCTCTTCTAACTCAGGTAGTAGAATGTGACAAATGTGAGAATCATTCATCACATTGGTGATAGGAGAGGGAATGTAGGAAATGATCAAATTCTCCTCTATAGTATCAAGAAATGAATCTTCATAAAAAAGAGTAGAATAAAACCAACAACCCTTGTGTGTCATAACTGACAAAGAAGAGATTTGGAGCCCTTCACACTACTACATTTGGGGCCAAATTTCGACAGAAACTTTCGACGGGTAATTTTTTTTTATGAATTTGGTGTTTTTTTTTTGTAATAGGCCCTGATGGTGTCGGTATTCCGATGGATTTTAAACTGACCATCCAAATTTCGACAGTTTTGGGGTATAGATGAAAAAAAAAAGTGAAACGAGCAAATCATTTTTATTTCAATTGCATAGAAAAGGAGCGGGAGAAAACAAGCGAAAGCTAAGCACGAGAGAAGGTATGTGATTTTTTCATCTTTCAAGCCTCTGGCATCATATTCGACCACAAACTTCAAATGCATTGCATTTTATTTGATAATGAATTCTCTCTGAAATGACTGCATTCTACTGGTGTCGTGCCCTAGCGAGTGCTTTATCTCTAGTATTTGATGTTATTGGTACTTGTGCTCAAGGATATCGATTCATTATTTTGAAATATTTGGATTCATGTTTGCTGATATTACTGGCACGTTTAATGACACCATTGTATAGTGCTAAGATACTCAGTGAAATGACCACATTCTACTGGTGTCGTGCCCTAGCCCATGCTTTAACTCCATTATTTGATGTTATTGGTGCTTGTGCTCAAGGATATTGATTTTTTTGAAATGTTGACTGTGGTTATCAAATGGACAACCCATGAGCTTCTAGCTAGGCACCATTTGTATTGATAGCTTAGGGCATCAAATGTATTGTATCATTGATAGTTGAGACTTTGTTAAAAGGAAATAGGACAAAGAACGATTTTGATTTATTTTCTCTATTTTGATCCCTAAGTGGCTTACAACCCTAGAGAAGTATATGCAGATTTACGGATGCAGTTGT
The DNA here is from genome assembly GCA_027943335.1 of Chamaecyparis obtusa. NCBI lineage: Eukaryota > Viridiplantae > Streptophyta > Pinopsida > Cupressales > Cupressaceae > Chamaecyparis > Chamaecyparis obtusa. The sequence continues at coordinate 63,567 of BSBK01005806.1, forward strand.
AGGATACATAGCAGCCAATAATTCACAAGAAATCCATGCATCCAATTTGAATAGAAATCAATACAAAGAAATAGGGTCCTCCAATGGCCCAATCATCTGGACCTTGACTGTCCCCTCAACCAGTGACCCTTCAAAACCGGGTTATCATGCAATCAGTGAGTGATTCTTCATTCTCCTGGTCTGCCCTACATCCAAACATATTGGAAATACACAATACAATGATAACAAGTCTTTCACAATTCCCCTTCCCTCAAGGAACACTATCAACCATCCCTTCCACATAGCATTTCACTGTTGTATGAGTGGATTGTGTAGGAACGGTTAACATTAAACAAGGAGCAAACTCCTCAACACATCTTGGAAACCATTGAATTCAATAATAAATGAAACCTAACACCAACACTATTCCTTCCATTCACTTCTACCAAGAATAAAACATTTAATCCATCTAACATTGCATATAATCATTAGACAGTTACATTTCCTGACTGTGTACAGGAACATTCATGACCAAAATGATCAAAAGTACTTTCACCCTTGTACAAGCTATTCCAAACTTCAAGTAAAATGAGCAATATGCTATATCAAATCATTCATATTCATAGTAACCATTCAAAGGATCATTTTGTCAATGAACCCTCTTACTGTACCCCTACGGTAGAGACTGGCAATATACATGAAATTTACATTTTTATTACTAAAAGTGGTTTACATAGTTTCATATGATCTTTGATCGATCATTAACCTTGTCTCCATTCCTCTGGCATACACAAGGAAAAGAAAAGAGATAACATGAGAAAATCCTAAGCAACCCTTGCAGAAATGGAGGATGTCAAGTCAGCTCCAAACTAGGCTACATATGCATTAAATAATCCTTGGGAGAGAACCCTATAAAAAGCACTTTAAAGTTTAAACACGAAGATAAATCATGAGGAACTAATCTATCTAATTCACTTACATGGAAGATGTAGGGCATTAAACACAAAGGTATGCCTTAAGGATCTAACATATCCAATTCACTTCCAAGGTAGATTCTTCTAGACCAAACAGAAGAAATAGGAAAGCTTAGCCTACTACCATGTATGAGGTGGATATAATCCCAAGAATTTGTAGCCAATGAAAATTTTGTAAACAAAAATGGGTGAAATCTTCGAAGAAAACCATCAAGACAAACTAAAATCTGCCGACTGGTTGAAAACAATGTAGTTTTAAATACCGAAGTTTCTCAACTCAAAGCCGGTCACTAAGGCCCTTTAAGTTACCAAAATCCTCATGTTGAAGATTTTTTTGGATTATATGAGGTATAGGCATACATAATAAACACTTAATGTTCAAAGATAAATTTCAAGTTAGCAACATTCATCTAAGTTTCATGCAAGGAAAAAAAAAAGAACCATTATCTTCAAAGATTAAAGCATTTTTTCTCACAAACACAGGTGCCATTGAATGAGAATCAAAAAGTTAAACTCTCACACAAAAGCGACATAAAAAGAAACTATAAGAATGACCCTAATGCTTGCATTTTTGTTCATAAATATTGGGATTTTTTTAACATTGGAAAATTCTTTAGGAAGATTCAAAGTTCATTATTTACATAATAGAGGTTTAGAACCCTTAATTCACTGACTGTACCCCTTTACTAGTCACAGTCACCAACACCAGTCAATTTCTTGACTTTATTAACAACAAAAATAGTATAATGATTTCATGAATGTGTAAATATAACAAAAGGAAATGTTCCTATATCATCACCCAACCAAGATCACGTTCAAACACACATATGGATTCACTGTTCCATGGGACAGTGGATTACCAGAGTTGCAGAGAATTTAATCTTTTATTGATATTCCTCTTCTTCTTTGTTTCATACATCTTGATGCAGAGCCCTCTACTATCACCTTAAGGAGACCAACTCAACTCGATGATTCAACAATTAACTTGGAATCCACTGAAGGAATTAGCCTCAACTCAAGGATTAAGTAGAGTTCCCTGACTTTGTTAATCACTTCCACAACCCTACCACACAAGTTCACTTCCTCATTTCTTGGCAATTCCTCCTAGCACCATTTCCATCCTAGGCCACCTAGTGCACCTAGTGCCTCCACCATGTCAAAACCTCAACTAGGCTTTTCACCCTGATCCTAACATCAAGTATCATCTCATCATGGTCTATTCACCATGTTTCAACACCCATTCACTATGATCTATTCAACTTACACCATTCTTCTTCTACAACCCTTCTAGGCCTGTCTAGTAGCCCTACACACACAGAATTCAACAAATTACACCCAAAGTCTCCAAACAACCTAGAAAACTACTTACATTTTTAAATACCCTTTTCAGAGTTACTAACCCCATCTCAATCCCAATCTTCCATCCTTTGACTGGTGAATACTTCCATCCCCAAATGCTCTTCTCCTAGGCCTAATTAGCCCTCACTCAACAGAGCAACTCCTATTTCCACTTGTCTCCAGGACTCAAAGGCTTGAAACAATATATGTGGTAAAAATTCATGAAATACTAAAGAAGACCTACTATTTGTCAGACAAATCTTCATTGTCGCCCACAAAAAATAAGTAATAACTACTCTACCCTTAATTTGTTTAACAATGCACCATATTAGATAAATGATGCAGGAGCATCTCAAATCCTTGGAAATCCTGTATCACCAAAAAGATGTTTGTAGCTTTCTATGTTGTTCGGTTCCTTATTTGACTAAGTTGGTTTGGTGTTTCTCGGTTTCCTTGTTCGCCGGTGTTGGTCGGTTATCTCTCTGACACTTGGTGAATTCCCTGGCGGTCAGTGATGCTTGTCTGGCGCTTGGTTTCCTTGCTTACTGAGTTGTTTGTTTTGGAGTTCTTTTGAGGCCAACTCTTGCATTTAATTTTGGTCATGGATTTAATGCTGGTATCCATCTTTGGGAAGTGTGTGGACCTAGATCTAGTCGTCCCTTCCGTTAATTGTGGATCTGAGGGCTAACTTTTTTCGGTAGCCTCTTGTATAAATGTAGTTGTTTGGTTAGAATTTAGGGAGTTAGTTTTGATAGAAGGGAGAAGATAGAAGATTAGCGATTGTTGGTAGATCCTCACATATTGGAGGACTTCTGTACTTAATTGTAATAACTGGCCTAAACCGAGAAGGCCTTACAACCCGACATGTATGAATCAATCTGAAGATAATATATGAAAGTGTTCTGCATTCTCTCTCTCACTGTTGTGTTTGTTGCTTCTGCGTGTGTTGTTCTACAAGGTGGATCTGGTTAGGGTGTGACTTTGGCCCCTCACCCTATCCTCCCTTGTGTCAGGTGGTATCAGAGCATGGTTAGATCTGGATCTAGGTTTGAGGGTTCCTTCTTGTCAAATCCTAGTTGATTTTTTGTGGGATAGAAGATTGCGATCTGACCTGCAATTGCAAAGGGTTTCAAGATGGTTCGTGGGAGGCAAGATGCAGATCCAGGATTGGCAGACATGTTGAGACAACTTGCTGCTAGGTTAGAAGCTTTTGACACAGCCCAGAGAAGAGGAAGACATCTTGAAGATGTTAGTGATGATGAATTTGAGGTGAAACAAGGTGATGTAGAACCTGCACCTGTGATGGATCAAGGTGAAGAAAGATTCTTGAAGGCTTTGACAAGTCTGAAGTCTACACCACACTTTAATCCTCCTGAGTACAATGGAAAATTGGACTTTGATGAATTGGTGGACTGGATCACTGAGATGTAGAAGTACTTTGAATACAAAAATGTACCTAAAGACAAGAAAGTGAAAATTGCAAGCACTAAGTTGAAAAGTCACGCATCCTTGTGGTGGGAACATTTGTAGTTGGATAGAAAGAAGAAAGGGAAAGACAAAATAAAGGTATGGAATAAAATGGTGAATAAATTGAAAGGAAAGTTCTTACTTAGTGATTATCATATTAACCTAGTTAGGCGAATGCAAAGTTTGAAGCAAAAAGATAGCTTGGTAAAAGAATATACTGAGGAATTCTATAGATTGGATATCAGATCTGGACATGATGAAGATGATGTGGAAAGAATTGCTAGATACCTGAATGATTTGAGGGTTTCCATCCAAGAAGAAATCGGTATGGTTAAATTGGAGAACATTGAATAAGCTTATCAATTTGTATTGAAAGTTGAGGAGAAATTGAACAAAAGACATGAGAAAAGACAAAGAGGTAGAGGTGGTAGATTCCCTAGAGGAAGAGGTAGATCTCATAGACAACTCTAGATAAAGGCAAGACCGAGTGGAAAGGTGAAAGTTCATCTAAAGGAAGAGGCAGTAACTACCGAGGTGGTTATAAAAAAGGTGGTTTCTGAGGAACTTGTTACAATTGTGGAGAAGAAGGACATAGATCATTTGAGTGTACACATGCAAGTAAGAAGGTCGGTAGCAGTAGAAATGCTTTGGTGCAAGAAGAGTTACCGAACGAACCTGAGAAGGAAAATAACTTGATGGGGAGGAGAGCACTTTGGAGTGAAAGTAATAAGGAAGATCCGATAAGGAAAAACTTGTTCAAGACTAGATGTAGAGTTTCTGGCAAAGTTTGTAAGGTAATTATTGATAGTGGTAGCTCAAAGAATTTGGCATCTGAGGAAATGGTCACAAAGTTGCAGTTGAAAAGGTTGGAACATCCAAAGCCCTATCAGATTTCATAGATCAAAGATGAGCATACTGACGCAAGGCAGGGGAGCAAGAGGGGCCAAAGGATGGCACACCCTGATGTCCCAAGCCTACAACACAAATGCGGAAGCAACAACAACAAGAGTGAGAGGGAGAATGCCTGATCTTTCATTAAATTTTCATCAAAATAGAGTAGTACATGCCAGGCTGTAAGGCCTTCCTGGCTAGGGAAAGATATTACAATAAGCTATAGAAGTCCTCAACATGTGAGGATCTACCAACAATCTCTTTTCTAAACTATCTTCTCACTTCTGACTGAACTCCTAAACTACAACCAAATAACTGCATTTATACAAGGGGATACCGAGAAACATTGGCCTTCAGATCCACAATTAATGAAAGTAACAGTCAAAACTTAGACCACATGCTTCCCAATGATGGATTCTAGCATTAAATCCATGACCCAAGATAAATGCACAAGTCGGCCCAACCAGAACTCAAAATAAACTACTTGGCAAACAAGGGTGACCGAGCAACACACAAGGAATGCTGAGTGCCGGTGAAACAACAGACCGCCCAAAAGATGACCAACCGAACTCGGCAACCAAAGGAAGCCGACAAAATACCAAGCAACTCAGTCAAAGAAGGAACCAAGCAACACAGAAAACTTCAAACATATTTTTGGTGACACAAGATTGTCGAGGACCCAAGATGCTCCTGCATCAGACACCTGGGGTTATTTTGAAATGATTCTCAGAATCATTTAGTACGTATGATCTGAGTTGCATCCAACTCAGATTGTGAAATCCATGACCTATCTTCCATCGGTCTATTTTTCCACTTTACCAGATATTCCATATACTATTTTCCTCTTGTGCTCTTGCCAACTCTTTCCTTCAAAATCTGCTCCACTTCTTCATTCTGCTTCTTAGGATACTCTGTTGGTACTATCATTTCTTCATTGGGTTCATGATACTCATACAATTCAGTAATGTTGAAAATGGGTGATATGCCCATATCATCAGGTAACTCTACCTCATATGCATTCCCACTGTCAAATTTCTTCAAAATCTTGCAAGGTCCAAATTTCTTCATTTTCAGCTTTCCATATGTGCCAATAGGAAACCGGCATTTCTTCAAATGGATCATCACTTCATCACCAACATCAAAAGTCTTATGTCTTCTTGATTTATCAGCTCTGTCTTTGTATTTCTGATTACTCTCTTCCAGCTTCAGTTTCACATCTTCATACAATGTCTTTATGTATTTAGCAAATTTCACTCTTTCAGCACTTCTTTTGTTTTCATCATCAATGTCTCTCAAATCAGATATTCCTCTCGGTTGTGTGCCATTCACAATCTCAAATAGTGTTTTTCCAGTACTTCTATTCATTGAATTATTGTATGCAAACTCTGCTTGTGCCAACATAGAATCCCAACTACTCGGTGTGTCTCCAACTAAACATCTCAAAAGATTACCCAAACTTCTATTTACAACTTCAATCTGTCCATCAGTTTGTGGATGAAATGTAGAACTATATTTCAATTCAGTGCCAAGCTTTTTCCAAAGGGTCTTCCAAAAATATCCAACAAATTTATTGTCTTGGTCAGAGATAATACTCCTCGGTAACCCATGCAATCTCACAATTTCTTTGAAGAAAAGATCTGCTACATGTACTGCATCTGATGTCTTTCTACAAGGTATAAAATGTGCCATCTTAGAAAATCTATCCACAACAACAAATATAGAATCATTGCCTCTTATTGTCTTCGGTAAGCCAAGAACAAAATCCATACTGATATCAGTCCAAGGTTTTTTAGGTACAACAATCGGTACATACAAACCAGTATTCTAACTTAATCCTTTTGCAACTTGACAAATTCCATAACTTTTTACAAATTTTTGAACATCTTTATACAACTATGGCCAAAATTACCTTTCCTTCAATAAATTCCAAGTTTTATCAATGCCAAAATGTCCAGCCAAACCACTACTATGTTTTTCTTTTATCAAATTATTTCTCATCACTCCTCTCGATATACGTAACTGAATACCTTTGAACAACATATCTTCCTGAATAAAATATTCATCCCATTTAGTATCATGTTGATCTTGTATAGGTTCTCTGCACTTTCTCCATGGCTTAGAAAAATTAGGGTCATTTTCATACAAACCTTTCATCTCATCAAACCCAAGAACTTGAATTTTCATCTCGGTCATCAAAGATCTCCTTTTACTCAATGCATCAGCAACTCGATTAGTGACTCCACTCTTATGCTTTATCACAAATTTATAGCTCTGCAAATACTCAACCCATTTCATATGTCTCTGATTCAACTTATTCTGACTACCCAAAAACTGTAAAGCCTTATGATTAGTATACAATACAAATTCACTTGGTATCAAATAATGTCTCCATTTCTTCAGTGCTTGAACAATAGCATAGAATTCTTGATCATACACAAAATATTTCCTTCTAGCATCATTCAACTTTTCACTAAAGAAAGCAATAGGTTTACCTTCTTGACTCAACATAGCTCCAATTGCACTCCCACTTGCATCACATTCTACTTGAAACACTTTACTGAAATTAGGTAATGCCAAAATAGGTAATTCAACAACTTTCTACTTTAGAGTCTCAAAACTTTTATCAGCTCCATGTGTCCACTTGAATACTCTTTTGTCTCCTCTCATAGTCTCAGTCATAGCATTACAAATTGCACTAAAATTTCTAATGAACTTCCTGTAAAAACTTTCCAGTCCATGAAATGATCTTACCTCACTAGCATTTTCAGGTGTAGGCCAATTCAAAATAGCTTCAACCTTCTCAGGATCCATCTTCAATCCATCAGCAGAAATAACAAATCCCAAATACACAATCTCTTCTTTCATAAATAAACACTTTTTCAGATTTATTAGCAACTTTTCCTCTTTCAATCTCTGCAAAACTTGTCTAACATGCAACAAATGTTCTTCTATGGTCTTACGAAATATCAGAATGTCATCAAGATATACAATCACAAATTTGCCCAAAAATTTCTTCAAAACTTCATTCATCAGCCTCATGAAAGTACTTGGTGCATTAGTTAAACCAAAAGGCATAACCAACCACTCATACAAACCTTCTTTTGTCTTGAAAGCAGTCTTCCACTCATCACCTTCTTTGATTCTGATCTAATGATATCCACTTTTCAAATCAATCTTTGTGAAATACTTTGCTCTAGTCAAACTGTCCATTATGTCATCCATCCTCGGTATAGGAAACCTATACTTCACCGTTATCTTATTGATTGCTCTGGAATCAGTGCACATTCTCCATTCCCATTCTTTTTAGGTGCTAATACAACAAGTACTACACAGGGTCTCAAACTTTATCTGATCAAACCTTTCTCCAGCAACTCTTGAATCTATCAATTCAATTCCTGATTCTTGGTAGGTGTTAACCGATGAGGTGCCTTATTCGGTAAACTAGCTCCAGGGATAAGATCCATACAATGATCGATACTTCTTTTCGATGGCAAACCATCAGGTACATTGTCAGAAATAATTTCACTATACTCAGTGAGTATCTTATCAATCTCTTCTGGGATATTACCTTATATTTTCTTACTTGGCTTATTAGGAATTACAACAAAACATACATCATTCCTTTTCAAATCTTTTACAAACTTCCTTCCTTCCATCAAGCAAACTTTCACAGATGTGCAAACATTACTAACAGGTTCTTCCATCAATGGCAACACGATTTGTTTCTTTCCATTATCCACAATAGTATACTTATGCAATCCCCCATCATATATAGCATGTCTATCATATTGCCAAGGTCTACCCAACAAGATATGACAAAAATCCATAGGCATTACATCACACAACACTTTATCATAGTATTCCCCAATTTTCAAATTCACATAACATTGTTCACTTACCAAGAGTGTATGCTCATCTTTAATCCATGAAATCTGATAGGGTCTTGGATGTTCCAGTCTTTCCAACTGTAGTTTAGTGACCCTCTCCTCCGATGCTAGGTTTTTTGAGCTACCACTATCAATGATTACCTTCCAAACTTTATCAGAAACTCTACATCTGGTCTTGAACAAACTTTTTCTTACTGGATCTTCCTTTTTTCTTTCATTCCACAGTGCTCTCCTAACCATTAGGTTACTTTCCTTCTCAGGTTCATTCAATGGCTCTTCTTGCACTACAACATTTCTACTATTACTAGCCTTCTTAGTCACTTGTGTACATTCAAATGATCTATGTCCTTCTTCTCCATAGTTAAAACAAGTTCCTCAGAAACTTCCTCTACTATAACCACCTCAGTAGTTACTGCCTCTACCTCTAGATGAATTTTCACCTTTCCACTCGGTCTTGCCTTTGTCCAGATTTTTCTTTTCAGGTTTAGAGCTACCAGTTTCACCATTAGATCTACCTCTTCCTCTAGAGAATCTACCACCTCGACCTCGTTGTCTCTGTTCATGTCTTTTGTTCAATTTCTCCTTGGCTTTCAAAGCAAATTGATAAGCCTCTTCAATGCTCTCCAACTTAACCAAGCTAATCTCCTCTTGGACGAAAATTCTCAGACCATTTAGGTATCTACCAATTCTTTCCACATCATCTTCATCATGTCCAGATCTGATATCCAATCTATAGAATTCCCTAGTATACTCTTTCATCAAACTATCTTTCTACCTCAGACTTTGCATTCACCGAACTAGGTTAATCTGATAATCACAGGGTAAGAATTTTCCTTTCAGCTTATTGACCATCTTACTCCATACCTTGATTTTATCTTTTCCCTTCCTTTTTCTATCCAATTGCAGATGTTCCCACCATAAGGATGCATGGCTTTTCAACTTGGTGCTTGCAATCTTCACCTTCTTGTCTTCATAAATATTTTCATATTCAAAATACTTTTCCATCTCAGTAATCTAGTCTACCAATTCATCTAAATCCAATTTTCCACTATAATCAGGAGGATTAAAATGTGGTGTTGATTTTAGGCTTGTCAAAGCTTTCAAAAATCTTTCTCCACCTTGATCCATAATAGGTGTAGGCTCTACATTCGCCTGTTCTTCTTCAACTTCATCATCACTAACATCTTCCAGATGTTTGCCTCTTCTTTGGGCTGTCTCCACTGCTTCTAATCTAGCAGCAGTCTATCTTAGCATATCTGCCAATCCTAGATCTACATCTCGCCTCCCATGAACCATCTTGACAACCCTCTGCAATTGCAGGCCAGATCGCAATCTGCCACCCTACAACAAATCAACTAGGGTTTCAAGAGGAACTTGCAAACCTAGATCCGCATACCTAGATCAAGATCTAACCTTGCTCTGATACCACCTGACGCAAGGCAAGGGAGAAAGAGGGGCCAAAGGATGGCACACCTTGATGTGCCAAGCCTACAACACACATGCAGAAGCAACAACAACAAGAGTGAGAGGGAGAATGCCTGATCTTTCATTAAATTTTCATCAAGATAGAGTAGTACATGCCGAGCTATAAGGCCTTCCCGGTTAGGGCCAGATATTACAATAAGCTATAGAAGTCCTCAACATGTGAGGATCTTCCAACAATCTCTTTTCTAAACTATCTTCTCACTTCTAACTGAACTCCTAAACTACAACCAAACAACTACATTTATACAAGGGGCTACCGAGCAATGTCAGCCTTTAGATCCACAATTAATAGAAGTAACGGTCAAATCTCAGACCACACGCTTCCCAATGATGGATTCCAGCATTAAATCCATGACCCAAGATAAATGCACAAGTCAGCCCAACCAGAACTCAAAATAAACTACTCGGCAAACAAGGGTGACCGAGCAACAGACAAGGAACGATAAGCGCCAGTGAAACAACTGACCATCCAGGAGATGACCGACCGAACTCAGAAACTAAAGGAAGCCGACCAACTACCGAGCAACTCGGCCAAAGAAGGAACCGAGCAACACAGAAAACTTCAAACATATTTTTGGTGACACAGGATTGCCAAGGACCCAAGATGCTCCTGCATCACATACACTCTTGGTAAGTGAACAATGTTATGTGAATTTGAAAATCGGAAAGTACTGTGATAAGGTGTTGTGTGATATCATGCCTATGGATTATTGTCATATTTTGTTGGGTAGACCTTGGCAATATGATATACATGCTACATATGATGGGAGAATGCATAAATATACTATTTGGGATGATGGAAGAAGATAGATCTTGTTACCTTTGATGGAAGAACCGGTGGGTAATGTTTGCACATCTGTGAAAGTTTTCTTGATGGAAGGAAGAAAGTTTGTTAAAGATTTGAAGAAGAATGATGTGTGTTTTGCTGTGATTCCTAACAAACCGAGTAAGAAAATAGATGATAGTGTCCCTGAGGAGATTGATAAGTTACTCACCGAGTACAGTGAGATCATTTCTAACAATGTACCTGATGGTTTTCCACCGAAGAGAAGCATTGATCATTGCATGGATCTAATTCCTAGAAATATTTTACCAAATAAGGCACCTTATCAGTTGACACCTATCGAGAATCAGGAATTGAACCGACAGATTCATGAATTGTTGGAGAAAGGTTTGATCAGAGAAAGTTTGAGTCCTTGTGCAGTACCTATTATATTGGCACCTAAGAAGAATGGGGAATGGTGAATGTGTATGGATTCCAAAGAAATCAATAAGATAACAGTGAAGTATAGGTTTCCTATACCGAGAATGGATGACATAATGGATAGTTTGACTAGAGCAAAGTATTTTACCAAAATTGATTTGAAAAGTGGATATCATCAGATCAGAATCAGAGAAGGTGATGAATGGAAGACTGCATTCAAGACAAAAGAGGGCTTGTATGAGTGGTTTGTTATACCTTTTGGTTTAACTAATGCATCGAGTACTTTTATGAGATTGATGAATGAAGTTTTGAAGAAATTTTTGGGTAAGTTTGTGATTGTATATCTTGATGATATTATGATATTCAGTAAGACCAAAGAAGAACATTTTTTGCATGTTAGACAAGTTTTGCAAAGACTAAAGGAAGAAAAGTTGTTGATAAATTTGAAAAAGTGTTCATTCATGAAAGAGAAGATTGTGTATTTGGAATTTGTAATTTCACCTAATGGTTTGAAGATGGATCCTGAAAAGGTTGAAGCTATTTTGAATTGGCCTACACTTGATAATTCTAGTGAGAAGGTTGCTGAATTGCCTGTTTTGACATTTCCTGATTTCAATAAGGTATTTCAAGTGGAATGTGATGCAAGTGGAAGTGCAATTGGAGCTGTGTTGAGTCAAGAAGGTAAACCTGTTGCTTTCTTTAGTGAAAAGTTGAATGATGCAAAAAGGAAATATTCTGTGTATGATCAAGAATTCTATGCTATTGTTCAAGCACTAAAAAAATGGAGACATTATTTAATACTGAGTGAATTTGTATTGTACACCGATCATAAGGCTTTACAGTATTTGGGTAGTCAGAATAACTTGAATTAGAGACATATGAAATGGGTTGAGTATTTGCAGAGTTATACATTTGTGATAAAGCATAAGAGTGGAGTCACTAATCGAGTTGTTGATGCATTGAGTAGAAGGAGATATTTGATGACCGTGATGAAAATTGAAGTTCTTAGCTTTGCTGAGATGAGAGATTCTTATGAATTTGATCCTGATTTTTTTGAGCTGTGGAGAAAGTGCAGAGCACCAATTCAAGATCAACAGAGTACTAAATGGGAATAATATTTTATTCAAGAAGGTATGTTATTTAAGGGTATTCAATTGTGTATATTGAGAGGAGAAATGAGAACTAATTTGATAAAGAAGAAACATAGTAGTGGTTTGGCTGGACATTTTGGTGTTGATAAAACATTGAATTTGCTTAAGGAGAAATACTTTTGGCCACATTTGTATAAAGATGTTTAGAAATTTGTGAGAAGTTGTGGAGTTTGTCAAATTGCAAAAGGAGTAAGTCAAAAAAATGAATTGTATACACTGATTTCTATTCCTGAGAAACCTTAGATTGACATCAGTATAGATTTTGTTCTTGGCTTACTGAAGACAGTAAGAGGTAATGATTCTATATTTGTTGTTGTAGATAGATTTTCTAAAATGACATATTTTATACCTTATAGAAAGACATCAGATGTAGTACATATAGAAAATATTTTCTTTAAGGAAATTGTTAGATTGCATGGATTACCGAGGAGTATTATCTCATATTGAGACAGTAGGTTTTTGGATACTTTTGGAAGACCCTTTGGAGAAAATTTGGCACCGAGTTGAAATATAGTTCTACATTTCACCCATAGACCGATGGACAAACAGAAGTTGTGAATAGAAGTTTAGGAAATCTTTTGAGATGTTTAGTTGGAGACACACCAAGTAATTGGGATTCAGTATTGGCACAAGCAAAGTTTGCATACAATAATTTAGTGAATAGGAGAACTGGAAAAATACCCTTTGAGATTGTAAATGGCATACAACCGAGAAGTATATAATATTTGAGGGATATTGCTGATGAAAGAAAGAGGAGTTCTAAAGGAGTAAATTTTTCTGATTACATGAAGACATTGCATGATGATGTGAAATATAAGTTGGAGAAAAGTAATAAGAAATACAAAGAAAGAGCTGATAGATCAAGAAGACACAAGACTTTTGATATTGGTGATGAAGTGATGGTTCATTTGAAGAAAGGCAGATTTCTTGTTGGAACATATGGGAAGTTGAAAATGAAGAAGTTTGGACCTTGCAAGAATTTGAGAAAATTTGATAGTGAAAATGCATATGAGATTGAGTTACCTGATGACATGGACATATCACCTATTTTCAACATTGTTGATTTGTATGAGTGTCATGAACCTGATGAAGACATGACAATACCAATGGATTATCCTAAGAAGACCGATGGATTATCCTAAGAAGAAGACATAAGAAGTTAACCATATCTTGGAGCAAAGAATTGGAAGAAGTACAAGAGGAAAACAATATATGGAATATCTGGTAAAGTGGAAGAATATACCGATTGAAGATAGTTCGTGGATTTCACAATCTGAGTTGGATGCAGCTTGGATCATACCTACTTCATGATTCAGAGAATCATTTCAAATAACCTCTGGTGTCTGATGCTGGAGCATCTCGGGTCCTTGGCAATCCTATATCACCAAAGAGATGTTTGTAGCTTTCTATGTTGTTCGGTTCCTTCTTTGACCGAATTGGTTCGGTGTTGCTCAGTTTCCTTTGTTCATCGGTGTTGGTCGATTATCTCTCTAGCGCTTGGTGAATTCCTTGGTGCTCGGTGATACTTTTCTAGCACTCGGTTTCCTTGATTACTGAGTTGTTTGTTTTGGAGTTCTTTTTGAGGCTGACTCTTGCATTTAATTTTGGTCACAGATTTAATGTTGGTATCCATCTTTGGGAAACGTGTGGACCTAGATCTGGTCATCCCTTCTGTTAATTGTGGATATGAGGCTCGACTTATTTTGGTAGTCTCTTGTATAAATGTAGTTGTTTGGTTAGAGTTTAGGGAGTCAATTTTAATAGAAGGGAGAAGATAGAAGATTAGCGATTGTTGGTAGATCCTCTCATGTTGGAGGACTTCTGTACTTAATTGTAATATCTGGCCTAAACCGGGAAGGCCTTACAACCCATCATGTATGAATCAATATGAATATAATATATGAAAGTGTTATGTATTCTCTCTCTCACTGTTGTGTTTGTTTCTTTCATGTGTGTTGTTCTGCAAGGTGGATCTGGTTAGGGTGTGCCTTTGGCCCCTCACCTCGTCCTCCCTTGCATCAATAAAGTAGGTTCTATCACACATGGCATGAACTCTCTTCAAACTCATAATATGTTGCATGCGTAGTACAAAACTCATGAGATTCTAAAGAAGGCCTCACTCTTAATCAGTTATAAACATGCCATTGTTTCAGTTTTGCTTGTGAGTTATGATAATTATTGTAAACATGTCATTGGTTCAGTTTAGTGTATTCATTTTTATGTTTAATGCATTTAAAATAAAGGTCTATTTCTGTAGACTGCTAGCACGAAGGAAGATTTGACCTAGCCAAATAAAGGTCTAATTTTGTAGACTATCGGTTAGAAAAATCTTCATTGTCTTCTGATTGTCTTCTTTATATACTAGCATGTATTAATTGGCTGACAAATAAAGAAGCATTTAGACAATCAGAAGACAATGAAGATAATTTTAAATGCATTCAACACAAATTTTTTTTACAAAACTGAACCAATGGCATGTTTACAACAAAGAAATAGAGTGATAATAATATGCTAAAAATTATATTCTGTTTAATACATGCCAAAGGACCAATCCCAACAATTCTTAAATAATTAAGGTTGGAGTAGACATAGTTATCACACAGTTTTTTGTGTGGTACAAGGAATATTTGGCTGATTAAGAGTGAGGCCTTCTTTAGAATCTCATGAGTTTTGTACTACACATGCAATGTATTGTGAGTTTGAAGAGAGTCCGTGCCATGTGTGATTATTAAGTAATGGGAAAGTTATGATGATTTAGTTGTATAACTACTAGTCCCTTGAAATGTTCAAAAAAATCTTCTCAAAAGATGCACTCTCATGGAATACGATGACTTTAGGTTATGCACAAAATGGATCTATCTTCTATAACTATGCTCTTATCCTATGTCAAAATGGGATATTTATGACACAGTATAGATATCCATCAAGGTATAAATAAAATTTAACTTTTCTCTAATGTTGTAGTTGCAAGTAATGAATTTTAAATTTTATTTTCTTATTCATAGAAGCTTGCAGTATAGTTTCTTTTAATGTAGACAATTTAGACAATGTATTTTCCTATAGTGTTCCTTAGTCTTGATTGAGGATGACAGACACATGGTCGCTAAACTGGACTTGCATAGTGCAGTTAGATTAAAGGGGTGATTATTTTGGTAGCGAAGATGAGATGAAAAACACAATTCGTTAGTTAAATGTTTTGTATATAAATTGGGTACTACTTTTGTAGGTAGTTTTAGTTCATTACTTTTTAATGTAATTTTTCAATTTCATGTATTTTATCTCCTATTTATTAGGTGCATGAGATGAAGGTTGAATGTAAGAGTCTTATTGTTAGAGTAAAGTATTAATTATGTTAATTAATCTTTACTCCCTTCTTAAGATGTCAACTCTTTTGTTTTAGTTGTTTATATTTAAACACACATGCACAAGTTGTTTTAAACTCATGCACTTGTTTTAAATATAAACTTGCATGCATTAGTCTTGTAATAATTTAACTAATTATTACATGCACTAGGGTTTTCCTTTCAAGGCTTTTGATCTCCTTTATAGGGATGATCCATTGTACATTTAATTCATTCATTATTTGAGAATATTTTCTTCATATTTTTTAGTCAAACTCTTGCCCTCTTCTTGTCTCTACTTCCTTGTAACAGGTTTTTTGTATGCAGGTGATCTTTGGGTTTTATGGATTTGTATTTCTCAAATCTTACATGGCATCAGAGCCTAATCTGCTACAACTTGTTCGTGTTTGAAGGATTCAAATTAGGGTTTTTTTGGTTATTTTTATTGAAATTAGGGGGTCCCTAAAATTTGGTACACTTTGAGCTCAAACGGACCTCACTGTTGAGCTTGCAACGCCCAAAAACCCCTATTTTGATATAAGGCACGTCCAATTTGGACAACTTTTTATTTTGGGGCTTTTTTTTTGGTACCATAAGCTTGACACGCTTCATGAGGCAAAAATTGTACAGGTTAGCACACTTCCTGAGATGAAATTTGTATAGATTGGCACACAAAACAAGGTGAAAATTTTATTGTTTGGTACACAAATCAAGACAAAAAAATAGCACGCAAAATGAGATAAAAATTTGAATGGCCTAACATGGATCCCAAGGCGCGCATGCGATTTTGCCATCAAATTTAAGCCAATGCATGCAGTTTTAGCCCCTGGTCATATGATGAATAGAGGCCAAGAATTTTAGCCCCAGGGGGCTTGCATGCTATGATGGCCATTTGGCCGTCAATTTTAAGCCCGTGAAGTGCTGACGTCAGCACATTTAGACACCATTTGGGCCCTCTAGTGCAGCAGTTGGTATTTTGCTCAGAACTTGAGCATACAGTGTCGAAATTGGGCAAATGAGATATCGTTGAAAAAATAGTTCTGAGATCTATCTAAATCTAGAGGTTTGAATTTCTGATTTTTCTTATTTGATGGTGTTTTTTTACTGTCAAAGCTAGATGTTCAATTTTGTACTCCAAAGGCTCTATCTTGCGCATCCGGACTCCATTTTGGGAAAATGAGATATCGTTGGAAAGCTTGTTCTAAGAGATTTCCATTTATATGAGTCATTTTTCCAAATTTTGCTCCAGGTATATTTTATTCAATTTTTTGCATTTTTGCACTCTGGTGGATATCTTGGATGTTACAGGTCCTGGGATCTCTTCCCTTTAGGGGATGGCTCTTCTTAGGCTATTCTTTTGTTTCAGAAACCTTTTCTCTTCTTTGAGCAGTGTATACTTCACTTTCATAGTATTCTTTTGTGCACATGCACTGAGATAAAGTGTCATTCTATTTCATGCTTAGAATCTTGAACATGTTTGTGCTATTTGTACTTGCACTCCATTATAAAGTGCCATGGGGGGTTTGATGTTTGCCTTGTTTTCCATCTACCTTTTTCAAGTGAGTTTTCCTTCCATGACATTAGTTTCAGGGTATCTTTATTTGTGTTTATACTTTCACTGCACCTTCGATGTTCCTGGTTCGTCACGATGCAGTTCTTATTGGCACTCTTTTTAGTGTACCTATCACCTCTTTTTTTGTTAGCATTATGGGGGGTTTCTACTGATCGTTCTTCTGCTTCCTTGGTTCAATAGTGTGATCTATGTATTTAGTATTTGTTCCTATGTACTAGGCAGATGCAGTGGCTGGGTACCTATGCATTTCGGTGAGATGGATCATTTACCATATAGACACTCTTTCTTTCCTATTTTTAGAGGCACTCTTCCATCTTTGATTGATCAACTCTTTAGGCTTTGGTGTTTTATACCATCTATATCATCGAGTTCAGTTGTTTGCATTTGTTTGCCTCCTGATTCGAGTAGTGTCATTGTAGGGCACTCATATAGATTACAGTCTTCTCTACTTAGTCATGCTCTATTTCAGTGGAGGATTTTCAGATCAGCAGTTACTTCTTGACAGAGTCTGCATCTTCTTGCTTCAGTGATGTTCTACATGTTCATTTTTGTTCCTATTTTTTGGAACATCTCTAGTTTTGGAGGCTTCTTTAGTCCTTCAGACTAGCCTTTGTCTCTTTTTGGAGTAGAGTTTTTCTCATGTGGTTTTTTCTATTTCTCCACTTTATAGAGACTCTCCTTTGTACATAGGTACCTCATCAGGCCATGTTGTCGGGACCCATTTTTATGCTTTCAGCACTATAGTTTCCTTTGCTTTCTTTTTGCATTGTTTGTAGCTGCATTGTTGCTCATCTTAAGGGGGGGTGTTAGAGTAAAGTATTAATTATTTTAATTAATCTTTACTCCCTTCTTAAGATGCCAACTCTTTTGCTTTAGTTGTTTATATTTAAACACACATGCTCGAGTTGTTTTAAACTCATGCACTAGTTGTTTTAAATATAAACTTGCATGCATTAGTCTTGTAATAATTTAACTAATTATTACATGCACTAGGGTTTGCCTTTCAAGGCTTTTGATCTCCTTTATAAGGATGATCCATTGTACATTTAATTCATTCATTATTTGAGGATATTTTCTTCTTCATATTTTTGAGTCAAACTCTTACCCTCTTCTTGTCTCTACTTCCTTGTAATAGGTTTTTTGTATGTAGGTGATCTTTGAGTTTTATGGATTTGTATTGCTCAAATCTTACACTTATAATGTTGAGTTACTTTTGGATCTTGAGTTTTTGATACTCCTATGATGATCTTTCTCAACAAGTATTTTATTCTATTGTTGTTTTTTGAATAACATATTGGAGAAATACAAAACTGTGTGCTTCTACAAGACAGTCAACACAAAATTGAAGCAACAAACAAGACTTGATCAAGTTGCAGGTGGAACATGCACTCAAATAGTAAGTAATGTAGAATAAAAAAAAAAGTAATCTGTCATGTCTACATTTTGTTATTTTCTAAGATTACATCCATGTTCTATATTCATAGAATATAAGAAATTGAAATTTAAAATTTGTTAAATGTACTGGCGGGTGTTGTTCCCTACACCCTTAATCAACAACTTGCCTCCATTTTTGGTCTCAAGTTGCCTCCATTTGTTGTTCACTGCACCCTCAAAAAGCGTTAGATATCCATATTTGTCATTTTAAGATCAAAGATAAAGCCCCCCTTTTTTATGCGCACGCACACACACACAACATATACAACATATAAAACCTTCACCATGCAAATTTGCCTAAGCACTACTGGGACCTTATACCCTGCAACAAATGTATTATTGTGAAAATCATCACAAGTCTATTTGTTGTCAGGTCTAGCTCCCAATAGTGCTTGGTAAAATTTGATGCCCTTCTGATATATTTTGTGTATAATATATATGATATTTTATTTTGACTTACAAACTACTATATTATTTGAATATCTTTCTTTTTTGCCACAATAAGAAAGAGTTTGAGATGGAAGACTACAATAACAAAAGTGTTACAATTTGGTATACTATACTACATCATCATTTCATTACTAACTTTTCAATTTCTATATATAATTAGGTTATAGATAATCTAAGTGAAGAAGGATCATGTCAGACAATCCAAGTGAAGAAGGTAATGGGGATACAATCAATAGATTGTGGTCTAACTTGAAAAGAAAAGGCGATGGAAAATGTTATTGTCCCTAGAATATTTGTAAGGGCTTAAACACTAGAATATTTCTAATCAAAATAGCTAAGAGACATTGTAGGGATAATGGTCACATTGAAGGAGGGTTTAATTATCATGAATTGGTAAGTTTTTCATTATATTTATTTAACAATTACTATATATATGAAATACACTTTATGATGAGATCATTATCATGGTTTATTTGTGTTCATCATTTTTATATAGGTTGACCTCCCTAGGGGAGTACATGATATGGACCATGGAGGTGCAAATATGGATAATATGGCTTTGGAAGTGGAGGATCATGGAGGTGCGAATATTGAAGCTGAAGATTATGATCCCATGGAACATGATCATGTGCTAGATAACACATTTGAAGATGATGGTACTAATACATTGATCCATGACACATTTGGTACTGGCACAACTGATGATGATGATCAAGATGATGTTGATGTCATCCATGATATACCTCTACTTGAGAAGGCAGCCACAACCCTTTATGAAGTCTCCTAGACAACTCTTTTCTCTGTTGTATTGTTGTTGTTGAACTTGAAGGTTATGAATGGTTTATCCAACATAACAATGTCACGTATGCTAAGGTATGTCATATATATCATTATAATAATTAAAGGGTGAAACATGTACCATAAATATTGTTAATATTAACAACTTATATTTTTTTCTATAGATTGATAGGTGAGTTTTTGTTACCACCATTGAATATTCTCCCATGCTCATGCCGAGAATTATGTGCCACTATGAAAGATATTGGAATAGAGTATCAAGAAATTTATGCTTATCCCAATGATCATATTATTTATCATAAAGAGCATGAATTTGCAACAAAATGCCCTGAATTTCATACGAGTAGATATTGGACAGATCAAATAACAAAAAAGGTGCCTCACAAGGTTCTTCGTTACATCCCCATTATACCATGTTTACAGAGATTATTCAGGTGTAGTAGCTTGGCACAATTTATGGATTACCATGCACGCAATAGGAGTCGAGATGACATTTTCTGAATGCTTGCAGATGGTTCTGTATTTAAGGACATAGACTCAACATATTTTTTATGTTGGGAAACCCACTATAGAAACTCATCTGCATGTGAAATTTAATGCTGTGAATCTTGGCATTGTTAATGTTATTACTTTTCCTCACGTTTCATATTTGTAAAAATGTTTCTTAGCACTATCTTCTTTTTCAATTCCTATATTTGCAGTTTTTTAAATCATTAGCATAAGCATTACATGTCTTTGTTCAAATTTTATTCTAACACTATATTATATCTTATTCTTATTATAATGTTCTTTGTTGTGGGGTAGGAGGTCAATCTTCATTGTCTTCATTGTGGGGGACAGTGAAGATTTGTCTGACAAATAGTAGGTCTTCTTTAGTATCTTATAATAATATGCTAAATTGATAAAGGTGTTATCTGCATTTAATCTGCCAATTACTAATAGATTAAGCATATTATTACTATGCTTAATGTTCCATTTAAATGCATTTAACACAATTTTTTTTATTTACAAAACTGAACCAATGACATGTTTACAACAAAGGTCTAATAGAACTCCCAACAATTCTTAAACATACTTTATCTGATATGATGAATTCTTAAACAATTAAGGTTGGAGTAGTCATAGTTGTCACATAGTTTTTTGTGTGGTACAAGGAAGATTTGGCTAGGTCAAATCTTCCTTTGTGCTAGTACAGAATTAGACCTTTATTAACAATTTATCATATTAGATAAAGTATGTTTAAGAATTGTTGGGACTGGTCCTTTGGCGTGTATTAAACATAATAGAATTTTTAGCATATTATTATCATTCTATTTCTTTGTTGTAAACATGCCATTGGTTCAGTTTTGTAATTTTTTTTTTGTGTTAAATGCATTTTTCAAAACCAATTGTTAAATAAGAAAGTAGTAGCAATGAGGGGGGGTCTTCTTTTGAGTAGATTGATGAAGATAGTGCACCTCAAAAACCAATTCATAAGGTACCAATCATGTTTTCTATTTGCTTATATTTTTTGATTGGTAAATCTCTTTAGTTTCATGTCCTTTCTTTTGATTACTGTGGATGATGTTGGAGATTTGCCAGCAAGCCAATGCTGACTATATGTTTGTCATTGATGACAACATATGGTAAGTAGCATTTGTAGAGGGCTTATGTAGTAAGCCTTGATTATATGAAGCATGGACATGTTATCAACATGATATCATGGACGTAGAGGTTAATTGTTAGTACAAATAGTTATATAGCAGCTTGTGTCAGTAGTGTTCCTCACAGAGTTATAGGTAGTGTTCCGTCAATGATTCTCCATACAGTTATCATGGAGCCTTGTGCATTTGGATATATGAGGTAGACATGTTAGAGATGTTAAGTTCATGGACACAGAGTCTGAAGATTAGTGGAAGTAAATTTATGTAGTCGCTATTCACCAGTTGTAGTTTCATGTGTTTATTCAGAAAAGTCGACAGAGATTTCATTAGTACAAGAGTTGCGCCTATCATCTCAGTATGCGCCCTTGGATTAGTGATTGGAGGAGAGGTAACAATTTTTAGTTAAGAGCGCGTGATGTAATTAATCTCGAGGAGAAAGTATCAGTCAATTTGGTAGAGCCGACAATGTGTACCGTACGCCTATGCTTATTAATTTAGACAAGTCCTAGATTGTGTTACATGCTTAGTAGAGATGACAGAGATGTTGTAGAATATTGTTATTGTTTCTCTATTATTATTTTGAGGTGGTTCTAACAGGCCGACTTAATTATTTCATTTAGAGGAAAGATATTTATAGGCAGTCATTTGTGATTTCTAAGACATGGTTCAAAGTTGATTGTAAAGTGCAGAGTAGAGTGTGTGAAGTGTTGAGCCATCATCAGAAGGTCTATGTGACCAAGTGAAGAGTTTATGCTATACATTAGAACTGATCCAAACAACAAGTCAAAGCGCAGTTCAATGAGATCCTGATATAGTGTGTATCTATTATTCTGAAGGTTGCAGCCTTCACCCCTTTGAGCAGTGTGCTCTCAGACAGTGCATCCTCACCCCTAACATGGTTAATTGTAAAAGAATCCTAATAGGGTCTGAACCTTAACCAAGTCACTGTACTAAATGCATTATAAAGACAACTCCTAATAGGGTTAAGGATCTTCTAACAAGGATCATAATACACTAGTGCAGATTATTAGTGGGTGTCAATTCCCACTAGGGTTTTTACCTATTTGGGTTTCCCCATAACCAAAATATTGGTGTTGTGTTCAAGTGTTCTTTCATTGTGTTTATGCTTTATGTTTAAGTATACTTAATTAGATAAAGAATTGAAACTTTTTGATAACTAATTCACCCCCCCTCTCAGTTATCTCTTGGGACTATTCCTAACAATTGGTATCAGAGCCAAGTACCTCGGAGAGAAATTTTAACAGCTTGAGGTTGATCAGATGACATTTTTTAGAAAAGAAAGTCCTAAGTTTTATGGAGAGAATTATCTTGATTAGAAGAATAAGATGGTGACACATTTGCAATGCATTGCTTTTGAAGTTTTTGATGTAACTATCAAAGAAGTCAAGATCCCTACTTTAGCAGACCTTACAAAGGATGATGCTACTGAAAAGAATACAGAATTATTTCATCGGAATGCAATAGCCAAAGAGGCCCTTATCAACACCCTATTTGATAGTGAGTTTTCAGAGATAAAGAAAGTAGATACAGTCCATAAGATATGGAAGCACCTAGAAGACATATTTGAAGGAGATAAACAAGAAAAGGATGTATGCATAAAAACTTGGAAGAAAAGATACAATGCATTAGAGATGCTACCTGAAGAAAACATCAGAGCTTACAACCAAAGGATTGATGAAGCGGTTGTAGGAATCAGGAACAATGGTGGATAGATCTCGGAAGAAGACATTATGGATAAGTTAATGACCACTCTCACAACAAAGTATGAAAACAAGATCGACATCCTTGATGAGACCATGCAGCTTACATCAAATTTCAAAAGAGAGACCTTGATCAACAAAATTTTGGCTTTTGAGATTTCAAGATTGAAGACAGAACCTAAAAGAGAGACAACCTTAAAAGCATCAGTCCACGATAAGAAATCTACAAGCACTTCTAGTAATTTTGATAATGATGATGAAGAGAAAGCACTAGATGATTTCATTGATATGATTTCTAAATGAGAAAATAAATGAAAAGGAAAATCTGAAGGTCAATCACCATTTAAATGCTTTTCATGTAATAAGATTGGTCACTTTGCATCTAAGTGTCCTACAAGAGCTAAAAAGTTCAAAAATGACTACAAGCCTAAGTACTCAAAGGAATGTTACTATGTTGGAGATGGAGTATCAGATGATGATTCAGTTGAAGATGAAATTGGATTCATTGCTATTATAGAGAATATGAATAATGAAGATGATAAAGAGGAAGAAAAGTTAGCATTGATCTCACAAGCAGACATAAGGATAGATTGGATCATAGATAGTGGATGTTCACATCACATGACAGGTGATAAAGACAATTTTGTTCATTTAGACAAGTACAATGGAGGCATGGTTAGATTTGGAGATAAGACTCCTAAATCTATCATTGGTAGAGGAGCTATCACATTGGATGAAAAGAACAACACTGACAATGTTCTCTATGTAGATGGTTTGAAGCATAACCTTCTTAGTGTTGGACAGTTACTTGAAAAAAGTTATCAGTTGGAGTTCAAAGACAACAAGTGCATCATTAAAAACAAGGATGGTGTTATGATTGCATCAGGCTCAAAGACTAAAGGTAATGTTTTTCAACTTAATTCTGAAGCAAGTTGTTTTGTTGCTAAAGTTGATGATAGTTGGATGTGGCATAAAAGACTATGTCATATCAATTTTGATAACATAGTAAAGTTGAGCAATGTTAAGGCAATAAGAGATCTACCTAGCATAGCAAAGCCAGTTGATACTATATGTAGGGAATGTGTTATGGGAAAACATGTGAGAAACTCATTTAGAAGCAAGCATAATTCAACAGAGAACAAGTTGGATCTGATTCATAAATACCTTGTGGACCAACTCAAACAAGGTCATACTATGGTGAAAGATATTTCATTTTGTTTGTAGATGATTATTCTAGAATGATGTGGGCTATGTTCTTGAAAGATAAGTTAGAAGCATTTGAGAAGTTCAAAATATTCAAAGCTAAGGTTGAGAATGAATATGGACTAAAGATAAAGTGTCTAAGATCGGATAGAGGAGGAGAATTCACCTCTGACAAATTCTGTGAGTACAATGAAGAACATGGCATAAAAGACAGTTAAGTGCACCTAGAACCCCTCAGTAGAATGGGATTGTAGAGAGAAGGAATATGATCATCCTTGACATAGCGTGCACCATCATGATTGAAGGAAAAGTTGCACACACCTATTGGAGAGATGCAATTAATACTGCAGTCTACACCATCAATAGAATACAATTGAGACCAGGCGCTAACAAGACACCTTATGAGCTATGGTTTGGTAATGTTCCCATAGTAAAATACTTCAGAATCTTTGAAAGAAATTGTTAATATGATTTAGAAAAATAGAGAGGGGGGGTGAATCAGTTGTTCTCAGGTCCAGATGTATAAAACAAACTTTACAATTCTTCAACAAATCAGATCTAATCAATCAATAGCTACTCGGTCATTACTGATTGCATAATATAAACATATAACATTGTAGTTCACTACCCAACTGTATCTAACTTGTAAAACACAGAAATGTTTAAACTAAAACATTCACACAAGTATTGACACTAGGATTTATAGTGGAAACCCAATTTGGGAAAAACCACTTTGTAACATGCTACTATTATTTTCACTCTTCTGAAGTGAGTTCGGTTAAAAGCCAACCCTGTCAAAGGTTACAAACACATTATTAGGTGTGACCCAATTAAAGGATTTAAACCACTCTGTTAAAAGTGCACCTTGTTATAGGACTTACATACACTCCATTAGAATGCAAGTTTGTTCAAAGGATTTAACATATGACTGTTAGGTCAACCTCTGTTAAAAGGATTTTGACTATTACAATGATTAGAAAGTAGCAGTAGTAATGATCTAAAAATATACAACTCACTTTGCAAATATAAGATCTAATTCTATACACATATATTGGTTTACTCACTATGAATCTTTGCCATCACCATCATTGATCTGCTCAGTATTCTCCTCAAGCAATCATAACTCTTCTTCTTTAGCCTTCTCTGCTTATACAGTCAATAACACCACCAGTATCCTCTACACCACTGTGTCTTCTTCAACCTTTTGCTTAGGTTTCCTAAATACAACTTTATTTAGGTCAATACATCTTTTGCCACTTGATCTCCTTCGTAGATTTTAGGGTTAGGTTAGATTCATTGAATCTACCGGCTTTATGTTCTTCATCTTCTTTTTCTAGAAACATCTCAAATCTCTCAAAGATTTACAATAAAATGTTTTACAGTGCATTAAATGCTTCCATACAATCAATAAATAAAGTCAACACATTTTACATAATCCAAGAATTCAACGATGTCGACTGAAAATCTAAATTCTCTTTAAATATAAAAATACTGACGCTCGGTCAATATTGTGTTCAACTTCTCGTTCTATACTAGAAAGCTCGGTCAATACAAAACTGTTTCCTCGGCTAACAATATCTTCCTCAGCAATTAACTGATGTTCAGTCAACACTGAATTTTCTTGACATACACTAACTCAGTCGACACTAACATCACTCAGCTTAAACAAGATTTCTCCTCTTTTTCCTGGTTAAGCCTATCAGTTTAGTCTCCATTCTTACTAAGATAAACAATACATTATCTTATCATAGTGCAACATAATCAAGTACTCATTGTAGTATCAAGATAACTCAACCTTTCCTTAGGTGCTATTGTTACCAACCTCGCCTGTCCCCATCTCATCAATCAAATAGATATAGTACTTTCCTAAGTAGCAACCGTCTTACCAGTTAATGTTTGACATCAATGACAAAAAAACAATTGCTTCAATTGTAGTTTCCAACAATCTCCCTCTTTGGCATTGATGGCAACACCATATGATATCACATGAATAACACATGGATTACCGACCAATCCAAAATTTATTTGTCAATCAGAAATATTTGTAATATCCTTAGCTTCATTCTGATTCAAAATCTATTAGCCATGCTTCTGTGACCATCCAGAAAATCCAATTCTCCCTCTTTCCTAATCCTTCATCTCTGTTCATCTTCCGCAAGTTACTTTCATCTCTATCATGTGATTGTCATATCTGTTCATCTCCCTCTTTGAAAAAAATGCCAAAGAAGCAACTAAAACATACATCCTTTAGATGTAGATATCATCAAGTTGCAGTTCAGTGTTTTATCCCTCTGTCATCTTGCTTATGACTGATTCTTGGCTTTTCTCTTCTTCTCACAACTGTACGCCAGTCCTAAAGTGTGACCTTCTTCTGCATCAACTTGTCAGATATTATTTGCAGCTCATTTGATGCAGTGCTCCTAGCTTGACTAGGCAACCTCAGTTAAGGGAAGGACCCCTAATTGACATCTTAGATACTCATGCGCTTCTTTAGGTAAAGCCTTAGTGAATATGTCTGCTAATTGTTCCTTTGTATTCACATATTCCATTCAGACCTCTTTATCCTGTACCAGCTCTCTGAAGTAGTGATACTTGATTGCAATGTCTTTGGTCTTTGTGTTCATCACTTTATTTTTAGAGACATTGATAGAACTTGTGTTGTCACAAAAAATGACAACTAGTTCAGTGATTTCTTCTTTCATACCCATCAACAATTGCTTTATCCATATCAGATTTGAATAGTTAACAGTAGCAACAATACACTCGGCTTCAGCAGTAGATTGGAAAATGCAATTTTATTTCTTGCTTGTCCAGGAAATGAATCTCTATCCAAGAAAGAAAGCTCCACCACTAGTACTCTTTCTACCATCTACATTTCCTACCCAATCAACATCTATATAAACTCTCAGTTCAAGTCTTTCATCCTTCTTGTAATATAACCCATAATTAGCAGTTCCTCTCAAGTATCTCATTATTCTCTTCACAACCATCATGTGTGTTTCCTTAGGATTGGCAGAGAATCTCACCACAATCCCAACAGCTAATGCAATATCTGGTCTACTATGTACAACATACTGTAGTTTTCCAATCATAGATCTGTACAAAGTCTGGTTCACTTATGCAGCTTCATCATTCTTAGATAACTTTTGTCCAGTAGCCGTAGGAGTACTCACTGGTCTAGAATCTTCTATTCTAAAAGTTTTCAGTATCTCATGAATATATTTAGACTGTGTAATGAAAATTCCTTTTTCCATCTGATATACTTGTAAACCAACAAAGAATTTGATCTCACCAAACATGCTCATTTCAAATTCTGTTTGCATTTCATGTGAAAATTTCTTACACAAGGCATCTTGTCCACCAAAAATAATATCATCAAAAAAAATATTTGCCAACAAGATTCCTTTACCTTCTTCATCTTTCATGTACAGATTGTGTTGGGACTAAAAATGCAACATGGGTTTTGAGTACCATGTTAAAATTTCACAGTATGAAGCCCTTTAAATGATTTTCATGCATACGTACCTGGCTGTCATTTTGAAGCCTATGAGGTGTTCCAGGTGCTTAACACATTCCATTTAGTATGTGCATGCTTTCTATGATGTTGTTTTGTCATCTCGATTCATTCGGTGAAGTCCCATTTTGAGCAAGTGTCAATTTGCACAATTTTGCCCGTGTCAAATAGAGTACAGTAGCCCAGTTTGCCTTTGAATATCTTGCGTCCAGAAATGTTTCATGACCCCCCACTTTGAAGATGTTTAGTATGCATATCAGAGAACCTCTGTTCCAATTTTCAAGTCATTTCAAATCCGTTTGATTAGGTTTCTAACCTCTCAAAGTTGATTGTTTGTTGTTGTCATGCACTTGTCTAATTGTTTAGAATTCTGGAAGGGCCTGTTTGACTAGTTATAACTTTTGACCATTTGACCCAATTGAGAAAATTCTTTTTACATCATATTCCTGGTGTCAAATACTTCTGATGTTTCAATTTTGGGGTCATGAAAAATCCGTTTGCTTAGTTTGCAAATGCAATTCCAAATGCAACTTCTGTTGTTTTACAAGTTGTGAAATGTGCAAATTGATTTGTACCCCTGTTTGAGATGCTATAACTTTTGATCCATGATTGATGAGCCTGAATGGGTTGTACCACTATGTTCTACTCTAAGAATACTCCAAGTATGCCAAGTTAGAAGTCTTGACGAATCTTTTAGCATACTTTCCCAGGGTCATTCCGTATGCAAAAATCACTCTTTTACTATGTTTCCTAGTTTGCAATTCTGAGAGCCTATCTTTGCCTGATTGCCAAATGCACCCTGTTATTCATCATGAGCCCTAATTGTGGAATTATACCCTCTATATGACAAAGAACAAAAGCCACTGATTCCGATTCTTGAAACTTTCAATTGGTCAGTTTTCAAAGCCAGTTCCGGAAGCAACTTTAGTGTTCTAGCAGTGCAGACAGGATTGGTTTCCAAATGACCCTGTTTGCTCATTAATAACTTTGGGCTCAAATTTTCTGGGAGGTTCTTCTTTGACTGACATGTTAGTGTGATGAAGGTGAACCTGTCTTCCCAGTGGCATGATCCTATGATATCTTTTTGTCAATTTTTTGAGGCCGATTCTAAAACCAGTTTCCATCAGTTTAGCAAGTTGTTTTGTAGACATAATAATTGGTCAACTTTGGGGATCAAAACCTCTCTCCTCGCGAAACATCATGAAGGGAGAGGCTGCATAGCATCTTGAAATTTTTGGGAGGGCATGTTTCTACCACTCACATGAGCCTTGCGTGAAATGTGTTGGTTGTGCTCACTGCATGGTGTTAATGATGGCGGCAAGGTTAAAGACACTTCATGAACAATTAAAAGTTCTATGGAATGACTTAAAGACACTCATGATTGGTAAGGTCTATGTGACCAATGTTCTAGTCAAAACCAAATGAGGGCCCATGCATTTGATTATGAAATGGAAACGTAGACAAATGGTTTGCTCAAAAGGGAAGATTATTACACCACATGCCATGCATTAAGAGTCTTTTGACTTGAAGTTGTTATGCAATAATACTATTCAACCGTCATCATTTATCCTGATGAAGCAACAAATTTTTTTCTTACAGCATTTCAAAAATATTTTCGCCTCTTATACTTCCAGTAGAGGACACTTCAGTATGATGTCTCAAGAACCACCACATACATCAAAGGTAGATGATGCCAAGGTTGATGTTGATTTTAAATGTAATGCCAATGATGCACAGGAAGTGGCTCCTCACATCAAAACTAAAAGGAATAATTATTGCAAAGAGAAATGCTGGTTTGAGTACAATTTTTAGGATTTGAAGACCATTAGAGTCGAGTATGTTTTTCCTCTCTATTCACTAAATATCAAACAAAGAATAGTTTTGGACAAGAAAAGGAGGCATGAGCATTGACAAAATCACAATGAATTATGTCAGTATTCATGCAAAATGAAGGTGGAGGGCTGGTAGTCACATTGAATTCCAGCGACAACCAATGGGAAGCTAGCGTTTGAGGCAAATGTTCTGCTCACTAGCAAATTAAATAACGAATATGATAAAACTGGTAAGATTAGAGGAGCTTAAGAACATATGGAAACATGTGATCAGAAAGAGAGGGTAGGATGTCCACGAAATAAACAAAAGGCTCTCACATATCTACAAAGGAAGTAGTTTACGCAAGCATGGTGACTGGCATGGAAAGAATACAGTTCTCGCATATGACAAAAGGGGGCCAGTGTTTTTAAAAACATAGAGATAGCAGCAGAAAAGGAGGCTGCCAGTCAGTGTGGAAGTAGCCAATGCCAAGGTGGAGGCTCTGCAAAAAGGGGAAAAGGTGACTTTCATTGAGGGGCCTCATGCACAAATTGTGGGGGCTTTGTATATTTGCAAAGCCCGCGCCATACAATAGAAGGCCAATACATATGTATATGCTTCATGCATAATATCTAGCACTTGTGTAAAACATCATAAAGTGGAGCCCTGTGTCAAGAGGTAAATAGTGGATTGGTGCATGAATGTTTATGGAGATGAATTGAAACTTTGAAATGGGTGCATGTTGATGTCGCTGGTGTGCTCAAAGTGCCTTACACTGGTAAGTGAAGGCCCACACAAACAAGAAAATGAGGCACGTTCTAATATATGAACAACGTAAGAGATAACTGTTATGCAAATATGGATGCCAGCATATGTAACGGGACTGCAGGCCTAAAACAAGTACTTTATGGGGGTAGCTTGCAAGTCAAGCACTTACGCATCATAGAGAAGGAGACTTCAATGTCTATAATGAAGGATGCCTTGTGTGAGAGGGCATAGGAGGAGACTTGTGCAATAGGGAGGCTCTGCTACAAGAGTAGAGAGGTCACGCAAAAGTGAGTTTAGTCTCCTACGTAAAACAAAGGGCATGAGTAGCATAGAAATAGAGAGGGGGCACGTCCCATGTCAAATGAACTCACACAAATAATGAAGAGTGGTTGGGCATCATGGAGGATGGGTGGAGCAGTCACAAAATCGGTATATCCCACATTGTTTCTGCTTAGCACTTTCTAAGTATTTAAATCCAACAACACACGAAGGCATTGTAAACAAGAGAACCGAGAGGTTCTAGGTGGGCCCTCAGTTGGAAGTCAATGTACGCCAGTGGGACCCCCAGTTTTGGTGCCCATATGGAGAAAGTTTTAAAAACTAAGAGATGCAATATCCCACATTCATGCGAAAAGAGGTATTTGTGGTGTTTAAATACAACACTAAGCACAAATGAAATATGAAGTTGATTAGGAGGCTCTCTCCACGTGTGACTCCTTATGCGCCTACCTCGGTTTCTGTGTTGGCGGGCCCGAACATAGGTAAATTTTGTAGAACGCTGATAATGACAGAGGTGACATGTGGCACATGCTCGCCGATTCACTAGATAAAGTGATGGTTAACCCAAACATCTGGCAACTTGAAGATGACTGCAGTCACGCATTTGTGGATTAAAACTGGCGGTGAGGAGGAAATCTGGCAACTTGGAGAACTCGGTTAGTCGCCAGGTCGCGAGGTCCCTGTTGGTTAGGTGAAGTCTTTCCATGATTTGGTGAGCTTTCAGTCGCTGAGTCACCAAATAGCTGGTGGTGAAGGATTTTCTTTCCGCGATTACGAGAATATATGTGGTCGCTAGTTCTCTAAGTAAGGTGGTCAGCTTTGAGGTCAAGTCTGAGCATGCAATGAGAGCTTGACACATGGCGCTCCCTGGTGCATTTTGTGGCAAGAAATCAGAAAATGATTAAAAATGGTACACTTTCAAAGAATTTAAAAATTAACATAGTCTGAACTATAGGCAAAATTGCAAAAATTTAAATGCCATGACCTGCTCATGAAAGAATAGCCTAAGAGTTCATTTTTTAGCAAAACATATGAAGTGTTATATATCACCGAAAAGGTCTCAGAACAAGGAATCTAATGGCGATGACTATTTTTTAGTTTCAGTACAGTTGATGAGAGTAGTCTGGGTTTGAAATCTGGGAATTAGGATCAGAATCAGATCAGATTGGAAATGATCACAGTTAGTGGATCAGTTTGAGGAATCAGTTGTAGATCAGAGAAGAGGAAGGTTGAAGATATTTTGTACTAAGATAGATAGCTGTTAGTGAGTTTTGAACTGACCACATTTGCTATATCTTAATTTTTCTCTCATTTGTAGAGGAGGTTGAAAATTGAACTGTACAGAGAGTTTTAGCTCCATTGTTAATCTTCTTGGGAATGTTTTCCAGATCTTGAATGTATTGATATATTGATTTCTACTTGAATACAATGGAATTCCCTTGCATGATTTTGATTGTCTTCCTATGTTAATTCTGATGCTTTTGTGTCTTGAATCTGTAAGGCAGTTCTAGGACACCATTTATAAGGTATTTGTGAATTCAGTCTTTAGTTCCTTTCAAGGAAAGGGTTAAATCTTTAGATGAATTTCTGAAAGCTCGGGGTGGACACAAGAATTTGATGATTGAATATGTTTAAGAAAGGGTGACTTGTTAGGCAATTCATCTGGATTCTATTTGTGTCTCATTTAGAATATCTCTGTGGATATGTCTCTCTTTTTGACTCTCTACCCTAGGATAAGGCACTGGTCTATCCTTGATTTGCAAGGATTTCATCATCAATTAAACTTAAAATATAATTTACTTTTCATGTATGTTTGAGAGGATTGAGAAGATAATGTTTGTATCGAGATATAAACTAATGTTATGATCCTTTGAAGAAGTGAATGAAATAGGTACACCTACCTATAGCCAAGAGCTCGAAGTGAAGGAGTGTCTCCTTGTTAATTAGTCTTTTTCTTGTGTGAGTCAGGAGTCTAGGAATGAGAGAGTTCTATCCAAGCACTCAGGGCTGTGCATTAAGATTCATGTAAGAAAATGCACTAATAGATTGCTTGTATCATTTGTTCTTGAGAATACAATCTCTATTAAGTAGTTATGCAATCTCTCATACCATGCTCTGGGAGCTTGCTTTAATCCATATAGTGCTTTGTTCAATTTGTAAACCATGTGTCTTCTATTTGGATCAACAAAACCTTATGGCTATTCAATGTACACTTCTTCTTCTAATATACCATTTAAAAATGCAGACTTAACATCCATTTGGTATACCTTGAAATCTTTATAAGCAGCATATGCAAGTAGAGTCCTTACTCCTTCCAATCTAGCTACAAGGGCAAATGTCTCCCCATAATCTATTCCTTCTTCTTGTGCATAGCCTTTGCATACAAGCCTAGCTTTGTTTCTTGTGATTTCACCATGCTCATTCAACTTATTTTGGAATACCCACTTTGTCCTTGTGACATTTTTATTTTCAGGTTTCGGTACTAGAGTCCAGGTATCATTCTTCTCTATTTGGTCTATCTCTTCATTCATTGCTTGTATCCAGTCTTCATTCTCCAATGCCTCCTTTATTTTTTTAGGCTCAAATTCACATAGTAAACATGTTGGATCCTTTCTCTTTCTTCTGGTCAGAACTCTAGTATCTTTGTCTCCAATTATCTGTTCAGGCTTGTGATGTCCCCTTACATATTTTTCCAAAATAGGTTTGGCTCTCCTTTCCTCTAATTGATCAGGTTCCCCAATAAGATTGTCAGATTCAGCTTCTGAATGCTTGGCAACCTCTTCCTGATACTCGATAGCATCTTCCTATCGCTCAACAGGTTCTCTTTCTCTATCGACACTGTTTTCCTAATGCTCGACATTGCTTACCTGAGACTTGGCATCAGGTGCAAGTCTGTCACTTGCCTCTTCTTCCTCTATATACACAAAAGATTTGTAATCTTCTGGTTCTCTTTTACTATCAGCTTCATTTCTTTTTGCATAATCATCAATCTTGACATTCACACTTTCCACAAATTTTGTTAGTGTTAGAGTTCAAACACTTATAAGCTTTACTTTTTGTGGAATAGCCTAGGAATATATCTTCATCGCTTTTAGCATCAAATTTTCCATTCCTATTGTCCTTTAGTATGTAACATTTGCTTATAAAGATTCTAAAGTATTTTACATTTGGTGCATACCCATGCCATAACTCATAAGGTGTCAGATTTGTACCTTTCTTTATCTGAACTCGGTTAAGAGTGTAAATAGTTGTACTTACAACTTCCTTCCAGTATTTCTGTGCCACATTCTTTTCAATCAACAATATCCTTGCACAATCCAAGATAGATCTGTTCCTCCTTTCTGCTATACCATTCTGTGGAGGAGTCCTCGGTGTAGACATCTATCTTTTGATCCCTCTATCATTGCAAAACAGATTAAATTCATTGAATATAAATTCTCCACCTCAGTCAGATCTCAGACACTTCAAGTTTCTTCCTGTCTCCTTTTCAACCTTAGCCAAATACCACTTAAAGAATTGAAAAGCATCAGATTTTTCTTTTAAGAACATTACATGTATCATCCTAGTATGATCATCAACAAACAAAATAAAATATCTAGCACCACAATGACTTTGTATACCCATGGGTCCACAAAGGTCAGTATGAACCAAATCTAAAGTATTCTCAGAAGTAAAGGTTTTGCTCTTGAAACTTGACTTTGTCATCTTTCCTAACTGACATTCTTTGCACATCACATTCTCAAGTTTCTTCAATCTAGGTAGACCTCTCACTTTCATTTTCTTGCTAATCTCTACTAGATTATCAAAGTTAACATGACATAGCCTCTTATGCCATAACCAAATATCATCAAGTTGTGCAATCATACAAGTTTCTTCAGATAGATCAAGATAGAACAAATTACCTCTAGTCTGTTCTCCACTTCTGATCAATTCACCAGTGGCATTAAATATTTTAGCCTTTTTGTGACAAAATTCCACTCGGTAACCAGTACTATTAAGCTGTGCAACACTCAATAGATTATAGTTAAGACCCTCTACCCAATACACATTTTCACAAGAGATCTTATTAGTCAGCTTAATCAATCCTTTTCCTCTAATAGGACATGTTGCATCATTACAAAATTTAACACTTTTACCTTTATAATGATGTAAAGTATCAAACTTACTCTTGTCACCAGTCATGTGATGTGAACAACCACTGTCAATTATCCATTTATCATTCTTGTTCACATAGGAAATCAATGCAGTTTTCTCATCCTCATCAGACTCATCTTTCATTGCAACATAGACAACCTCAATTTCAAAATCATCACTATCAGTGTCGGTTTCTTCTTTAGCAATGTAGCAAGATTTCTTACCTTTTCCTTTGTAGTCTTTGTACCTTCAGTAGCTTCTGTCATCCCTTTTGTCTTTGTGCTTGTTATCTCTTTCTTCATCCTTATCATTCCTATCAGGACATCTAGCAGCTATATGACGAACTTTATTACATGAAAAACATATAATAGGGAGTTTACCTTTGTATTTTCCTTTTTTCCTTCTCAGTCTTCTAGCCACAAGAGCTTCTAGATCCTCAAGTTCTTCATCAAATGTGTCACTGTCAGTTTCACTTTCACTTTCACTTATTCATTTCTCTTTCTCCTTCTTTGACTTGTTCAGGGCAATTTGTGACTTAAAAGCAGATTCAACATTACCAATACTACCAACAGTAAAGTTATCATAGTTAGAAAGTTCAAAAGCAGTAAGCTTGCTGACCAAAGTTTCCAAAGTAAGATTATTGTTAGGGATACATCTAGATTCCCAAATTATTGCAATTTTGAAAGCATAAATAGGACGCAGAGTTCTCAATACTTTTCCAATTATAGTTTCATCATTAATAGTTCCATTTGCTCCTCTAATAGCATTTACAACTTCTTTTATTCTACCACAATATTGTGCAATATTCTCATCTTCTTGCATTTTCATTTCATCAAATTTACCTCTTAGGCTCTCGGCTTTTACTCTCAACACATTTATGTCACCACCATAGATGGTTGCAAGGGTGTACCACATTTCCTTTGCAGTGTTGCAGTCTTTGATGTCTTCAAATTCTGGGTAACTTAGGGCAGATGCAATCTCCAACATTTCTTGGTTGTGTTCTTGCTTAGCTTTCATTTCCTTGGTAGTTAGGGGTGCAACATGTGTGGTATACTCATGCTTAATGTAATATTTTGTAGAATCTCCAATGTTAGCTAGATGTAACTTCACCAAACTTTGCCATGCGGGAAAGTTCTCCTTATTCAGCTTTGGTACCTCCTTCTTATACATCTTGATCATTTGCTTCAAGTACCTTCAAGCTTGTTTTTTGTAATCACCAATAGTAAGCACCACGGCTTTGATACCAATTGTTAATATAATTTAGAACAACAGAGAGGGGGGGTGTGTTAGCTCTTTTTCATGTAGAATCGCCAATATAGTTTTCAAACTTGACTCTCGGGTTCTCAACTCCAGATTCTTACAAGGAAAAGGCTAATTGATAAGGACCAAGTCCTTCTTCTACTTCGGGCTCCACAGACCCACGCAGGTGTACCTATCTTTAGACTCACTGCTTCACAATGAATTTAACGGAAGTAAACACTCACTGCAGAAAAATGGCAAGTGTGACAAGGATAAACTCCTTCTTTTCGAGCTTTGAACTTGGGCAGGTTAACCCATGTCAGATCTACTTCTTGAAAGGATCACAACACTAGTTTATATCCTTGATACAAACTTTATCTTCTCATTCATTCAAACATATACGAAAGTAAATTATTATTTAAGTTTTGTTGAGGGTGAGATCTCTGCAAATCGAGGATAGACTAGTGCCTTATCTTCGGGTATAGAGTCAAACAGTGAAACATATACTTACAAAAATCTTCTAAATGAAACACAAACAAATCCTAGATGAAATGCCTTACAATTCATCCTCTCTTAAACACATTTGATCATCAAATTCTTGCCAAATTCCTAAGCTCTCAGAAATTAACCTAAAGACATTACCCTTTCCTTGAAAGGAGCTAGAGATTAAAATCACAGATACCTTGTAAATGGTATATCAAAACTACCTTATAGATTCAATACACAAAAGCCACACAATTCAAACAAGAAGACAATTGAAATCATGCAAGGGAATTCTATTGTATTTCAATAAAATTTCACTGTATCAATACATTTCAAAATCTGATAAAATATTCTAAGATTTCAACAATGGAGCCAAGCCTCTATAGTATATTTTTCAACCTCCTTTGAAATGAACAAAGACTTACTACTTATACCAATCGGCCATCTTGGAATCCTCCAAAGGATGCAACAAGCTTCAGATGGCTATTAAAAGATCTTGCACTAAAAACAAGATTACAAACAGAGAAAGTTGTTTGCAACAACAGATTACAAATATCTATTTCCAACAATCCCGCAGGTGGCATCTTTGTCTAAAGATATTTCAGAGTAGTTGCTAAATTTGTTGCATGAATGATGACTGCCATCTGGCTAATTTATATCATCCTCTGTTTGAAACCGCTCTTCCTCCAACTCTGCATCAGGTTCCATGCGTAATTCAAATTTGGCCAGGTGTCACATTTGGGTCTATGATAACTTGCCTGACATCTTTGTCCCTTTTTACCTTGATCTTCAAAGGTTTGGAGTACTAACACCTGCCGCTTCTTCACTTGATTTCCCTTTCTTCTGAATCTTCTGATAGATATGTGGATTCCCAAGTCATGTAGGTTTCTTCACTTGGCCAATGAAAGGCAAGGACCTCATCTTTCTTTGGGGACAACTTTTCCCACTCAGCAACCAACTGATGAACCTCTATTCTCACATTAGCAAAGTATATCCTAGCGTCCTGAAGGAGTTCAATAAAGTGTATGAATGGGGTATTATCATCTATACATAGAATGGCATTTACTTTAGTCAGTACTTGTCTATCTATTTGCTCCATCCATTGACCTTTATCCTTGATTACCCCATCTACCTTAATAAGACCAGGGAAAATTTGGAAATCATCCTGGAAATATCTTGTCCTTAAGATTTCTGACCTTCTTCTTATACTCTCCCTACTTACCTCAAAGTAAAAAAGATCCTTGATAACCCTGTAAGTACTTGCTAGCTCAATATTTACAACACATTTATCCTTATTTTGATCAAACCATGACCTCAGATTATCTTTTCTTGCAGACCATCTTTCCAAAATTTTGTCCACAGTAGCCACCTCTTTCTGAAAAATTGCTAAGAGATCTGCCAATTGTTTTGCAGATTTGTATATTTCTTTAGGCCTCACCTTTGCAACAAAATGTGACACAACATCTTTTATCTTCTCACCTAACCTATCCTTTACTTTTTGATCAATATCCTCTTCATCTATGGAAGGAGGAAAAGGGGAAGGGGGAAGTTCAATAATAGGGCTTGATGAGGAAGGCCCTGCAGAGGAGGAAGCTATCTGAATTTGCTCTGATAATTGTATTGGGCCCTGTTCTCCCAATTTCTTTCTTAAATCTGCAATCAGAATATCTCTCTCAAGAATCCCCTGTTTCATCTCACCATAAACCTTCAAAACTATTTCCAGTTTTGCAGTGAGCTCTTCCTTCTCTTTAGCTTCCTTTTCTGCCACCTTTGCTATTAATTGTGCCATGGCCATTACCATACCTGATGCTTCCACCAAAGAAGTATCAGTAACTCTTCTTACAATTAAACTCCCTGAGAGGTCATCTTTGACAATTTGCTTTCCTTTATCACTTTCATTCTTCCTTAAAGACCACATTACCAATGCTTGATGATTATCACTGAAAGTGACTCCCTTAACAGCTTGTTCTGCTTCCTCTAGAGTTCTATGGAGAGGAGTGGTCTACTTTCTGACTGCATCAAACACTACTGCATCATCTATATCCCATTCTAGGAGGATCAGTACTCCTGACATCTTTACCATATCTCTTCCCTGTTCTGGAGTGATTTGTTTAAACTTTGCAATCATCTCTATTTTCACTTCTTCCTCTATGAATTGTAAATCCTTCTCCGGATTCTCTTCATGTCTCTTCTCACAGATTTCTTGAAATTGTTTGATGTTTAATTTCCAAAGAAATTGCATAAAGGCCCTAGTTTTAACAAAAGTGTCATCAACCAAAAATTCTTCACAAGCTTGCTTGATTACAGGGTCTAGTTCAGTACCTGCTAACTCCCCTGCTGTTAAATCCAACTTAGGTTCTTCTGGTAGCTCTGGCACTCCCTCATTTACTTCTTCATAAGTCATAAAGATTTGACCTAGAGCATCTACTTGCTGTACTTGTTCTGCAATCTCTTGGTCATCAAAAATTCTTATAGGAGACTATGATGGGGAGTACTCCTTTTTCCACATGAGCAGGTCTCTCTTCCAATCTTTTCCTTTTTGATGGGGGTGGAGAATCAATTATATCCTCAGAAGTTTGAGGACGAGGAGAATCGGGGATCTCCACAATCTCCTTTTGTTTTCCAACTTGTTGTGAGGTTGATGGGATATCCCTTTTATCCATTTGCTTTTGCTGGCTCTGTTCTGGTATCACCACATTGTAACCAGTCTTCTTTTGCACCATGTACCTCCCCGGGGGTAACCCTTTTGCAAACATAGGCTTGCTCAACAATTGTCTAGCCTTTTCTGGATCATCCTTCATAACTTTTTCCTTCTTCTCATTTAAGGTCTAAAAAATATCCTGAAAACAATTCATAAGAGTGTCTATTTTCTTCCCCATTGGAGTTATGCTTTTCAGGGGATCCCATCCTGAATCAAATTGTTGGATAAAATCTAGTGTCTTCCTGTATACCAACCATTTTTCTTTCATAACCTCTTGTTCCTGTATCTTTGCTACATTCCTGATAATATCTTCAGGGAAATTAAAAATATGGTTGATCATGGCACACTTGGTTCTCTTTTTAAACATTTCATTATAGAAACCTTCTGGATCTGCTATTCTAGCAATTGCAGTAGCCATATGGTATGGAGCCAGAATTTTATCCATGTAAACCCATCCACCCTTGGTAATTATGAATTGATAGGCAATGGTAACATTTGGGAATAAAGTTCCCTTGCCTTTCCTAGTGAGGGCACACTCCTCAATATCTCCTAATTGCCTCAAGAACTCTGCAATTCCAATCCTAAGGGGTACCTGATAGGGAAATATAAAAGGGGTCCCCCTAAAACCATACAACCTGATAATAGTTGATACATTGTAGAAAATAACATCTCCCCAATTGTGTACGATGTTTAGGTTCTTAGCAAACTGGTTTGGCCTAACAAGCTGTGCTAACACTGTTGGGATTCTTGGGTTATCTAAGACAAACAACTTCCTGAGTCTAGCTGCAAAACGTTTATCAAAATTGATGAAACTATGATCCTTCTTATCCCTGGTCATTGTGAGGCTCCATAGTTGGACCGACATGTCTTCACCATCCTTATTTCTCACCAATTCCATTTCTTGTTCAAAATAGCTTGCTCCTTTGAACAGAAACATGTACATTATGAAAGAGTACTAGCAAAAGGGCCTATCACCTTCATTCTTTTGCATCTTTACTAATCCATTATGGATTAATTCAGCAATAAAAGGAGCAAAATCAAAAGTGATAGACACGTGCGCATGTAAAATTTGGATCATCATGCACATCAAGTGTATTGGCATCCTTTCACTAACATCCTCTCCAAAAACCTGACATAATGACCAATATGCACCCCTAGCTCTGAGATCAAAATACTCTATTTTAAAAGGCTCCGGAGTGTTCTGCCCCACAACAACCATTTTTCCAATTTTGGTGCAGAAATCCTTCAACAACTTGCCTCTAAAATAGTTCCTTTGTGCATTGTACACTTGCCTTAGTTCTTCAAAGTTAATGCTCTCCAAACTTTCTAAGGGTTCACTTAACCCAAACACCTTCCTGATTTCTTTAGCAAAAACTTTAAACAATAACACCCCCTTTGCATCCCTAATTTCTTTAGTGATTGGATCATAATTCTTTGCAACCTGGGTCATCAAATCTACATCTAAAAAGACACCAGGCACAACAAGTTTTCCTAGGTCAGACTGCCATATATTGCTTGCAGGGTGAGGGGCATTTCTCTGACTAAAGCCTACTTTGAATAATTCTAGTCCTATGGTATCAGAGTCACCTCTTGCGTTGATAGTACCAATTTTGGCCTCTCTAATAAAACTTGCTGTGTCATATAAACCTTTTGCTATTTTTACCCTAGGATCTTTGGGGATCAAACTCTTGGTTTTCACTAGGGTAGTGGAAGAGCTGGGAAGTAATTGCAATAAATCTTCGTGAAAACCTCTTTCACTATACTCTATTTTACCCGACAATTCTTTCCTTGGTGCCATTTTAAGGTTTATCTTTAAAAGAAACCTTTGCAAGATAGACAAAATACAGAACTGTGATTCTTTTAGTAAGGAAGCAAATCGCAAAAGAATTTCACCAACCTTTTTTCTCAGAAATCACCCGGGAATAGCAGCCAAACCTCAGAATTCTTCACGCTGTGTGTGTGAAAATTGTACCTGATTTGTAAACACAACACTCAGTAAAACATTAGAGGTTAGCTATAATCAAAATCGTGCAAAATTGAAATCTATCTAACCAAGCGATTTACTGCCTTCTAGTAGGTGCGAGATTGATGTTCTCAGATTGTAATCGAGATCACTGACCTAGACGACACCTAAATGAAGGATTTGAATGCAAAAGATGGATATGAAATTGAATGCAATTAATCTATATTTTTGATATTTTCTATGCAATAAGAATGATAAACTGATATGCTATGAATGCTATTGAAAACTGATATGAAATGAATGCTAAATGATCTAACAAT
The DNA here is from genome assembly GCA_027943335.1 of Chamaecyparis obtusa. NCBI lineage: Eukaryota > Viridiplantae > Streptophyta > Pinopsida > Cupressales > Cupressaceae > Chamaecyparis > Chamaecyparis obtusa. The sequence continues at coordinate 105,319 of BSBK01005806.1, forward strand.
GAAGATTCTAACAATGATATGAAAACTATGAAATTCTATGCTAAGATATAAAAGCTATGCAATTGAAATTGATCTCACAAAGCTTTGAATTCGCAAGTTGATTCTTTCAAGCTCCAATTGTGCAAATTCTCCAAATCTGATATGCTATGATTCCTGTAGAGTAAGTTTGCAATTTGCGAGATGATTGAGAGATTTTAGAGATGTGATGCAAATTCAAGAGATGATTGAGAGATGAATTATGAAGAGATGAGCCTTGTTTTTATAGAAATCCAAGGCTTTGGAGGTGCATAAAAAAAAAGCCATAAATCACTCAAATAACTCAGGTTGATTTTTGAGTTATTTTTAAATAAAGGATAATTAACCCACAAAAATATGCAAAAGCTAAGTTTTAACTCAAAATAGAGTTTAGCTTTAATTAATAATAAAGTGATTTATTTCCAACTTAATGGCTTTTAAAAATAAAATAATTGAGTTATGGGTTAATCAATTATTTAATCAAATTTTTATTAAAAACTATATTATTAAATAATGACAACTTGCTTTAATTAATTAAATAAAAATTTAATCAATTATTCATAGGATATTTGGATTTATTGTCAAAATTAAATAATACAATTAATAATAGATAGAATTAAATTTAATTACACAATTAAGTGGCAAATATTAAATCTAATAAATTAAATATGAAAATATTCAATTAATCAAACTTTAAGATAAATGTGATTTATTGCCAAATAATTATAAAATTAAAGATAATTATGATGATTAGGAATATTACTAGGAATATTCCCCGATGCAGAATTTAAGATAATCAATTATGATTCGATGATGTTTAGATGTGCCTTAGATTAGGACTTTGATGTCGATTTCGTTCGAATTGAAGATGTAGGAGATTAATGAACTTATAGCCCATTTTTGGGGTATTACATTTTGCCCCTCTTTGAATTACTGTGCGAAGCGCAGTGGTTCAAAGATAGTTTGTGTTTGATAGAGATATGAAACTGATGTTTGAAATTGATAATTGATATGAGATAGAAGCTGATTGATATTGAATTGATATGGAGATAATAGGTCCTAAATGACCAAAGATAATGTTCACTGTAGCAGCAAATGAACCTATGATTGCGAAAAAGTGTCAAAATGCCTGATTCTGAACCTTAGGATTGATAAGAAGTGAGTGACCCATTCTAGACTCGATTGTCTTAGCAGAACTAGCAAGTATCACATCCGAACCCTTCAGTTGTCGAAGAACCAAGGAAATAACACTAATGGAACCGATGGTTGTGAAAAGCTAATATAGATTATAAGATTAAGAGAATACCAGATTGATATGGAAAGATGAATCTGATATGCCCCAAGTGATGATAGATTTTCCCCGAGCGATGAGGACTTTTGATGAATCAGCGACTAGACGTGATTGTTGTCTTGATCACTGATGAAAGATATTGATAGACTTGATCGATAGAATTTTGATTTACAGACTTTGAATGATGTGCAATACCATGCCCCCTTCAGGATTAAAATTGAAATCTAACAAGAAAAGTCAGCGTTATAGTTTAGAAGCATGTTAATTGATTTGAGAAGTGTGGTGAAACACATTCAAGAACACATTCTGCATCGTTGGAAGGTCCCAAAAGACCAAGTTTGACTAGGTTTGACCATGAGTTGGCCATGGTTGACCAAGTTGAAATTTTTATAGTTTGATGTAAGATAATCAGTTAAGTTGAATACTAGATTTCTGTGATGATTGAAGGTTGATTATGCAAGCAATTAATAATATGAATGATCTCAGATTTGAATTTTGATCCCGAAAAAGGATTCTACTTGCTATTTCATTGGAGGAACCTTCGTGTGAGATTCAGCTCTTGTTAGACTTGAAGATGCGATTTGAAGAATCATTTAAGCATTGAAGTTCATTTAATCATTGTGAGATCATGCAAACATGCAAAATGCAATGAGACATGCAAAATGAAATGAGACATGCAAAATGAAATGCAACCTAAGACCTAGTCACTGATCATATGTCGATTTGTTATCATCATTGAACTTTTAGGTAACCGGATAAATCAAAACAATGCCCACTAGCCATGAAACCATAGACATATGAATATCGATTTGTATGCGCAATAATCAATACAACACCCACTAGTTATACAACCATGGACATATGAATATTGATTTTATTTTCAGAATGTCGGAGTAGATATAAGCACCAAGGCACAAATGCCAGGATGACCTGAATATCATGTCCATTTTGATATAGCAATTTGTACAAGCATCAAAACATAAATGTTGTGATGACCTGAGTATGCCTTGCATTGCAAACACATTAAACAGTCAAGAGATCATTCTAAATCCAATGTGAATTACCCGTAGTGACCCTTTATCGTTCACATCCTTAGGCAAGATTGCATTCCACAGTAGGAGAAAGAACTTACTCAAAAAGACAATAGTTAGATCAAACATCCTTGAATTTGCCGGGTATCAATGGTCGAGGTACGCATGGCCATCCAATTCAAGATAGAGGCTCTTATAGTCGGACACCATTTCAATCCGAAATTTCCAAAGTTGTTAGATTTTCACATACAAGCAGAAAATTAAGAAAAGATTATGCCCCTAGTCATCACCCTCTAAATCTTATAAAGGACATCATCGAAGAGCTCGAAAGGACACAATATGCAAAAATCTCAATGCGAATCAGTAAGCATACAAGGAGATAAAAGCATGTAAAAAGCATAGATTGTTTTCAATTGAGTTTTGATGTTTGATTGCGTTGTTGTAGATGCAAAATCCTTTCTGGAGATGAGACAGACAGACAGACTCAACTTGAAGGTTCAAAGGACTCTGACTAGATAGGAAATGTCTAAGATACATGGGAGACCATAGGATATGACATTGATTGCCCCCAAATTTGAACATTGATAGGATACAGACGCTTGAGCTGATTGGTGTATAGACCGACTTATTGAAACCAGGATATGTTGAAACAAACCAGGAGATATGTACAAACTAAAGCAAGACTGAAAGCTGGGAAAGATCAAGATTGTGCTGATAGATGGAGCATTTTGGAACAAGTGGTGCCCGTTTGCCAGGTTTTCACCATCTTGGCAGAGATTCTATTTTTGCTACCAAGGCGCCTGTTTCCAAGTTTTCACCAAGGCACTTTTTCTTTTTTTCATTTTTTTTTTAATTTTTTATTTTTCTAATTTTTTTTGATTTTTGATATTTTTTGATTTTTTTGTGAATCATCAAGGTGCCTATTGCTAGGTTTTCACCAAGATGTTCATTTTTTCAGAACTTTTTCTGATTTTTAAGATTTTTTCAAGATATTTACCAAGCACTGAATGCCTTAGGCGTAGAATTTCTTCAGATGGAGAACGTTGATTGGTTCTCAGAGCTGTTCTCCTTCAGTCGTTGAGAGTTGATAGGCACTAGAGCCAAAAGTAGCAGTGATAACAAAGGGACCCAGCCAATTGGGTTTGAACTTCCCCTTGCGTTCTCGATGTGATTGATTTTTAGGATTTTCTCTCAACACTAGATCACCGACCTAAAATTCTCTATGTTTGACTTTCTTGTTGTAGCCTCTAGACATTCTCTTCTGATATACTCTGAGATGATCATACGCTGCTTGCCTGCGCTCATCTAGTAATTCAAGTTCTTGTAACCTAGACACTCTGTAGTCATCATCGGTGACAAGTCCATGCATTCTGATTCAGAGTGATGGGATTTCAACCTCAATAGGTAGTACTACTTCAGACCCATAAACTAAAGCGAATGGTGTAGCCCCAGTAGGCATTCTGATACTAGTTCTGATATTGGTTCTGATACTGATTCTGATACTTGTTCTGATACTGGTTCTAATACTTGTTCTGATACTTTTTCTGATACTGGTTCTGATATTAGTTCTGATACTGGTTCTGATACTAGTTCTGATGCTTATTCTGATATTTTTTTTGATACTTGTTCTGATACTGATTCTGATACTGGTTTTGATACTGGTTCTGATACTAGTTCTGATATTGGTAGCTCTTTTTCCATTGCAAACTCCCAACCAAGATCATATCATGCAGTCCCAATGTCTAGCAATGTGGAGAACAAGAGGGATTGACAAGCTGGTGGAAGAGATGGAAGACAAGAGAATAAAGGATAATGAAAGGAAGAAATCCTCAAGGGCAAACTCCTCAAGAATACCCAAGCACATTTGGACAAGCAATGAAAGGCTAGCATAGGATAAGTCACAAAATCATAATGCAAGAGCAGGAAAGGATGCAATCCAAAGGAGTAGACATGTCAAGAGGCTTCATAGCACCGTGTTTTACTCTTTCTTTCTTAGATCAAGATCAAAGGGGAAAAGGATAGCGACAGGTGAAAATGAATGGAGGAAAATAAATGTGAAGGCTAAATAGGAAGGGATTGAAAGCAAGATCATCATCAGACAACTCACAAAATAGCCAAATGTTCGTGTATAGATCAACATTGTCAAGATCAAAGAGAGAAGATGAAATGGATGAAATATGTAGAAGAACTACGCATGATGCCTGATTGCCAGGTTTTCATCATTTTACTTATCCAAGGCGCCACAAGGGAGTGGTTTTCACCTTAGGATGAAAATTTTTTTCTCTTTACTTTTGCTACCAAGGCGCCTGTTTCCAAGTTTTCACCAGGGCACATTTTTAAATTTTTTTTCCTTTTTTTTTTTTTTGGAAGAAGGCAAGCTTTTTAGATAATGCTCCTTGAAAGGATAAACCATGATATGCCAAGGATTCAAAATGATACGCTCAAAGATGCTGATAGGGAAAGGGAGATGGAAGAGAAAAATGGAAGATAAGATTTTATTGAAAGCGAGTGAGGTTGGAAGATAGGAGGAATAGGCAAATGAGGAAAAATGATAGAAAGTAGAAGGATAATGAATGGAAAGATTGTGAAAGGGGAGATGGAAAGGAAGGAAAGATCAACATCAACACACATCTTGAAGGGTGGCGAGAGGGTGGAGGAAATGTGAATGAAGGAATACGTGAAAGAATATGGCGAATGGATAGCAGAGGTTGAGGTTTAGGCGTATGGAATGAAAGAATATTTTTGGAGGGAGATGAAGTGGAAGCCTTTGGAAGCTTGAATGTCAATTTCACTTTTTGCTCAACACTAGACTCTTTCAAGAGAGACTTTGGAATCCATATAGCCGTAGGCTTTTTATTTCCTTTTGATGATTTAGAGATAATATCTTCAATGATGGATTTTGGAACCCATACTTGTCTTGTAATTTTTTTCTTAGATATCTCTTTTGACTTTATGTTTCCATGTCTATTAGAGGAGACATGGTGATCTTTTTTTGATGGATTCTTGTATTGCTTCTTTTTCTTGTATTGAACATTCAAGTTACTTCCAAAGGACTTGGGACTTGTGGAAGAAGGAGGAGGATATGACTGGTTTAGATGGGTGGGTGGATGAAAAGGATTCAAGGGTATGCATCTATGTTGATCTTGAGGAAAGATGGGAGATGGAGGGATGTAAGGACCCAATATGGATGGAGAATTAGGAAAGTTAGGAGGGGAAAGTGAAGGGACATAAGGACCCAAGATGGAAGGAAGGCGTGAAGATCTTTGTAGTGGTGGAAGAGGTCCAAGGATGGAAGTGGAAGACGCAAAAGGATAATCATTAAGTTCATCAGCATCTATATGACAACCAAGGATATCAACATCTTTAGAGTGAGCATTAGGATTTTCAATAGAATCGTGAACATCTTGAATAAGAACATTTTCTTTGATAGGATCATTCAAAGCTTGCGAAGACTTAGGAAGAGTAGAAAGTGGAAGTGAACATGGAGTGGTAGAATAAGAAGATGGAAGACTTTGATCTTGACAAGGATCTTTGGATAGCATCAGCGCATAATTTTTCTCTTGATTTTCAATAGGCTTAACATTGGAAGTAACAACACCATTTTTAACAACCTTAATGGAAGTATCATCTTTGGAAATTGGAAGTGTAGTAAGGTCATTTTGATTGTCAAAAAGCTCAACAGTGTAAGTAGTAGCTTGATCTTGCTTAGGAGAAGACTTAAGACATGGTGGAATGCATGAAAAAGGGTGTGAAGGATCAAAAGAACCATGGACTAGATAAGAGACATCATGAAAAGGAGTGGATGACATGGAGGGTTCTTGATCTTGATCTTTCTTTATGTTCTTTTCTTCATCATTTTTAGAGTCCTCTTGACATGGAGCCACTTCTAAGGACAATGAAGCATGTTGGGATTGTATGGATGAATTTGGAAGAGATGGTGAAGGACTAGCTGAAGTAGGCATTGTAGCGTATGAAGGCTTAGGCTCTTTAGGTTTATCATTATTGAAAGTCTTTGCAGCCAAGTGAAGGTTAGCTTGAGTTTCTTTAAGAGGTAGCCCTGGAGGATAACTATAGGGAACCGCATGAAAAGTATCAAGGCTTGTGTTGGATGAAGGTTCTGTGAAAGATTTGAAAGACTCGGAAGCTTTAAGAAATGTACGGGTATTGGAGGAAGTAGGGGATGGAAGGGAACCATCACCAGACAAAGGTTCAGCATTAACATGATCTTGCTTGAGAGTGTAATCTTTATTTTCAGCCTGAGAGTTCTTAGAGGAGAGATCCTTATAGTATTGACGTTTCAAGCTAGCACGATGTATTTTATAGTCCTCAGCAGTAGTAGATGGATCATCATCAAGGTATTGTCCACAAAAGCCATCAAAGTCTCTTTCAAAATCAGAATCATATGGATCACCATCACGATCTATCCAATGTGACGGCCCATTTGTAGTAAGTAGGAATGAACGATGAGGAGGACTCTTAGGAACAAAGGTCTCATAGGTATCATTACATTGTCTATCATCATAGTCATCATAGTCTCCAAAGCTAGATGTGTCACTCTCCATAGAAGAGGTATCATATTGCTCAAATTTCTTCCGGGGGCATGGTGACATGTACAAGTTTTTATCAAATGGAAAAGAGTATAGAGGTTCCTTTTCTTTCTCAAGTTTGTCAAGCTGGACTTGCATAGCTTGCAGCTGCTTCATCATAGTGGTGATCAGAATTTCTTCCTCATGTGTACTAATTCTTTGAGACATGTGTACTGATTTTCAATAGCTACTGCTCTGTTCCTGACACAGTGATATTTTTGACAGATTTTGGAACTAGGCTGGAAACATTGGATATCTTGCAATTTGACAATTTCTGACAACTCTCTCAAATTTTTCCAAACGACACTCTGTAGACTCGTACGACACTGGGTAGTCGATGAAATGACAGTTGCTAAACTCGTATGATAGTTAGGTAGCAATGAAACGATAGTTGTCAATATCATACGACAGTTGCTAACAAGGTTTTGACTTTCTTGAATTTGCTGGCATGAAAACTCATACAACACTGGGTTCTCAATCATACAACAGATGGGTTATACTGAAATGAGACTTGACAAAACTCGTACGACTTTTGACTTCCTGAAATGACTTTTGACTCCAGAAAAGATTTTACGTCAATTTTTGCAAAATTTAAGGTCTTCAATTTTGGATTGTTTGCAAATTGTACTATCTAGATTTTGAAGGTTATACCAGATTTGATCATTTTTAATAGCCAAGTAGATAAGCAAACACGCAGAACAGCAAGCAAGTGATTCCAAGCACGTCTGAAAACAATGAACAAGGGCAAAAGCAACCTTGCGCATGAACAATCAAGTGACCAAATTGTGCTAATCCTTGAGAGTACTAATTGTGTATGTTCTGAAAAGTTTTGCAATAACACACATATACCTAAAAGTGAAAAATTGGCCTCTCTAGGGTTTTTAGTAATGGTTTGACTCTGCAAATTTTATGATTCAAAGGGGTGAACTCCAATCCCGGCGCACCAGGGTTTTGACACAGTCCGAGAACTTAATCTTCAAGAGCTGCTAGGGAGATCTGACAACCCAACAATGAACCATACTCGTGGAGATTTCTTCCACAAGGATATTTATATAGCGGCTGTCACTACCATGGCAAAAATGGCTATTACCGCTTGAGGTTCCGTCAACGCAGTTTTCCCTGTGAAGGGATTGTCCGCTACGGTTAACCCTCTCTAAAGGTGACTCACAAATTTATACCACAAGGGGACTTGGCTCCAGATCCAAGGTTTTTGACACCTTTTCACTTTTAACCCAAACAAAGCAAGTAGATTAATCCGACACACTAAGACAAAGTTTTGTTCCACCAAGGTCTGTGATATCAACTCCACGTGCTCTAAAAACCTCTCCGGGGAGAGAATGTATCAATCAATAAGAGAAGACGCACTAACCAATTTTGATTCACCAAAGCTCGTGATATCAACCCCACATGATCTATCAACCTCTCCGGAGAGAGAATGTGTCGATTAATAAGAGAAGACGCACTAACTAAGCTGAATGTGAAATGCACTAAGTATCCTCCCTACCTACAAGGATTCTGTCGTCAAGAAAGATTTCTCTAGGAATCCAATCTCTCAAGTATCACAAATAGTGTTCATAGGGCCTAATTACTATGTGAGCACAGATATATTCCCGAAAGCAAATCTACCAAAAGCATCCAAAAAGTAGAAAGAGGAACACTTAACGCTTAAAGCAAATATGAGATGAGTCCACAAGGTGGAACACTTAACACCTCACACAAGCTGAAAACGAGTCCACAACTTAGAAAATAAGTGAGTTCCTAAAAGCACAAAAGGGTTGCCAAGTGGAACACTTAACGCTTCTGTCCTGTTGACCCCTCCCCTTTATGGCGCTGAGATTGCAACCATGGGGTAGAAATGAGGGGCCGGTGGATTAGCGAGTCCAATAACCCAAGATAGAAATCAAGATCAATCACAAGTATTCTAAAACTACTTAATGAATCCTTAAGGGATCACAACCTAGTATCAAATTATGCAAGTGTGTAGAAATATATCAAAAGCATGAAAAGATGCACACAAGATTGACACGTGAGAGATTTATTTTAAGTCCAAATCAAAATGTTTTTAGAACAAGGAGAATACCTCGTGATCCTCACAATGCGCTTAGTGGATTTTACTTGATATTTAGCAATTTTTGTTGAGCTTTTCCATGCAAGCAAGTGACGAACTCTCCAACAAGCAAACAAGCAAAAAAGATATGCAAAATATATTCAACTTATGAAAACCATAGGGTTAGCTCTAAAAATCAATTGTTAGGAGCAATAATAACCATAAATAAATCCAAATGACAACTCATATCATGCATTGAATCATATGAAAAATAAGTGCATACCCATCATAAAATTTTAATTTTTTTGCACTACATTTGACCTAGTCAACAAGATTTGATTTTTTTGATATGATTTTGGCCACAAAAATAGAAATTCAAAATAGAGACCCCTACTAAAAAATAGAGAGCTTTCCAAAAATGCAAAAATTTTAAAAAAATCTCTTCATTTGTGCCCTAGAGACCCATTTTATCAAAATAGACCATTTTTTGCAAATTGACTATTTGAGCTATTAAATTGCATCCAAATTTAAAACAAAAATAATGGACCCCCTATATAATTTGAAGAGATTTCTGAAAATGTAAAAATTTCAGAAAAATATGCTGATTTGCGTCAGATATTAATTTTTTTATGAAAAATTGAAAAAAAATTATTAAAAATTCAAAATAATTCAAACAATTCTGAATTTTTTTTTGAAGCTTCCCTGATATGTCTCCAACTTGAAAATAAATTTTCAGACCAAAAATCCAAGCTGTTTGGGAGATAAAATTAAATCTTTGAAACTTTAGGGTTTTAGCTCCAAGAATCAAAATCAGCATGCAAAGGTGGGTTGCCCCACGGTGGGTGCCAGAAATGTGTGTGTGAAAATTGTACCTAATCTATAAACACAACACTCAGTAAAATATTAGAGGTTAGCTATAATCAAAATCGTGCAAAATTGAAATCTATCTAACCAAGCGATTTACTGCCTTCTAGTAGGTGCGAGATTGATGTTCTCAGATTGTAATCGAGATCACTGACCTAGACGACACCTAAATGAAGGATTTGAATGCAAAAGATGGATATGAAATTGAATGCAATTAATCTATATTTTTGATATTTTCTATGCAATAAGAATGATAAACTGATATGCTATGAATGCTATTGAAAATTGATATGAAATGAATGCTAAATGATCTAACAATGATATGAAAACTATGAAATTCTATGCTAAGATATAAAAGCTATGCAATTGAAATTGATCTCACAAAGATTTGAATTCGCAAGTTGATTCTTTCAAGCTCCAATTGTGCAAATTCTCCAAATCTGATATGCTATGATTCCTGTAGAGTAAGTTTGCAATTTGCGAGATGATTGAGAGATTTTAGAGATATGATGCAAATTCGAGAGATGATTGAGAGATGAATTATGAAGAGATGAGCCTTGTTTTTATAGAAATCCAAGGCTTTGGAGGTGCATAAAAAAAAAGCCATAAATCACTAAAATAACTCAGGTTGATTTTTGAGTTATTTTTAAATAAAGGATAATTAACTCACAAAAACATGCAAAAGCTAAGTTTTAACTCAAAATAGAGTTTAGCTTTAATTGATAATTGATAGTTGTCTGCTTTTATGATTGTGCATGTTTTATTTATGAATTAATTTAATAATAAAGTGATTTATTTCCAACTTAATTGCTTTTAAAAATAAAATAATTGATTTATCAGTTAATCAATTATTTAATGAAATTTTTATTAAAAACTATATTATTAAATAATGACAACTTGCTTTAATTAATTAAATAAAAATTTAATCAATTATTCATAGGATATTTGGATTTATTGTCAAAATTAAATAATACAATTAATAATAGATAGAATTAAATTTAATTACACAATTAAGTGGTAAATATTAAATCTAATTAATTAAATATGAAAATATTCAATTAATCAAACTTTAGGATAAATGTGATTTATTGCCAAATAATTATAAAATTAAAGATAATTATGATGATTAGGAATATTACTAGGAATATTCTCCGATGCAGAATTTAAGATAATCAGTTATGATTCGATGATGTTTAGATGTGCCTTAGATTAGGACTTTGATGTCGATTTCGTTCGAATTGAAGATGTAGGAGATTAATGAACTTATAGCCCATTTTTGGGGTATTACACACGCCTGAGTCTCTGCAAATTTTTGATCTCTTTGTGCTTCTGAAAGTGCACAAAATTCTGATATATGAGCCACTAGAGTAGTCATGTCAACAATTAATTTAGCATGATTGAAACAATTACTCCTCCAGAAGAGCGAACTGTCACTTCTTCAATGGGAAGCTTCAACTTTGCACCATTTTATCTTCAGTTTGAAAGAGAACCGTCGATCCTCATTAGCAGATGATCTAACAGCCTATCGCATGATCGCATGGTATGAAAAACACTCACGCGAACATGTGACTAACCGTCACGTTACCTTTCTATTTTTGGCGGTCTCTTGTAACTTCCTCCGTTAACACAAAATGCTATTCGCATGATCGCATAGCTTAAAAGAAACTTATGCGAACATGCGAAAACCCGTTAGCATTCACCATCACTGTCTTCTTTTACATCGCCGGTCCCACCTCGCCTTTGTCAATAAAGAAATTCCATGCTTGCAACACCTGACAGAATGTCAGGTACTTTCTTTCTTTCCGAGCACCGGTGTCTACTGATACTAACCAATGAGAAAAAATTATTTACGCACATCTATCAATGGTTTCACCGAAGAATCGCACTTGATTCAATGCAAGATCAACGGCCTATCACATGATCGCATAGGCTTAAAAGATCCCATGTGATTATAGGAAAGCCATCTGATCTTCCCTTTACTACTTTAAACCCTTGGAGATTCTTCTGTTACCGGCCCTACTGTTCTTGGCAAATAGAAGGCCACCACTTGGGAGATACTTGTCAGCAGTCCCACCTTGTTTCCGCATCAGGCTTTGTTATAAAATCAACGGTTATTTCACATGTTCGCATGGCTTGGAAATATTCCATGCGAACACGCGACTGTCGTTAGATCTTCTTTGAAGATTCACGGTTGGATGAAACTTGACACATTAGAATACAAGGTAGTTAGGTCATAAGAAATGTTATTTATATCACCGGGTTTCTAAACTTAGGAAGAAATACAACCCCCGCGTAAAAATAAACGCATGTGCTCTTTAGTGGACCTAAGTGACTTAAAATGTAACGCTCGAAAAGAAATGAAGTAATTGACTTAGGATTTATTTTGAAAATGGAAAACATTTTAAGGTTTTTGACATGAATTCAAAATTCTTCAAGGACAAGACCTAGGGTAAGGATTTTTGAAATAGGGTTATGACAATTTTTTGAGGAAATTTTGGCACCTGTACCTAGGACAACTTCACAGACCAGAGGACTAAACCAATGTTTGGACAAAAACCTCAGAAATTTAAGAATACTCCCAACAGGGTGAATCAATTGTTCTCAGGTCTAGATGTATAAAACAAACTTTGCAATTCTTCAACAAATCAGATCTAATCAATCAACAGCTACTTGGGCATTACTGATTACATAATAGAAACTTATAACATTGCAGTCCACTACCCAGCTGTATCTAACTTGTAAAACATAGAAATGTTTAAACTAAAAAATTCACACAAGTATTGACACTAGGATTTATAGTGGAAACCCAATTTGGGAAAAACCACTTCGTAACATGCTACTATTATTTTCAATCTTCTGAAGTGAGCTCAATTAAAAGCCAACCCTATCAAAGGTTACAAATACAATGTCAAGTGTGACCTGATTAAAGGATTTAAACCACTCTGTTAAAAGTGTGCCTTGTTATAGGACTTACATACACTCCATTAGAATGCAACCTTGTTCAAAGGATTTAACATATGACTGTTAGGTCAACCTATGTTAAAAGGATTTTGACTGTTACAATGATTAGAAAGTAGCAGTAGTAATGATCTAAAAACATACAACTCACTTTGCGAATATCAGATCCAATTCCGTACACATAAACTGGTTTACTGACTGTGAATACTTGCCATCACCATCACTGATCTGCTCGGTATTCTCCTCAAGCAATCATAACTCTTCTCCTTCATCCTTCTCTGCTTATACAGTCAATAACACCACCAGTATCCTCTACACCACTGTGTCTTCTTCAACCTTTTCCTTAGGTTTCCTAAATACAACTTTATTTAGGTCAATACATCTTTTGCCGCTTGATCTCCTCTGTAGATTTTAGGGTTAGGTTAGATTCATTGAATGTACCCACTTTATGTTCTTCATCTTCTTTTTCTAGGAACATCTCAAATCTCTCAAATATTTACAATAAAATATTTTACAGTGCATTAAATGCTTCCATACAATCAATAAATAAAGTCAACACATTTTACATAATCCAAGAATTCAACGATGTCAGCTAGAAATCTGAATTCTCTTTAAATATAAAAATAATGACACTTGGTCAATACAAAACTATTTCCTTGGCTAACACTGCCTTCCTTGACAATTAAATGATGTTCGGTCAACACTGGATTTTCTCGACATACACTAACTCGGTCGACACTAACATCAGTCAGCTTAAACAAGATTTCTCCTCTTTTGCCTAGTTAAGCCTATCAGTTTAGTCTTCATTCTTACTAAGATAAACAATACATTATCTTATCATAGTGCAACATAATCAAGTACTCATTGTAGTATCAAGATAACTCAACCTTTCCTATCCCCATCTCATCGATCAAATAGATATAGTACTTTCCTAAGTAGCAACAGTCTTACCAGTTAAGGTTTGACATCAATGACAAAACAATAATTTCTTCAATCGCAGTTTCCAACAACAAGTGCTACATCAAGAGGGATGATGCAGTAGGCAAGTTTGATGCAAGAAGTGATGAAGGTATTTTTCTTGGTTACTCTACTAAAAGAAAAGCTTATAGATGTTTCAATTTAAGATTAAAAAATATCATTGAAAGTACTCATGTTAAGATTGATGAAAAGTTTATGGTTCAACAAAGATATCATGATTACTCACCTATGATTGAAGAGGAACCCAGACCCTCCACTAGTGAGACAATTGTTGAAGAAATGTTTGACAATATTGATGTATTATTCAATGAACCTGAAACAAGTGAAGAAGAAACTCAGAAGGAAGATGAGGCAATGTCACCTAAAGCTCCAAATTTTACATCTAGATATCATTCTAAGGATGACATCATTGGAGATCAGAGTGGCAAAGTCACTACAAGATCAAAAGAAAAGAGTTCATCAAGCAATGAAGCAGTATTTTTACTATCTCAGATTGAACCTCTAAGTGTTGAAGATGCATGTAATGATTCAGATTGGCATGATGCTATGAAAGAAGAACTAGATCAAATTATCAAGAATGATACTTGGGAACTGATCCCAAGACCTAGTGATAAGAATGTGATTGGAACAAAATGGATATTTAGAAATAAGATGAATGAAGATGGTACAGTAGTAAGAAACAAAGCAAGGTTAGTGTGCAAGGGATATGCATAGAGAGAAGGTATTGATTACTTAGACACATTTGCACCTGTGAGAAGATTAGAAGCTATTAAGTTTTTTCTATCTTATGCAACAATCAAAAACTTCAAGTCTATCAAATGGATGTTAAGTCAACATTCCTAAATGGAGAGCTAAAAGAAGAAGTATACATTGAGTAGCTAGAAGAATTCACACTATTAGATAGACCTGATATGGTATGTAGATTGAAGAAAGCTTTCTATGGACTTAAGCAAGCCCCTAGAGCTTGGTATGAGAGATTTGATGGATATCTAACAAAAATTGGATTCAAGAAAGGAGCAACAGATTGTAATCTATTCATAAGAGAGACATCTAAAGGACTACTACTTGTAGCTATATTTGTTGATGACATTATCTTTGGTGGTAATGAAAAAATAAGTGCTGAATTTTCTAAGGAGATGGAGAGAGAATTTGAGATGAGCATGATTGGACCTATCAAATAATTTTTGGGATTGAATGTGAAGTAGACAAAGAAAGGTATTTTTAGTAATCAGTTCAAGTATGTGAAAGATATATTAAAGAAATTCAAGATGGATGATTGCAATCCAGTAGGGACACCTATGATAACTGGATGCAAGCTTACAAAAGAAGATGACTCACCAGTAGTAGATATAACATTGTACATATCTATGATTGGAAAACTCATTTATCTTACTCAAACTAGACCTGATACTTCCAATGCAGTTGGCATAGTTGGAAGATTTGCAACAAAGCCTAAACAAAGTCACCTTATGGTAGTAAAAAGAATATTTAGATACTTGCAAGGCACTATAGACTATGGTCTATGGTATCCTAATTCAAAAAATGTTGAACTTCATGTGTACAATGATGTAGATTGGGCAAGATGCATTGATGATAGAAAGAGTACATCAAGAGGAGTAGTGTTTCTTGGTGACAGACTTGTCACTTGGACAAGCAAGAAGAAAAATTGTATCTCTCTGTCAACAGAAAAAGTGGAGTATGTTGCAGCAGCCCTGAATTGTTCTACAATTGTTTGGATCAAGCAAATGATAAAGGATTTTGGAATTCAGATTGATTATCCTATTGTTATTCATTGTGATAACACCATCACTATCAATATGTCCAAGAACCTTGTGATGCATGCAAAGACAAAACACATTGAGATCAAGTATCACTTCCTAAGAGAAAAAGTGGTAGAGAAAGAAGTTAAGTTGGATTATGTGAATATTGAAGATCAGTTAGCAGATATATTTACAAAGCCCTTGCCAAATGATACTTTTGAGTATGTCAGGGAGAATTTGGGAGTAATTCCCTTCCCTAATTCAGCTTAGAAGAAAGAAGAGCATCAGTCCTCAGGGAATGATGAAAGGTTGACTACTCTACCTCAAGAGTAGTACTGGTGCTTAAAATAAGTTGCACCCTTTTCCATTGATGTCAAAGGGGGAGTATTATATAGAGTCATGAAAAATAGAAGCAAATAAGGAGTAATATACTAAGGGGGAGTAGTATTCAGTCATGGAAGCAGTTCAGTTGAGGAAATGGAGAATATTGAAGAATATTGTAGCAGATGGAGGATTCATCCTTGGGGGAGTTTTGATGAGGAAATGGAGAATGTTATAAAATAATTGCTTATTTGGATTGGTGGTGGTTTTTCATTCCATATGTTGCCATCAATTCCAAAGGGGGAGATTGTTGGAAATTTTCCAGCAAGCCAGTGTTGACTGTATGTTTGTCATTGATGACAACATATGGTAAGTAGCATTCATAGAGGGCTTATGCATTAAGCCTTGATTATATGAAGCATGGATTGTTATCAACATGATATCATGGACGCAGATGTTAACTATTACTATAGACAGTTATATAGCATCTTGTGTCAGCAGTGTTCCTGAAAGAGTTACAGGTAGTGTTCTGTGAATGATTGTCTTTACAGTTATCATGGATCCTTGTGCATTTGGATATATGAGGTAGACATGTTAGAGATGTTAAGTTCATCGACGCAAAGTTTGAAGATCAATGTAAGTAAAGTTATGTAGTTGCTATTCACCAGTTGCAGTTTCCTGTGTTTATTCAGGAGAGCCGACATAGATTTCATTAGTGCAGGAGTTGCGCCTATCATCTCGGTATGTGCCCTTATATTAGTGATTGGAGGAGAGTTAACATTGTTTGGTTAAGAGTGCATGATGTAATTAATCTTGAGGAGAAAGTATCAGTCAATTTGCTAGAGCTAACAGTGGGTAGTGTGCACCTATGCTTATTAATTTAGACAGGTCTCAGATTGTGTTGCATGCTTAGTAGAGCTGACTGAGATGTTGTAGAAGATTTTTGTTTCTCTATTATGATTTCAAGGTGGTTCTAACAGTTAGACTTGATTATTTCATTTAGAGGAAAGATATTTATAGGCAGTCATTTGTGATTGCTAAGACATGGTTCAAAGTTGATTGTAAAGTGCAGAGAAGAGTGTGTGAAGTGTTGAACCATTAGCAAAAGGTCTATGTGACCAAGTGAAGAGTTTATGCTATACATTGGAACTGATCCAAACAACAGGTCAAAGCACCATTCACCAAGATCTAGATATAGTGTGTATCTATTATTTTGAAGGTTGCAACCTTCACCCCTTTGAGCAGTGTGCTCTCAGACAGTGCATCCTCACCCCTAACAGGGTTAATTGTAAAAGACTCCTAACAGGGTTTGAGCCTTGACCAGGTCACTGTACTAAATGCATTGTAAAGACAACTCCTAATAGGGTTAAGGGTCTACTAACAAGGATCATAATACACTAGTGAAAATTATTAGTGGGTGTCAATTCCCCTTGGAGTTTTTACCTATTTGGGTTTCCCCATAACCAAAATATTGGTGTTGTGTTCAAGTGTTCTTTCATTGTGTTTATGCTTTATGTTTAAGTATACTTAATTAGATAAAGAATTGAAACTTGTAGATAACTGATTCACCCCCCTCTCAGTTATCTCTTGGGACTATTCCTAACAGATGATATATATATCTTACATTTTACATTCAACTTCTTTACATTTTAGAACATGTAGTGTGTTTCCTGAGGATTTTACCAAATCAACTTTTAACATAAATTGAAAACACCAAACTGATTTCTTGCCCTTTCAATGATTTCCAAGATGTGTTGAGAAGTTTTCTCCTTGTTTAATGTTAACTGTTCCTACACAATCCACTCATACAATAGTGAAATGCTATGTGGAAGGGATGGTTGATAGTGTTCCTTGAGGGAAGGGGGATTGTGAAAGACTTGTTATCATTGTATTATGTATTTCCAATATGTTTGGATGTAGGGAAGACTAGGAGAATGAAGGATCACTCACTGATTGCATGATAAACTATTTTTTAAGGGTCACTGGTTGAGGGGACAGTCAAGGTCCGGATGATTGGGCCATTGGAGGACCCTATTTATTTGTATTAATTTCTATTCAAATTGGATGCATGGATTTCTTATGAATTATCTGTTGCTATGTATCCTGCAACTACATCCGTAAATCTGCATATACTTCTCTAGGGTTGTAAGCCACTTAGGGATCAAAATAGAGAAAATAAATCAAAATCATTCTTTGTCCTATTTCCTTTTTAAAAAGTCTCAACTATTAATGATACAATACATTTGATTCCCTAAGCTATCAATACAAATGGTTCCTACCTAGAAGCTCACATGCTGCCCATTTGATAACCACAGTCAACATCTCAAAATAGTGAATCGATATCCTTGAGCACAAGCACCAATAACATCAAATAATGGAGATAAAGCATGGGCTAGGGCCTGACACCAGTGGAATGTGGTCATTTCAAAGAGCATCTCAACAATATACAATGGCATTATTAAATGTGCCAGTAATATCAAAAAATGTGAATTAAACCTTTATTAACAAATCATCATATCAGATAAAGTATGTTTAAGAATTGTTCAAACTGGTCCTTTGGTGTGTATTAAATAGAATGAATTTTTAGCATATTATTATCATTCTATTTCTTTGTTGTAAACATGCCATTGGTTCAGTTTTGTAATTTTTTTTTTGTGTTAAATGCATTTTTCTAAACCAATTGTTAAACAAGAAAGTAGTAGCAGTGAGGAGGGGTCTTCTTCTGAGTAGATTGATGAAGATCATGCACCTCAAAAACCGATTCATAAGGTACCAATCATGTTTTTATTCACTTATATTTTTGGATTGGTAAATCTCCTTAGTTTCATGTCCTTTCTTTTGATTACTATGGATGAGATATATATCTTACATTTAACATTCAACTTTTTTTTGTCAAGTTGAAAGGGCAAGAAATTAGTTAGGTGTTTTCGGTTTATGTTAAAAGTTGATTTGGTAAAATCCTTAGAAAACACACTACATCTTCTAAAATGTAAAGAAGTTGAATGTTAAATGTAAGATATATATCTCATCCATAGTAATCAAAAGAAAGGATGTGAAACTAAGGAGATTTACCAATCCAAAAATATAAGCGAATAGAAAACATGATTGGTACCTTATGAATTGGTTTTTGAGGTGCACGATCTTCATCAATCTCCTTAGAATAAGACCCCTCCTCACGAAAAATGTATTTAACCCAAATTTTTTTTTACAAAACTAAACCAATGGCATGTTTACAACAAAGGTCTAATAGAACTCCCAACAATTCTTAAACATACTTTATCTGATATGACAAATTCTTAAACAATTAAGGTTGGAGTAGACATAGTTATCACACAATTTGTTGTCTGGTACAAGGAAGATTTGGCTAGGTCAAATCTTCCTTCATGCTAGCATTCTATAAAATTAGACCTTTATTAACAATTCATCATATCAGATAAAGTATGTTTAAGAATTGTTGCAACTGGTCCTTCAGCGTGTATTAAACAGAATAGAATTTTCAACATATTATTATCACTATATTTCTTTGTTGTAAACATGCCATTGGTTCAGTTTTGTAACTTCATTATTGTATGAGTGGATTGTGCAGGAACAATTAACATTAAACAAGGAGAAACTCCTCAACACATCTTGGAAACCATTGAATTCAATAATAAATGAAACCTAACACCAACACTATTCCTTCTATTCACTTCGACCAAGAATAAAGAATTTAATCCATTCAACATTACATATAATCATTAGACAGTTACATTTCCTGACTGTGTAGAGGAATAGTCATGACCAAAATGATCAAAAGTACTTTCACCCTTGCACAATCTATTCCAAACTTCAAGTAAAATGAGCAATATGCTATATCAAATCATTCATATTCATAGTAACCATTCAAAGGATCATTTTGTCAATGAACCCTCTGACTGTACCCCTATGGTAGAGAAAGGAAATTTAGTAAAACTAGTCCATGCCGCTATTTGTGAGGGTACAGTCATGATAAGTGCCTCTCAAACCTCTCCAAACATGTAAGATTGTCTTTAAACACTTTATTGATCTCTTCTAAACATTAACCAAATCAAACCTACATTTAAATCGAAACATAATAACCCAAAATGAAGGGTTTTGTATCCTTTAATGAATTTCAGTCACTGGTAATGCATGGACAGTCAAACTAGTAGTCTCCAAAGCATTCAATAAGTGAATATGAATGTTTGAAAACTTTCCTCTCAACTTCCCCAACCACTCCTAATTGATTAGAGGGATTAGTTGAGTGTTTAGACACTAAAACTTCTCATGCAACTCCAAAAATTTCACATACAAAATAAAATTAAATCTATTTATGAATTAAATCTAGTATGCCAAAGGACTAGTCCCAACAATTCTTAAACATACTTTATCTGATATGACGAATTGTTAATAAAGGTCTAATATACAATGGTCATGCCAATAATATCAACAAAAGTGAATCCAAACATTTCAAAATAGTGAATCAATATCCTTGAGCACAAGCACCAATAACATCAAATAATGGAGATAAAGCACGGGCTAGGGCAAGACACCAGTAGAATGCGGTCATTTCAGTGAGCATTCATGATCAAATAAAATGCAATGCATTTGAAATTTTTGGTCGAATACGATGCCAGAGGCTCGAAAGACGTTGCCCATCAAAGATACCAATCAAAGATGAAGAAATCACATACCTTCTCTTGCACTCAGCTTTGATGAAGGAAGATTTAATAGCCAAATCTTCCTTGTACCACATGAAGAACATGCCATTGGTTCAAATTTGTAAATTTTTTTTTTGTGTTAAATGCATTTAAATGGAACATTAAGCATAGTAATAATATGCTTAATCTATTAGTAATTGGAAGATTAAATGCAGATAATACCTTTATTAGTTTAGCATGTTATTATCATATCAGATAAAGTATGTTTAAGAATTGTTGGGACTGGTCCTTTGGTGTGTATTAAACATAATAGAATTTTCAGCATATTATTATCATTATATTTCTTTGTTCTAAACATGTCATTGGTTCAGTTTTGTAAAATTTTTTTTTTTTGTGTTAAATGCATTTTTCGTGAGAAGGGGTCTTCTTTTAAGGAGATTGATGAAGATTGTGCACCTCAAAAACCAATTCATAAGGTACCAATCATGTTTTCTATTCGCTTATATTTTTGGATTGGTAAATCTCCTTAGTTTCATGTCCTTTCTTTTGATTACTATGGATGAGATATATATCTTACATTTAACATTCAACTTCTTTACATTTTAGAACATGTAGTGTGTTTTTTGAGGATTTTACCAAATCAACTTTTAACATAAATCGAAAACACCAAACCGATATGTTGCCCTTTCAACTTGACAAAATATTTGCATTTGACCAATAATTGCAAGCAACTAAATGATAAATCCACATACCTATATCTTTGTAAAATACCTAGAACATCAAAAAGATGGCTAAGTGGCTACTACCATGATTTTTATCTACTGAATATGGGAAAAAAAGAGCCAAAAAGAATCATGTTCAGTTGTAGCTTAATATAAGTGAATAGAAAACATGATTGGTCATTTTAGAGAGCATTCATGATCAAATAAAATGCAATGCATTTGAAATTTGTGGTCGAATATGATTCTAGAGGCTTGAAAGATGCTGCCCGTAAAAGATACCAATCAAAGATGAAGAAATCACATACCTTCTCTTGCGCTCGATTAACTTTCACCTACTTGTTTTCTCCCACTCCTTTTCTCTACAATCAAAATAAAAATGATTTGGCCATTTCAAAATAGTGAATCAATATCCTTGAGCACAAGCACCAATAACATCAACTATTTTGATCTATGGGTACCCTAATGTTGGCAAGAGTTCTTTTATTAATAATATTACTCTGCAAGCTTGAAGAAGTGGTATATTTTGGCAAATGAAGAGTGGAAAGATGATGATATTCCTGAGATCATGAATGGACACAATGTTGCAGACTTTATTGATCCAGATATCTTGTAGAGGCTTGAAAAAATGGAGAGGGAAGAAGGGCTTAGGATGGCAGCTGAGGGTGATGAGGATGATGAGATGGGGGAAGTGGATTTGAATCCTGATGAAAAGGAAGCTCTGGCTGCAATTAGGAAAAAGAATAATATTCTTATCATCGAACATAGATTGAAGAAGAGTACTGCAGAGAGCAGGCCTACCATACCAAGGAAGTTTGACAAGATCAAGGAATATGTCTTAAACAAAATGGGAAGACATATTTCTAGGCTAGGCCTGGATCCTTCAAAAATTAGGGTAGGATCCAGACCTAGGCTAGAAAGATGTCTTACTTTCTGTTGTGGATAGGCTTTGCTGCTACAACAACTACAGATTGTGATGTAGATATCACAACAACTGAGAAACATAAATATAGGCATCATGGTCATAATTTTTTGGAGACACAACATAATTGACTGGTATACCCAGACGATGCAAAGCAACCACTATTCCTCTAGTTCCAAGTTGACACTACAGGATCCAAAAACCATAGGTAAGGAATAAATTTAGAGAGTGGAGGAGGGCCATAATGACCAAAATAATATAGGGTCCTGTATTATTTTGGTCGTTATGACCCTGTATTATTTTGGTCATTATGGCCCTCCTCTGCTCTCTAAATTTATTCCTTATCTATGGTTTTTATATCCCGCAGTGTTGACTTGAAACCAGAGGAGTAGTGGTTGCTTTGCATTATCTAGGTATACCACTCAATTATGTTGTGTCTCCAAAAAATTGTGACCATGATGCCTACATTTATGTTTCATAGTTGTTGCTTCCACCTTCACATGGTTGGCCCTGTTAAGTAGAGAATGTTAAACTATTATCGAAACAAAGAGAAGCTCAATAATTTAAGGTCTTAGTCCATGGAGATGCTGAAAAATTGATGAGAATCAATGATGGAGAGTTTTTAGATTCTAAGAAGACGTATATGTAGTAGAGGCCAGAAGGGATTTTTGTAGAGATTTGCTAGAGTGGCTATATACATACGAGGGTTTCCAAATTGAGTACCAGGGCATAGATGATGATTTAGTAACCTATGTCTATAAAACCTTCACAAATATCCCTTCTTTGACCTCCACTCATACCTCTTCTTAGAATCTAGAAAATTTGGACATTGTTTCTCATCCATGCATGAAATGTGCTAGTGATCGTATAAAATTACTTCAAGCCTCCAGTATTGATGAGCTACACAAGTGTAAAATATTTTTACGAGATTGGGATCAATTATATTGGATACTGTGTAGTGTACATAAAGACAAGGCAGTGATTATTCTCAACGATCGATGGGTATAAGTCTTCCAGGCCTTACCCAGTAGCTAGGACTAAAGATATCAGAGCTCAAGAGACCATCATAGTTGGTCTCTTTCTTCGGTCTATATTATTGACAAAAATTTTTACCTTTCATTAGCTCACCAAATGCAGGGATTTGAAATAATTTAATAGAATATTTTCATGTATAGCATACATTTATTTAGTTTGACACTGAATAAATTTATATACTTCGCACACTTGTATACTATGAGGACGGCCATAAAGAAGCATCCCCTCTTGTGGCTTGAGTAATGTAGGCCATGGGAGGAGATGCTTCTTTATCACCATCCACATAGTCTACAAGTGCGTGAAGTATATAAATTCATGCAACGTCAACTTAAATAATATACATTATCATAAAAATATTATATTAAATTCTTTCAAATCCCCAGATTTGATGAGCTAATGAAAGGTAAAACATTTTGTCAATAATATAGATAGAAGAAAGAGACAACCTATGATGGTCTCTAGAGCTTTGTTATCCTTAATGTGCATATCCATCTCTTTTTTAACATGAAAGAAAACTCTTTCAATGGTGGTGCTATACATCCGACAGAGTTTCCCATCGGACATTTACTACCACTCGTCACTTGGCTGGTAGATATAATGTTAGAGACAAATACTTTTTGACAGATCATTGTGATAGGAATGCTTTACCTCCAACAGGTTTACCTATCGAACACTCACTACATTTCCATTGCTCTTTCGACAGGTACAATGTCAGAGACAACTCATTTTTCACAGATAGGTGCTACAGGAGTTCTATACCACTAATGGGTTTACCTATCAGACATTCAATATAGATCTGTCACTATTTCAATAAGTATAATGTCAGAGAGAACTTCTTTTCAATAGGTAATTGCGAGAGGCATGCTATACCTCCAATGGGTTTTCCTATTGGAGAATTATTGCCCACTTGTCGCTATTTTGACAGGTTTGTCTGACGGGATACCCACATGGTTTTTTAGAGTTCTGATAGGTCCACCGTAAGAAATTCCATAACAAATATGGTATTCATGTGCAAGGTTTCAATGGAATATGATGTCAGAAAACTGATAGTGATTGCTTTCGTCGCAATTTGCAATGCAAGAATGCTGACAGACACATATGTTGAAATGTGAACAAATAGGCATTGCAAATCTGACAAATGGTCATTGGAATTTGGCCTCAAATGTACTAGTGTCAGAGGTAACAAGAGAGGAAATATACCCCTTATTATGACAAGCCTAAACAAAATGATGAAAGAAAGCCATATTCCTATCCCTTTCTTGCAGCCATTCAATTCGAGCCTTCTATTTCTAATAAATCTCCTCTCAAAGTTTCCATTCCTCCACATCTCTCATGGAATGGGATTCAACTTTTCCAAGAGCAATTGAGAATCTAGAATCTTGAATTTTGTGAATAATCACCACAAGACAGTCAAGAGCATTCATCTTTCTAGATTGAAGGTTACCAAAATAGGATGTATTCCATATCTTAAAGTGATATTTGACATATTGAATTTTCTTCACAAATACAAACATAGTAGTGTCATAAGTAGGGCCACCCTCTGTCCACCACTTAGCCACTAAATCATGTAGTGAAGAGTCCCGAAGCCACATAAGATGAAATTTAAAAGGAGAATTCTTCAAACCAACAAAAGAAAAATTAGAGAACTTAATTGGTCAGTGATCAGAACCTCTCCAGTCAAGAATTTTAGAACTAGTAACCAAGCCACCAACAACCCAAAAATAGGAGACAAGAAACCTATCCAACCATTCAAAGATCACCTTATTGCCACTTCATCTATTGTTCCAAGTTGAATTCTCATTAGAAGTCTTTAGATCCACTAAAGCAAGAGAATCCACTTGAGCTCGAAAAAGATAAGAGGTTGGGCATAACCTAGGAAGCCCCCCTCTTTTCTCACCCAAACTCAACACAAGATCTAAGGAAGATAAGGGGCATATGACCGAACATATCTTATGTGAGCCCAAAGTTGTATTTTACCATGGATGTCAATTGGAACATAAACATTAGTAATTAAAATAGTCTTACCAAAATCCAAAGAATTGTTAACCATAGAAATATAAGAATGATTAGAAATCCACCAAAGGGAAGAAATATTGTGTGGATTCCAAAATAGTGTCAAACCTCCAAAATTACCCTTAGAATAAATGCACTGACATTGTCCAAAATACAAAATATGAGAAGCATACTGAAGCATGTCATCAACAAAAACCTTGTTCTCCTGAATAGAGAAGGTGTCTGGTGAATGAACTATAGCCAAATCTATTGGCAATTTGGCTGAGTTAGATATTTAGATGTTGTCATTATGGAAACATATGATTGATGTGAAGACCACATATGAAAGACAGTAAGTATGACAGAGCGCAAAGCAAAATTGACTAAGTGTAAAGCAGTATTTTCCTAGTGTACCCAGAGATAGTTTTGATTGGCGATGTTGATTGGAGTAAGTTCAGTGCTTGTGCACTTGACCATAGATACTATGATGACTATTGAAGACTCACCTAAGAGTAAAAGTCTGTATGGCATGTACAGAAGAAGTTATGGCAATTTTACCAGAGACAGTGTTAAGCAGATAGGACAAAATATGAAGACAAAATTTGGTAAATAGTTAAGGGATTATTTTGTTTATCAAAATAATGTCTTAATAATATAAAGGGATGACATCCTAGATGTTAACCCTTGGGTAAATATGTATTTTGTATAAATCTTTTGTAAATCCAACTGTAAGAGTTATTAGTCCTAATAACTTGTATAAATGTAAGGCATATGTTGATGCAAAGAAGTAATGAAAAGTATAGTATTGTAATGCAAGCAAAAATATATTGATGCGAAGTTGTGAAAGAAAAGCAAGAAGAATAAGGTTATGTACCTTGCTCTATTTTATAAACAGTAATCATTGTACATTACTTGTTTGGGTAGTGGGCTCATCTAGTAATCATATTTTGTACTACCAACTCTTAGCAGGGTTGAGGCTTCTAACAAGGCCTAAACTCCCTTAATCAGGACCAAGACACTATATGCATGTAATAGGCTCCTAACAAGGTCAAAATTCTTAATAGGATACTTTTGATTAGTGAATCTTTATGGGTACCATCCCCACTGGGGTTTTCCCTTGGCCAGGGTTTCCTCGAGAATAAATAATGTGTTATGAGTTTATTTTCTTTACTATTATGCACGTTCTTTAGTTTACTCTGCTATACATGTATCAAGATAATCTATTATATCCATAATTGGGAAAAAGTAAAAGTTTGTAGAATACTGGTTCACCCCCCCTCTCAGTATTCCCTATTTCTAACAATTGGTATTAGAGCCTAGTTACTTAGAAAACAATCATTCAAGAAAAGCCCAACAACTTGAGTAAGATCTCTATGGATATGGATCAACTACATAAGAATCTTAAAGAAGCTCTTGAATAGATTGATATACTTACTGAAGAAAGAGATACTCTGAAAGGAAAATATGATGATGCAAAGGACCTCATTGAGAAAGTGAAAAATAATTTGGAAGAACTGAAGTCAAAAAAGGAATCTACAATTCAAATTGAAGATTGTGATGATAACCTGGAAAAAGAAAATGAGATCCTTAAACATGAGTTAAAGATAGCAAATATGAAGTTAAGTATGAAAGATGAAAATATCAAGATTGAAGCAAATCTAAAATCTAAGAATGAAAACCTGAAATCTAAGAATGAAGATCTAAAATCTAGACTTTGTAAAGTGACATCTAAACTTGAGAAAACCAAATTGCAGTATGTTGAACTTGAAAAGTACAATACAATTATGAAAGGTGAACTGACTCAGTCTAAGCAGTAACTTGAGAGACTATATTCCACTAGTGAGAAGATTGATGAACAAATGTCTTATCAAAAACCATTCTATAATAAAACTAGTCTTGGATTTAACTCATCTAAAGTGAGTGAAGAAAGTAAGGAACTAGATTTGAAAGTTTCTGAAAGCATAGATGAAAAGAAATCTGATGAAGTTGACAAATCTGAAGATATACCTAAAGAAGAAGATCCACCTAAACAAGAAGAGTCACCTAAAGGTACTCAAAGAGAATTTAAAGGTAGATGCTTTATATGTAATACTTTTGGTCATATGAAGAAAGATTGTACCGGTAAGCAATTTAAACCTCTTAATGGCTATTGTTATAATTGTCATGGTTTTGGACATAGAGATATTGAATGTAGAAAGCCTAAATTTAATGAGAATAATAATAATAGTAGAATGTTTAGAGATACTAACCATGCAGATAAGAGACCTACTGACAATATGAATAGGAGAAATGGAATAGTATGTTATAGATGCAAAAAGGTTGGACACATTGTGAGGAATTGCATATCACAAATCAACCAGTCAGGACCAAGATATGGA
Source organism: Chamaecyparis obtusa (assembly GCA_027943335.1). Classification (NCBI taxonomy): domain Eukaryota; kingdom Viridiplantae; phylum Streptophyta; class Pinopsida; order Cupressales; family Cupressaceae; genus Chamaecyparis; species Chamaecyparis obtusa. The sequence goes on from BSBK01005806.1 coordinate 132,874, forward strand.
AACAATGGAGTTGTTTGTTAGATATGTAACATGATTGGTCATACAACAAGGTTTTGCAGGATGAATAACATGAGAAACCCTAACCCTAGAAGTCATGCAAGGAGAAATGAAAATGCAAGCAACAGTCAAAGAGGATGCTGTAGTAATTCAGAAGAAGTGAAGTTTGTTAAAGCCACATATCAAGGAGACACATTCAACACTGAAGGTAATCAGAAAGGTGAAGTATCTAATGGTAAGACTGATTCTCTACCTAACCCATCTCAAAGTACTTAATTCATGAAAAATTCAATAGAATAGGAACTTAGGATAGTTTAGATGTTATTATAGGATGAATTGAGTCTTGCACAGTTAATGCAAGGTATTATATGATGTAGTGATGCTATGGTTAAGAGCGCATAAGATAATATGATGTTATGCAAGATCGCAAGAAGTTTTAAGTTTTGTAGGTAAGCAAGAACAAATTTTTGGAAAGAGGTGGAAAAAGAATTTAATGCGATGTCAGAATCTTGTAAGATTTGTTAGGAATGAATGCTTGGCAGCCATTCTGTAGCAGTTGTTGCATTAATGACTATGATTGTCATTGATGTTAACACAGTGATCTTCTGGAGACTTGCAGAGAAGCAGACAGTGTTTGGATTACCACACATGGGATATTGCAGTTGGAGCTATGTGATGTTGAGGTTATATTCTTTGGTATGTTATATGTCTATGGTTAAGAGCATAGGTAGTAATTCATCTATTCATGAAAGTTATGAGCATTTTGGTGGAAGCAATATTCAGGCAGTGTTCCTGAGTAGCGGTTTGTAGAAATTGGATTATATCTCCTAATCGGGATAGAATCTAGTTTTGTGCAGTTAAAGGGAAGTTAGAAGCCGACAGTTTTGTGTAATTTTGATGTAGCGTGTGGAAACTTTTATTTTGTAATTGTGTGCCAACTCATTTGTAATTATTTGAGTGTGGTATAAAGGAAGGAATGCTTTTCCTTGTTGATTATTATTTGTAAGTTTGTGGTTTGGTTGAATGTGAATGTAAGCATGAAGTGAAGAAAAGAGCTAATGAAGTTGTGAAAGCGAAAGTGTGAAGGAAGACATGCGAAGTACAAAGATCTAGAATTGAGATCTGGTGTAGTAGTGAGTTTGGTTTGGCATAGTAAGGAGGTAACATATTTGATATTATTCTATTGAATAATCTTGAGGTCATTTGGATAGTGTGTTCAGTGATCTTACCCTAAAGCTGTTTGGGCAGTGGGTCCTTCTGTGTTCCATAACTCTTAATAGGGTTAGAATATTTTAATAGGGATTCAAAATCTCCTAACAGGGATTCATATGTACTGAATGTAATTCATAAGACTCCTAACAAAGTCCATCCTTTCACAAGGAATATTCATATTAGTGCATCTTTTGTGGGCATCATTCCCACCGGGGTTTACTCTTTGATCAAGAGGTTCCCTAGTCAACAAATCTTGTGTTATTGTGTCATTGTGTATGAATATCTTTCTATGGTTGGTAATTATATTGCTTACATGGTTAAATTCTATTGAAGTTGATAAAAGTTGTAATTGTCTGATAACTGATTCACCCCCCCCCCCTCTTAGTTATCTTGGTGGACTTTACTTTCTAACAAGATTGAAAAGTTAAAAGCTTATGATCGGTATTATTTGATCATTAAGGCGAACACAAGTGTTAAAGAGATCAAAGGAGCAGTGATTGAAAGCAGTTTGCAAAGATTTGGTGAAATAATTTCATGTCGGATCTATGCAAGCCCTAAATCATGGAATTGAGGTATTTTACTAAGAAAATCTATCAGTTAGTTAGAGAATTTGCAAAAGATATAGATGTTTCATTGATTCACAATGTGAGAGATAAGAAAAGACCTAAGATCAAAAGGGAACTAGTAGAACCCTTGGAAGAAGACCCTAAATTGGCTTTATCATCTGTACCAGATGGAGTTCTACATTTAGAGAATGTTAGAAGTTATTTGGGATGTAAACTTGAAACCCTCAGTGATAGTAATTTTACTAAAGAGTATGAGAAGCTTTACAATCAGGATATGTCATTGGGAGTAGGGTTTGAACACTTGAAGGATAATGAAATCATATAGTATTCTTTACAATATGAATTTGAGGATGAAGAATGCACTAAGATAATTCTGAGCAGAATTCATAATGAAAATTTTTGGTTAAATGACAGAGTAATAGACATTACAGTTGACCTAATTCATGAAGTAACTGGTTTGTCTAAATCTGGAGTCATACTGTTGAATGAGAAGAACATGAGAAAAACTATAATATATAACACTAAATCATCTTACAATGGTAGATGTATAGTGATTAGCAAGATACAATAGGATGATGTTAGGTATTTATGCAAGATCCTAATAGCTAAATTTTGTGCAAATTCAAGAGAAGATGATATGGTAGCAGGAATGATTCATGTAGCCTACTTAATGTGTGTTGAAAAATTACAAGTAGACATGTGTGAAATCTTGAGAATACAGTTATTTGAGAACTTAGAGAAGATAAAGAAGACTAAGAACTCCCTGTTTAGATTCTCATCATTGATCACTTATATGTTTTTCCATTTGTTGAGAAGATTCCCTTACACTATTGGTGATGATTAGAATGATGGTAAGACCACAATGGAAAGGATAAACAAAGTATACATGAGACACCTTATTGACAAGGTCAATGAGAGTGCAATTTTGGTAATAAAGACATTTCAGAACTTGATGAAAAGTAGATCAAGGATTCCACAGTCATTAGTTGAAAAGTATAAAAATGAGATATGTTTTATGGTTGACACTGACTTTACATTCATTGAAGCAGTTGAACCTAGAGTAGAGTTCGTAGACCCTCTTGGCTATGAAATTTCTGAAACTGAAGCAAAAGAATATGTCAGTAGATCAAGCTTAAGAGAAAGTTGGATATACACAACAACAAATTTGGGACTTTTGAGGAGAACTTCAACTCCACAAAGTATATCCAAGAAGAGAAATAGTCAAAGAAGAGAGTGGAAAGTACAATTAAGAAAATTATGAAGGAAATAGGGATGACATTACAAGAATTTATGATTGCTAAGTAGACAACAACAACTATTAGAGACATTGGACAAAAGGAAATTTTGTCTGTTCCACCCCTATCATCAGTTACAGATCAGCCAGAAGACATTCAAAATGTGGTGAAAGTGGAGGAAGTTGAGAAAGAACAAGAAGTTAGGAAATCTACAAGATCATCCTCAACTCCACTAGGTAAAAGAATAAAAGAAATGGCCAGTGGACCAGGAAAAAGGTAGAAAACAATAGTACCACAAGTACAAAGGAAGATAGCTGAAATCAAAGATGATGAAGAAACACAAGTGAAAAAGAAGACATGGAAACCAAGGATTGAGAAGGTAAATTAACAAATCATTCATGATGGTGATTTTTCTAAAATGAACAAGTACTATGATCTCTATAACTCTTCAGAGAGATTGAATTTGGAGAATGTAGTTGTGAGACACATGATCTTATTAGATAAGAAGTTTGACACAATTCAAGGTAAGATACCTGATGATCTATTTGAAAAGCTAGTCAATAGGAAAAAGAGAGCAATAGAAGAAGACAACAAAATCAGAGAAAATATTGTGAGAAAACTATGTGATGTCACAGATGAAGAAAATTTTAAGGAAATTATGAAAGAACTTAATACTCATCTGAGAACAAAGAGAAGAACCATTCAGATAATGAGAGGAAACTATGAAGAGATAAACAGAGAAACAAAGCAAGAAATAGTTAAGGTAATGACATCTAGTGTTGGAAAACACTCTACTACAACAGAGCAAGCAGAAAAGGCTAAGGAAGATGAGCATCAGAGGAGTCCCTCTCCACCATAAATTAACATTGAATATGAATCAATGCATGTGGAAGGAACTAAGATCACATTATACAGTGATGCTAATCCTTTTAAAAATCTTCAAAACATTGTTGAAAATTTGAATCTTGAAGAGCAGGACAGATCTAGTGAAGAAGGAAAGAAAGAAACAAGGAAAGAGGAAGAAAAGCAAATAGAGAATCAAGCAAGTGCAAAAATTCAAGGATAGGAAGAAGCCCCTAGAAAAGAAGTAATCAGTCCTACACCTGAGATAGCAAAGAAACCACAGATTGGATCAATATTTGAAAGCTTTAGGAAAGAAGTTGATGATGATGATCAAATGGAATTGATCTCATCTCTGAACAAAATAATTGGAAAGAACAAGAAGGTGAAAAGCCTTGAAGGAACATTTCTAGAAATAATAGAGAAGTTACAAAGGGTTGTGACTAACCAGATAGCAGAGGTAGATCCACTAGAAAGAGATAAGAAAGTTATGAATGCATTTGATAATGAGTTCACTAACTTATTGGACATAGCTAAAGTGAAGGCTTAGGAAACCTATGAGGCCAAAATATTTTAGGATATAAGTCAGAATATCAGAAATGATATTAAAAATTTGGATATCTATATAAAAGATTTGAGAAGGAATTTGGATAGAGGTAAAACTTTATACATTCAGTGTACAAAATTTGAGAATCATGTATCTGAAGTGATTGAGAAGATTAAGGCCAAAGAAGTAGAAATTCATTCAGAAGTAAATCTCTTAGCTAGCCCTAATGTAAAGATATTGGGCATTGAGAAAAGAATCAGCAAAATAAATGATGAAATAAGGATTCTCAATGGTGAAAAGGATAGGAAAATGAAAAGATTCACTCTTCTAAGAGAGCACATTTCAATAAAGATAAGCATTGTTGAAGGACAATTGGAAGAATGTCTTTCATCAAAGACATCTTTTGAGAAGTTTAGTTTTGCAAACCTTCAAGCATGTGAGATCACATCTTATGGATTGTGTGCACTACTTAGTGTTTCAGATTCCATTAAGAAGGCATGGGAGAAGGAGATAGATAGCATCAAGGTAAACTTTGCAGATTGTGTTGCAAGCCTACCGGCTCTGCAATTTTGAATCAAGGTATACATCCTTTTTGAAAATAGTTTTGGCACCCTTTTTTTGTCATTGTTTTCAAAGGGGGAGTGATATGATAGAAAAAAATTGTATATATGATAAGGAAGTATATTCCTAGGAGGAGTACAGAATATAGATAAGATATATGGAGTTATAAGGATAGCGGAGATATATCTTTCTTATGGCCACAATTTTGAGTTTTTGAAGTTTTGAGACTTATCAAATTTTCTCATATGTTGCCACCAATGACAAAGGGGGAGATTGTTGGAAATTTGGCTAAGTTAGATATTTAGATGTTGTCATTATGGCAACATATGATCTATGTGAAGACCGCATATGATAGAGAGCAAGTATGACAGAGCGCAAAGCAAAATTGACTAAGTGTAAAGCAATATTTTCCCAGTGTACCCGGAGATAGTTTTGATTGGCGATGTCGATTGGAGTAAGTTCAGTGCTTGTGCACTTGAACATAGATACTATGATGACTATTAAAGACTCACCTAAGAGCGCAAGTCTATACAACATGTACATAAGAAGTTATGGTAGTTTTACTAGAGAGAGTGTTAATCCGACAGGACAAAATATGAAGATAGAATTGGTAAATAGTTAAGGGATTATTTTGTTTATCAAAATAGTGTCTTAATAATATAAAGTGATGATATCCTAGATGTTACCCTTGGGTAAATATGTATTTTGTATAAAGCTTTTGTAAAGCCAACTATAAGAGTTATTTGTCCTCATAACTTGTATAAATGTAAGGCATATGTTGATGCGAAGAAGTAATGATGTAGTATTGAAAAATATAGTATTATAATGCAAGCGAAAAGATATTGATGTGAAGTTGTGAAAGAAAAGAAAGAAGCATAAGGTTATGTACCTTGCCCTATTTTGTAAATAGTAATTATTGTACATTACTTGTTTGGGCAATGGGCTCATCTAGTAATCATATTTTGTACTACCAACTCTTAGCAGGGTTGAGGCTTCTAACAAGGCCTAAAGTCCCTTAATTAGGACCTAGACACTATATGCATGTAATAGGCTCCTAACAGGGTCAACATCCTTAACAGGATACTTTTGATTAGTGAATATTTGTGGGTACCATCCCCACCAGGGTTTTCCCTTGGCTAGGGTTTCCTCGAGAACAAATAATGTGTTATGAGTTCATTTTCTTTACTATTATGCATGTTCTTGAGTTTACTCTGCTATGCATGTATCAAGATAATCTGTTATATCCATAATTGGGCAAAAGTAAAAGTTTGTAGAATACTGATTCACCCCCCCTCTCAGTATTCCCTATTTCTAACAAAATCATGAATAACCTTTTATTGAGGGATGTTATTCAACCCACTAACATTCCAAAAAAGAAAAATCATTGAGATGATTGAGAGAAGTAAACATCAATGGACTTGACAACCCCAGATTCCACTAACAAATCCCTAGTAGATTTAATCTTCTCCTCATACTTTTTACAACCACCTTTAGAAGAATTGTCATACGAAACTTTCTTATAAGGACGCTGCTACAAACCAAAACCCAACAAGGAGCCTTTCCCTTTTCCAACCAACAGCTCCTTAGCCAAATTCAAGAGAGAAATGTCATCTTATAAGTCAATGGGAGTGCACAAAACCCCTGATGCAAGGATAGTAGAAGAACCATCCTGTTGTGGTCCAACCCGCTGAATCAGAACAAATAAATTTTTTCTCTTCCACAATATCCATACCTATTATAGCCGCCTTGGAAGAAACATCAATTGGAATCCCTTCCTCTAAGGTCATAGTGTCCAAGACCTCAAAATGATTAAAGTTTTCATTAGATCACCTATCCTTAAAGGATCTCTTTTGGCCTCTCCCCTTGGCATGAGGTTTAACATACATGAAACCATCCTTAACTAGGTCATTTGCCTACATAGCAGGCTTACCTTTATCTCATTAGCCCACCTTCAGAATTGAAGGAGGAGGAGAGCCACCAATAGAAGCACCAACATTATTACTAAATTGAGGACATTGACGTTGGAGATGACCATACTCATGACATACCTGATGTGTGATCAAAATGTGACACACTTCTGTAAACCATTTCACTTGAGAGAATCCATGAAAGAGGATATCTCAAGAAGCGGCTTATAGCTACCTAGTGGAAGCAAGTTTAATCCTTCTTTGAATTCTCATCAGATTGGCATGAGGATTAGTGACTTGAATACTCCAAAATGGAAGATTCAAGTGCTAAGAATGAAGCTAAGATGCAAGATTAACAAGATAGAATGAGAGATTATTATAGATTAGATACAAATAAGTAGTAATCTAGAATGAGGATGCAAGAGCTATGCTAAGAGACAATGCAAGAAATTAAACTATGCAATATTTAAGCTAAGAAATGAAGCTAAGCTAAGAAATGAGAGAAACTAAGAGCTAAGAATTCAAATTAACAAGAGTACTCTAAGAATGCAAGAAATCTAAAATGCAAGAATGATCAAGAGTGCAAGATTACAATGAATTTGGACAAAATGCAAGATGGAACCCTTGAGCCAAGGAAGAGATTCCTTTTAAAGAAATTGCCTCACAAATAGAGGGTGGAGATTAAGAGGCAAATGAATGAGTGGTTGAGATGAAGAGGCAAAAGGAGAATGAAGGAGATAAAAGGTTACATAGAAATGAGTGGTGAGGATTAAGAGGCAAAAGAGATGTTAGGTAAGATAAGATAAAATAACATTTTGAAAGCACAAATCCCTTGTAATTGCTAATTAATCAAGATTAAGTGTGTGCACACATGTGAATTTGTTCTTTTAATAAAAGTGTAGGAACCTTATATTAAAAACAATTTTATAGCAATTAAATAAATATGCAAGCTCTAGAAATTAGACCATAGTATAAGCTTGATATAAGATTTTTGGTTTTTGATTCAATTATGCAAAGGGGATTTTTCAGGGTTACTTTGCACAATTATGCCTAGTAAATATGTCTTTGAGATGCAAGATTTTATTTGAGTCAATTTGATTGAAAACATGGGCATAGGTTTTACTAGACCAATTTTAGGTGATTACATTTACCCCTCTTTGGCTAATGTGTGAGCGATCTTAGAACACATTGAGTCAAAGAATAAATTGTAGATAAAGCATCGACTCTAAATTAGATTGTATGAAGACTGAAGAGAGATGCTCTGGACCTAATTGAGCGAAGACTAATGAGCGAGAAAAGAGTATCCAACATGATATGAAGCAATGAGACTGAATATCTATCCAATCACCAAATTGAGAGACAATACCAAAATGATAAATGCCCCAAGAGATCAGATAGATTGAGAGACAATACCAGAATGATAAATGCCCCATGATATCAGATAGATTGAGAGACAATACTAGAACGATATGCCTCTAAAGATAAAATAGATATCTATCTGAGTGAACTGATATGAAGCAATGAAAACACTCTTTTAGAAAGAAGATACAAATAATCTCAGGTTGAGATGCCCTAAGTGATGATGTTTAAGCCACTGATTGACTTGATCAATTTAAGATTTGGTTCAATTACTAGATTTATAGATTTAGGATATTTGATTGACCAAAAGATTTTCTATATTGTCATGCCCCCTCGGGATCGAAATGGAAATGGAAGAAAAGAGGTGGGAGTGAGTGGGAAGTGAAAGAATCAGCAATCAACTACATTGGGAAATTAAATAGTCTCATATTTTGATTTCGATCTCGCAAATAGGATTAAAAATAAAAATGTGAAGTCGAATGCCTCGGCAGTGAGAAAGGAAGGATGGCTCAAGTGAACCAGAAATGCCCAACTTAAAAGTAACCCTAGAATGAAATGCAACCTAAGAATGAGAATGTAGCTTAAAACATGAGTCAAGTCACTAATCATGTAGCTATTAGTTTTTATCATTTGAGCATTTGAGACATTAGAGGTCAGTACAACCTTCACCGATGCGAGAGAAACCATGAAGATATGAATACAAACTTATCTCATAAGATGTAGGAAACACATGGAAGCATCAAGACATAAGTATCGAGATGACCTGGACATGGTTTACAAGTTAATATTGTAAGATAAAACTTGTACCAAGGCAAAAATTACCAAGATAACTAGGAGTGTCATCGTACGTGCTACACAAAATAAACAAATAAGGAGATAATTTCAACCTCACCTAAGTGTTTGAATATAGAGGGTAGAGGTATGTGTGGCATTCCAATCGTGATGGAGGATCTTACCGAAAACACCCAGTTTATTAGACGACTTAAGATAATTGAAATCACACCACAAGGAGAAATCAAAGAAAACATGTTATGCCCTAGTCATGAATCTCTAGTCAAGTAGACATCATCGAGCAACCTTAGAAGACAAAGAAAGAAAAAATCAATGATAACAGATAGCACACAAGAAAATAGTTCAACATATCTCATTCATTTTCACTTTTCTAGGATATAAGTGGTGTCGGGTGTTAAGGAAACACCTTTGTGCTAGAGTGCAAGTGCGCAGTGAATAGTGCAAGATTTGATTTGTGTTGAGAAACATAGTGATGTCCAGATTGGTAGTTTTAAGAAACACTCCAAGGTTGGGGTGTTGAGAAACACCAAGTAACTTCAGTGATAAAGTGTCCATCGGGAAGGACTGATAAAATGACTCAGGTTAAGCTCAAAAGATCGACCAAGTGATAAAGTGCTAACAAATTAGATAGGCATACCATTGCCCCAAAATGATAGACGAGAACCAAGGACAACACTAGGATGAGTTCCAGCCCATGACAACACAAGGAAATGAAGAGTGAGATGGATGCAAGGAGGCTGATGGAAGCATAAGAGCTTAGCCGCACATTCATAGATGGAGTGTTGATTACAAGTGATACCAATTTGCTAGGTTTTCATCACTTCAAGTTATTTTATTTTTGGTACCAAGGCACTTGTTTTCAGGTTTTCACCAAGGTACAATTTTTCTTTTTCAATTTTTTTGTTCTTTTTCATTTTTTATTTTTTTTGTATTTTTTTAATATTTGATTTTTTTTGATACATCAAGGTACCCGTTTCTAGGTTTTCACTAGGATGATCATTTTTTTTGGACATTTTATAATTTTTATAATTTTTTTAGGACTTTATATGCTTTTTAGAATTTTTTTAGGATCATAAATTGTTGTACATGAGCAGAGTGTCTAGTTGTAGAGTTGCTTCATATGCAAAGCATTGAGAGGATCTTTGAGAACATCGTCATTTGAAGTAGTTAGCTGATAAGTTCCACAACCAAATGTAGTAGTGATGAAAGAATCCAACCAGTAGTGTCCAGCTCTCAAGACTTTCTTAGCCAAGGAAAGATTATTCAAGTGAGATCCACAAATAGCCTCATGGACTTCTCCTAATACTTTTTCAGATTCCTCACATTCTAGACACCCTAGGATAGTACCATCTAGATTTATCTTGAACAAGTCAGTAGTGATAAGGAGATATCGAGATGCACTTTTTGGAAGGTAATGATAGATTTGAGAGTAACATGAGGTATGAGAGGTAATGATGGTGTAGATAATTTGGGAGTTAAGTGAGTCATAGGAAGGAGATGTAAGCTTGAATGTCAACATTGATTTTTCTTTTATATCCAAGTCCTTTAAAAGAGACTTGGGAAGCTACATAGTCTTTGATCTTTCTTTATTTTGAGATGCTTTTGAGTGAAACTCTTCTCTGATGGATTTAGGAATCGAGAGTTTCTTTTCTTTTCTTTTGTTCTTTGAGGACCCTTGTGGTCTTTTGAATATTTCATTTTTCTTTGTAGTCATATGTCGATTAGGTAGGACATGGTGATCTTTATATATAAGTGGATTCTTGTATTTTTTATTTTTATGTTGCACATTTAGGTTTCTTCTGGAAGACTCAGGAATTATGGATGCATAAGGCTGATAAGGTAGATTTAGATGGAAAAATGGATAGGAAGTGGTCCAGCCACTTAACTCAAAAAGGACAAGGGAAAGGGGTTCAACAGGTTCAAGTGCAAAGACACCGGTATCATCCTCATCATTCATGAATGAATCAGAGAGATCAAGAAAGTTATCCTCCATAGAGATTTTTCAATCATGAGTCATCCTAAATGAGTTAGAGAAGTTTAGAGGAGTATTACATGAATTCAATCAGGATGGCTGATTCCTGGGACTAAGTCCCTCTTCCAGTTCTAGAAGAGTATGAATAGGAACCATCTCAATTCGAGACCTCCTTAAATTCCATATTGTTGTTTTTGTAGGATGAGGTCTTATGTACCCATGATTTTCTTGATTAGCTGAAGTGTTGTCTTGAGTAGATGGCCAAGGAGCCATAGGAATGACTTTCGCATATAGATGGAATGTATTACCCTCAACTTTTTTCCCACTCTCGATTCTAGTTTTGGTTAGTGAAAGTTTTATGTTGAAGCTGAACTTGAACTTTGCAAGGTTCAAGTTCAAGTTCATGATTCTTTATGAGTTATAAAAGCATCCCTGACTATTGGATTATGTGGTCTGTATGTCAGTCTTTTGTGAAAGTTGAACCGAAACTTTGAACTTTCTCAAGTTCAAGTTCAAGTTCAAAGTGCAATTCCCAATAGATGGACTATTTGGTAGTTTTGATCTTTTGCCCCATGGAAAGTTGCCTTTTCAAGAAACATAGATATCAAATCAAATTGTGGAAATTTTCCATACAAAGTTACCAAATTTGATGAGACAGGATGGGCATGTAAATTTAAGATGTGACAGCTGGCAGCGCGATAAAAAGGGGTTCATTATTACAAAGAGTGGTAATCAGATGCTGTTTTGGGGAATCAAGAAACTTGTGTTGATTTAACATGAAATTGAATGAGAAAAGACTTAATATGTCATATCAATCATCTCTCCATAAATGCATTTATTATAACTGTACTGCACAAATTTTTTTGAGGATTCTTATCGACCATGTTAATAAATTGAAACTGCTAAGCATATTGATTATCATTTACTTTTTGATAAAGGAAGCAAAAAATTTTATGGTAAGAAAATCATGGAAAATTGGTGTGCAGACAACTGGTGAGTCATCTTCCTCCTTCCAGATTTCAGTTTGTTGAAGAAGATTGTTTCTATATTGTGAAAATTCTCTTATTTCTTGGTTAAGATGCCTCTGTTTTGTCCTAAACTTCTAAAATTTGAAAGTAGAAACCATTTGTTGATATCACTCCTAAACATTTGTGATACTTCTTTGGTTGATGTGAATTTAGGGGAGTTATGTAATAGGGTTAGAAATGCATCTAAAGGTTCTTTCTCCAAAAAACTAGTAGGAAGTGGGTTGATGGAAGCCGCCGCTTTCCCTCCAGCCTTAGTTTGTCCTAAGCTTGTGTTAGAATGTGCCAATAGATATGATGCCAAGAATAGATGTGTCAAGGATTCCTCAGGAGAAATTCTAGTGAAAATAAGTTGGGAAACACTGATGGCAGCTTTAAGAATCCTAGACAAAGATCCTTATGAGCCCTGGACCTATGTAGAAGTGGCTTGCGTGTTCGTGGAGGATAAGAAAAGATGTAGTTCCTTGATAGCTCAAGTATGGTTGTTGAAACCAGAGAAAGGAGGATCAAGGTTGCCTAAACCCCTCACAATTGAGCTTTTCCGTAAGGAAATTGTAGACATCATGTTCCTTTTAAACAAAGTGAAGGGAAATGCACACGCCTTCCACTTGGAGGATTGGATGTATTATTTTATTCAGAAGATTTTGGAAGGAGAAAAAATTATTGAATGGGCTGACCTTATTATAGAAAAACATCACAGAGAGCTTCTGAATGTGACCAACTTGACCCCTTTCTACATGTCGTCCTATCTCATTTATGTTCTTGCTTGTTGTAGAAACTAGGAGGGTCTTCCTCATGAACCATGGACTAATGACATGAAGATTTATGACTATTTTACATGTTTTCAGAATGAGAGGTTTTCTAATGAATTCAAAATAGTTAATGATATATTTTTGGCTAAACTAGTTTTTGAATTATGCAGAAAAGAGAACAATAGACTCTCTAAGGAAGCAAAGAAAGTAATAAATGTATATGTGTGTTATTTTATCCAATTTCCTAGATTCACATACCTTAGAGTTGGGGCTTTTGATGGAGAACCTCTAAGATTGCCCAGACTTTTCTTGGATAATATAGTTTTAATGGAGATTTACAGACAGCTGGTCATTGTTGAGCAAAAATCTGGTAGTCCTAAAAAGTCTACTGGCATTTTGTTTCCTATTGAGCTAGGCCATTATAGGTGTAAAAGTTTTCAGGATGCTCTAGCAATGGAAGGAGAGTTGTTTTCTTTGAGTTTGAAACCTTAAACCCCCAGACCAAACTTTGTTGGAAAAATGGTTAGCGCTCCCCTCAGGATTTGTGACTTGGTTTAACAGCCTCTTGTGTCTTCTATAAGTATAGTGGTTGTATCGGGCATTAACAGGTTGATCTTTTGGTGCACCAGAAACTACTAGTTGTAACAAGTGGTATCAGAGCTTGGTCATAAGTTTGAATCCCCTTTGGTAATGCTGAGGGGGAGATTGTTGGAAAAATGGTCAGCGCTCCCCTCGGGATTCATGACATGGTTTAACAGCCTTGCGTGTCTTCTATAAGTATAGTGGTTGTATCAAGAATTAACAGGTCAATCTTTTGGTGCAACGGAAACTACTACTTGTAAAAAAATTTGATTACAAGGGTTTTGCTAAATCAAACATCAATGTTCCAGCCAAATTTATGTACATTCCCAAATTGGAATATTTCTAGCTAACTGTTCAGATGAGCTTGAAGTTGGAAAGAGGTTATGGTTTAGACTGACTCTAAGATAAATTATCACCTTCAAATTGGATTTAGATACAGATGGGGTTAAAGAAGATGAAGAAGTTGATGTGCTTGATTCCTATTTCCTTGAGAGAGTTGAAGCTCTCCCTATTTCAGAAGTGGATTGGAAAAAACTGGAAGAAGATGATCTACAAGTTAGAATGGCTAATATGATCAAGAGAATAGAAAATTGGCTATTGGAAAAGAAGGCCCCTAAAGTTATTCCACAACCCTCTAAAAAGCAAGTGAAATCGAAGAAGAGAAATTCATCAAGAAAGGCTTCTATTTTGAATAACATAGTTGTTGATAAATCTCTTGTAGGTGATATTGAACCTGAAGTTGAACTAGCCATCCCTAAAGTTCAGGTTCAACTTCAAGATGAGCCCACCACATGGGTCACTCGAAAGAGTTCCAAAATAAAGAACAAAGTTAAAGAGCCAAATGTGATTCTCAGTGTTATTGTAGATTTGGATCCTTCCAAAGCAGAACCACAAGAAGATCCAGTAGTAGAATCTAATTTGCCCAACATGTCAAATAGTCAAAAGATGCAAGATGATCCCAAAAATTCTCCAAAAGACTCTCTTTCCCTCTTGAGTAACTATGACATGCAAAAGAAGTCCACTATAGCCCCAAAATGGTTGGAAAATTCCATTGCTAAAAGGAGAAGTGTCATTCCTCTATCTCTTCCTATTGAGGAGTTGGTGAGTAAGTGTCTGGGTAAGACTCCAAAGGCTAAGATGCCAAAAAAAGAGTCTAGAATTAAGTTTGATGAAAACAATGGCCATTGGGTGGCGGAAATTACAAAACTAGTGAGTGATAAAGGAGATGGAGAAGTTTCTACTTAGGATTTTCAGGTGTCTAAAGTCGATCTGGGAAGAGATAGCAGATAAATATTTGAGGTTTCAAATAAGAAAATTGCTAACAGGGTCTGGAAAGATGCGAAGAACAAACATGAGATGAAAGAAGCGATGAAAAGCATGGCTCAATATATTCATGCCATTTAGTCTTCAGAACCTTTTTCATTAAGTGAGATGTCAACTTCTATCAATATCAAATCTCCAGATAACCAGAAGTTTTTGGATCAAATACAAAGGATTAAGGCCATTACTAGAACATTCGAAGAGTGGATTGAATATGTAAAATCCAAAGCTACAAAAAACTTAACCTATTTGAATCAATCCCATAATGAGGCCAGCAACTTAATAAAGAAAGTTGAAGAAAATATCGATGAATGAGAGGCAAAAAGGGCTAACTGGGAAAAGGAAATTTAGTGGATGGAAGAAATTCAAGAGTATGGCCTGCAGAAGTTTCTTGCAGTAAAGTTGGTCCTAGGTTTGGATGATAAAACTCTATATGTTTTAAAAGAATGCATAGACTGGAGAAATGAGGCCTTGGAACAGGGAATCTCTGAAGTTAGGGATCTCCTAAAAGGATTGGGGATAATAAAAGACATCATCTTGAATGATATGGACTAGGTAGATAAAAAATGTTCCAAGGCCAAAGAGGAATCAAATAGATCAGGTGAGCATGTCATTAAAAGTGTCAAGATCCAGTTTGATGAGCTTCAAGAGATGAGAATGTTGACTGTACAAGACTTTTCTAAAGTCGCACGTATGGAGTCAATGCTCCTGCTTTAGTAGAAACACTTGGAGATGCACAATGAGAAGGTAGCTCAAGTTAAAAAGGATAAAGAGGTGTGGAAATAGAGGATTAACTACCTTGGACTTCCACATCAGCAGGTTCTTTCCATGTTCATTGCAGCATATGAAGATTGGAAAGTGGCCCAACTGGTGTTAGCCTCAACACCTTAGTTCCTAGGAACACTTAGCTTTATTTTGAAGGTGTTTCACACCCCAACCCCTATTTTCTTGCTTTACGCTCTAGTCAGTTATTTAGCTAAAAATAATTGACCTCTGGTGAGGTAGTTTTAATCTAGTTAGTTTTAAAAGCCACACATGGCTATATATTGAAGAACTTAAGACTTATTTGGGGTCGGCTCTCTGATATTTTGGAAACTATTTTCGAAAGTCTATGCTTTAAGTTTTTTCTAAAAACTGATATGATTGAATATATATCATATCCTATGGTTTTATATATATGTTTAAGCTTTTGAAGTGGTAGATACTATTATTTATCAATGTATAATCTATTTTCTTATGGAAATAAGTAATATTGGATGAAGCTTAACTGTTATATGAGTTGATTCTACACTTGGAGTAACAGAGAGAATTAGTGCGGAAGTTGTAGTTTTAAGCAATGAATATTTTGATAATATCATAAGTGAATGTTCCTTTAAACTAGCACATTCTTTTTGTTTTGATGAAATGAATGTTTTTTTTTCCTTATGTGCTTTATGGTTAAAAGTGCACATGTTTTTCATTCTTTATTGAATAAGATTACATTGAAAATCTACTAGCAAGGAAGCTTCACCTTGAGAATTTGTAGAGAGTTTGCTATTAAAGAAACTTAGTTGTTAGTGATGTGTCTTTTCTTTTCCATTCATGTTCAAGAAGGTCTTTAGATCAATTTAAAGAAAGGGAAAAACTGTTCACTAACAATTTTTGGTGACTCTACTGGGGAGTTGCATGTTTATGCTTTATTAAAATGGTTTTACCTATTATAGGTGAACAACCTGTATTACAATCGAATTTAGGTTTCCAAGACACAAAAGATGATGTCATTTCAGATTTGAATGCTTGTGCTTGGGAAAACAAAAGAATTAATTAGCAATATCTTCAGATCCAACAAGTGCTTGAGAGAGAAGAAGAAATTGGTGAGAGATTGAGAGGAATACCCATTGCTCAAGAAGTAGTTGCAGTAAATAGAATAGCTAGAGCCAATTAAGCTTTCTCAAAGCTGGCAGATAAAAGATATATGAGAAGAGACCAGGCAAAGGGTCTAATTGACTCATATTTTGAAGACCTAGCAAAGCTTGATTTCAAACCCCAAACTCCTGCTAGAGAAAGATGCTACAAGACAACTAGTAAGCCTTCCTCTCCCACCAAAGTTACTCCCATGAGTTCTTTTCAATCTTTGGTGTCACTAGGAACCCTAGTTCCTTCTTTCATAAATTTATAGCCTTTGAATATTATCTTATCTCCCATGGATCAAAATCAACCTTGGGGTGTGGTTGTAGGACCTTTAAGTTTAGGGGAAAATTTGGGCAATCTGCCTAAAGGTCGAGATATTTTACTGAAATTCAGTGGTGATGGAAAGAAATCTTGTGAAGACCATTTGAATTATTTTAACATAGCATGTGGAATTTTGGCTATTGGTACCCAAGATGTAGCTGTAATGATTTTTGTTCATATTTTGACAGATGTTGTAGTAGACTGGTTCTATAATTTACCTCACGCCTCTATTATTGATTGGGATACAATGCGAAGGGCATTTGAGGCTAGATTTAAGTCGATTGATGATGCTAAAACACTCTTAATTCAATTGAGTCAAATGAAGAAAGAGATTCAAGTACCTATGTGGGAGTTTGTACCAAGATTTAACAAGGCAATTCAAAAAATTCCAACTGCAAGCAGACCTAGTGATGAAAACTAAAAAGGGTTTTTCTTGAATGCTATGCCTCCTGATGTTGCGTTCCCTCTAAAAAGAGCCAAGCCAACCACCCTAGATGTTGCCCAAACTCTTTCTATTGAGATGGAAGATGACCTCATCAAAAGTGGTAAATGGAGAAAAGATATACAAACACCTAGTTCTCAACCCTCTACCTCCTCATCATCAGATCCTGTAATCCAAAGATTAATGAATGACCTAATAACAATTAAGTAGAAATTACCTAAGACTGCTAGCCCTTATCAAGATATTTCTTGCAAATATCCAAATCAAGGAAACTCAAATTTTGGAAAGCAATTCAGTCTACCTCCTACACAAAAGAGACTTCAAATTGAACCTCCTCCAAGAAAAAGAAACATGTGTATTTTTCATCTTACCGATGAACATGAAGGGACTGCATGCCCTAAAAACATACATCAGGAATAGCTTGAAGCTAAAAAAGAAGCTATAGTGAAGGTGACTGTTGAAGACATATCCTTTGAGATACCTGGAGACTCTGGAAATTTCTATTTTAAATATGAATCAGACTCTTAAAGGGGCAGTGATATATTGGTAACTTTAGGGGATCCTTCTTGTTCAGTTTTGACAAGAAATCAACATGGAGGGAAATCAAATAGTTGGTTGGCATCAAAAATCAAAGATCTTGGAGGTCAAACCAGTGATAATCACAAGGTCCCAAAGGAAAGTGGTCCAAAGATTCAAATTTTAAAAAGGTCTGAATCTGAATCTCCTTTTAATATAGTTGATTTTTGTAAAACTTCCAGAATACAAATCTCTCATGTGGACTACTTAAAAATGAATCCTCAAGAGTTGGATAGATTGGTTAATTACGTCAAAGGTTCCTCTGTTGAACCTAAATCTCAACAGACCAATAATGCATGTTTTAAAGGGGAGACTATAAATATAGAGGAAAAAGTTGAACAAAAGCCTATAGAAAAGCCAACTTCCAATATTCCCTCTATTCTAAAGCCAAAGCCCTTTTATGTGTCTTTTTTCATTCACGGTTTCAAGTTAAATAATTGTATTATTGACTCAGGGGCCTCAGATAATATCATGCCCTCTTCTATGGCCAAAGCATTAGAGCTTCCTATGACTGCCACTTTTGGCCAGTGCCATTCCATGGATGCTAAATAGGTCCCACTTATAGGTCAAATCAAGGACGTTCAAGTTGCATTAGCAGCCTTCCCTGACAAAAGATTGAAGCTAACCATTCTAGTAGCTGATATTCTGGCTAGCTATGGAGTGCTTCTAAGCAGAACCTTTTGCAAAGATTTAGGTGGTGAGATAAAATTGGATTGGTCTCAGGCCATAGTTCCCATAGGAAATAAGAAGGTTTCTCTACTCCTAGAACCCAAGTCCAATTATACCATCTTTCCCTCAGAGGACCCCAAATCTCAAATTTTGTATCAAGAGTCTAAGTTTGCTAATTATGTTATCTTATCTGAGAAAGATGTAGTAGGCCCTATTGTGATAGATGAAGATGTTCCTAATTAAATTTGATGGTAGTTATTCTACCACAGGATCAGGAGCAGGGGTAGTCCTTATTTCACCTTTAGGACTCAAACTTCCCTTTTTATTTAAGCTAGAGTTTGAGAACAAAAACAACACAGAATAATATGAGGCCTTTTTGTTAGGTCTGGAAGAAGAAAAGAAAAAGGGAATTAATATTTTGAGAGCATGTGGTGATGGTGAATTGATTATAAAGCAGGTTAAGAATTTATTCTCTATAAAAAATGAGAGGCTGAAACATTATAGGAACAGGGTTTGGGATGAACTTGAGTGGTTTGAAGCTTTTTCAATTGAGGTGATCCCAAGAGAATATAACTCAAGGGCTGATGCTTTAGCGGGATCAGCTTCCCTACTAATTCCACATCTAAACTTTACAGAAGATAGGTATACAATTGAGGTTATACATAGACCCAGTGTACCTGATAATTCTTTTTCCTAGCAAGTTTTTAGAGATGATGCCCACATTAATGAATTCATGAAGGGATTGGACAAGTTTTCAACTAATTATTTTGAAGGATCAGAGTCTGAATGTCATGAATTTTGTCCAAGAAAAGAGATCAATTCTTCAGAAGAGATATTTCAACTCAAAGGAAACTCTATACCTAAAGGGCTAGTGAAATTGGAGAAAATTTTTGATAGGAGGGACTATTTTTTAAATCAACTTGTTATAATAGATAGTACTCCTTCTAACGAATATGAGAAAATCAACATTGGAGATGAATACAATCTGAAGCTGGTAAACCTAGGTGTGTGTTGTGATGATGATGAGAAGAGTCATTTTACCAAGCTATTAAGAGAGTATGGAGATGTTTTCACTTGGTCCTATGATGATTTGAAAAATTTCAGATAGAGACATTCCTTTGAAACTAGGGACATCCCCTTTTTGTCAAAAATTGAGGACCTATAATCCAAAGGTGGCAGATGCTATCTTTAAAGAGGTTGATAAAATGCTTTAGGAACACATTACCTTCCCTATACACCACTCTATGTGGGTAGCCAACATAGTTCCTATACCAAAATGGAGTGGAGAGATAAGGATCTATGTAGATTTTAGGAATCTCAACCAGTCAAGCCTTAAAGATAACTTTTCTTTGCCTATGATGGAATAAATTCTTCAGACTTCGGTTGGCTAAAAAATGATGTCATTTCTCGATGGCTTCTTGGGATATAACTAGATCAGTGTTGTAGGTGAAGATCAACATAATATAGCTTTTACCACACCTTAGGGAACGTTCGCTTATAGAAGAATGTGTTTTGGACTAATTAATGTCAGAGCCACATTTCAGAGGGTTGTGAACTCTACTTTTAGTCACTTGTTAAATAAGACCATTACTATTTATTTAGATGATATGACAGTCTTCTCCAGAAGACGTAAGAAGCATCTAAGAGACTTAAAGGAGGTTTTGTAGAGATGTAGGGATCATGGTGTTTCTTTAAACCCGAAGAAGTCAATTTCCTATGTGATAGAAGGGAAGTTGCTAGGCCATTTAGTTTCAAAGGAAGGTATTAAAATTGATCTAGAAAGAGTGAGAGCTATCCAACAATTATGTCTTCCTATCAATCAAAAGGGGATAAAATCTTTCTTTGGTTAGGTTAATTTTTTTTAGGAAATTTTTTCCTGATTTTGCTGAGACATCAAAACTAATGGTTGATCTTTTGAATGAAAAGCACAGTTTCAAATGGGACGAACCAACCATCAAATCTTTTGGAAAAGTAAAAGAAGCTATAGCTCAAGCTCCAACATTAATACACCTAGACTCTACAAAAGATTTTATAATTTATTGTTATGCCTCATAGCATACAATGTCTAGGGTATTGTTATAGAAGAATGAAAAAGATGAAGAGAGACCTATTTCCTTCATGAGTACACTATTTAAAAAACATGAACTACGCTATTCACAAACTGAGAAATAGGCATTCACGGTAGTAAAAGCAGTTAAACATTTTGGGTATTACATCCTTCATTCTCACTTTGTAGTGTTTGTTCCAAGTTTCTCTGTAAAAATTATCCTCACTCAGTGCAGGAGGTAGCTATAAATAATAGGGCCACTTGGTAGAAAAAGTGTAGGAATTTGATTTGGAAATAAAGCCTACAAAGCTAGTAAGAGGTTAGGGTCTGTGCAAATTGATGGCCAAAATTAAAGAATACCAAGGGTTTCCCAATTGTCTATTTGTCGGAACAAATGATTCATTGTTCTTAGATGTAGCATTCTTTTTGACCTATGGAGAGGCCCTGAACCATCTCTCAACTAAAGAAAAGAGAAATTTATGGCTAAAAGTAGTGAAATATGTCATTGTGGACAATGTCTTATATAAAAAGGGATTGGACAAGATGTTCTTGCGGTGTGTTGATAAAGACCAACAACAAAAGCTATTGCAAGTGTTCCACATTGAAGCCTATGGAGGACACTACTCATCATCTTTGATAGCTTTTAAGATCTGAAGAAACTACTATTATTGGCCCAGGATGTTTAGAGATATGTACAAGTGGGTAGAGAATTGTGAGAAATGCAAGCTTTTCTCATGGAAGCCCTAGTTAGCTACTTTACCTTTGAGGCCTGTGGTTGTTGAAGAGCCCTTTCAACAATGGGGAATTGACTTTATTGGCCCAATTAACCCAACTTCAAGTGGAAGGCACACTCACATTCTTACAGCCACAGATTACTTCACCAAATGGGTTGAAGTCGTGCTAGTTAAGGTGACCACGTCTGAGGTAGTCTGAAAATTCCTAAAGGAGAATATTGTTACAAGATTTGGAGTTCCACTCAAAATAGTGGCTAACAATGCTCAAAAAATTTTGTCTTGAGAAATTTAGCTTTTCTGCTATGACCACGGGATAAATTTGTCTTACTCTTTAGATGATTTCCCGCAGGAAAATGGACAAGCAGAATCCATGAATAAGAACCTGATTAATATCATGAAAAAGCTTGTAGAAGAGAGAGGAAAGGATTGGCATAAGAAACTCTATGAAGCTTTTTGGGTGAATAGAACTTCCCCAAAAAGGGCTCTAGGATTGTCACCTTTTGAGCTGGTCTTTGGAGTTGAGGCACAGTTGTCTCTTTCACTGGAGTTAGATTCCGCTAAGTTACAGAGGTGTATTGAGAATGAAGTTTTCTAGGATTCATTAGAAAAGAGGATTATGTATTTATCTAAAATTGAAGAAGAAAGGGTGGAATTGGTGGATCACATAACTAGTCATTAGCTAAAAGTGAAAAAAAAATTGATCTTCGTGCTAGACCACACAGATTCATGGAGGGAGATAAAGTCTTACTCTGGGATAAGCATCGAGAATTGCATGGGGCACATGGAAAGTTTGAGTCTCTCTAGAAGGGTCCTTTCGATATTTCTTAGGCTTTGGGTCTGAATGCATTTAAACTAAGCATGTTGATGGAGATGAACTACCCCTATCATATAATGGGTAGGATCTCAAGCTTTATCAGTTGTAAGTTTTCATTCTTGCTAGTATATAAGTTTTTGGGTTGCGTTTGTAGGAGTAGAAAATTTTGTTGTGGTTAGTCATCCTTGTCTAAATAATTCAAAGTTTGTCTTGTGAAACCAAAGATTCTAGGTTCATTCTCAGTCCTGAAGAGTCCCGGTCCCCAGTCAGAGCCAGTTGTTACCCTTGAATTTTTACCCACTCTCGGTTCTAGTTTTGGTCAGTGAAAGTTATATGTCGAAGCTGAACTGGAACTTCGCAAGGTTCAAGTTCAAGTTCATGATCCATTATGAGTCATAAAAGCATCCTTGATTGCCAAATTATGTGGTCTGTATGTCAGTCTTTTGTGAAAGTTGAACCTAAACTTCAAACTCTGTCAAGTTCAACTTCAAGTTCAAAGTGCAATTTCTAACAAATGGAATATTTAGTACTTTTGTTCTTTTTCCCCATGGAAAGTTTCATTTTCAAGAAACATAGGTATCAAATCATATTGTGGAAATTTTCCATAAAAATTTACTTAATTTGACGGGATAGTATGAGCATGTAAATTTAAGATGTGATAGGTGGCGGCGCGATAAAAATGGGGTCATTATTACAAAGAGTGTGGTAATCAGAAGATGTTTGTGCCAATTTTGTTGGAAAGTTCACAATAGTTTATATGACTAAGTTTAGTGTTTTCATTATGGAAAAAAAGTCATATGAAGTTTTGAGGTCATAGCAATAACTTAGAAGATCATAATTTGGCTAAGTGTGGAAGATAGAGTAGTCAGTGAAGCACCTAATGAACATAGCATCAACGCACGTGCATATGACCAAGTTTTGGTTTGTGCCCTTGGAGATAAGCTTTTGAGTATGTTAGTAAGCTATGGTTAGGCATACATGGTTAGATGTGATAGTATGGAATTACAACGAGTTGAAGTGACACAGCTAGTAAGTAGCAAAGAAGAACAGAGCATGCAACTGACACTCAATTTTTTGTATAGCGTGTATCTTATTGTTTTGTTAAGGCTATGTGCCTATTGTAAATGTTTTGTAAACATGTTAATATCAATTTATGTAAACACACTTGAGCCAATTCATTTGGAAGCCTTGTATGTAATAGGTTATAGGCCAACTTAGTAAATAGTTTAGGTTGCACCTATATATAAGACATGCGCTTTTATATTTGAGCATGTGGTTGAGATGAAGAGTTGATATAAGATGGAATAGCAGAGAAGAAGTATGTGAAGTATGTGTTAAGAGTAGTAAGTATGATATAGAGCTTTACAAGAGGTTAAAGCATCAGTGCACAAAAGGAACTGATTAGACAAGCAGTGTCATAGGAGTAGTAGTGAGCTCTGGTAGTGAGCCTTCCACCCCTAACAAGGTTTGTTACTTCAAGACTCCTAATAGGGTCTGACCTTTGACCAAGTCATTGTACTAAAGCATTGTAATGACTACTCCTAATAGGGAAAAAGAATATTAACAGGTTCATAATACAAAGTACAATTCTTAGTGGGTATTAATTCCCACCGGGGTTTTTCCTTTGGCCAAGGTTTCCCCATAATCATATCTAGTGTTATGTGTTATGGTTGTTTACTTAATTTTCTTTAATATTCAGTTCAACAATTAAGTAATTGAGTTAATTTTCAAGCATCGTAAATTAATTATAGAACACTGATTCACCCCCCTCTCAGTGTTCCCATTCCTAACAACTGGTATCAGAGCTTTGGTCCTCTGAAGTTAAGTTTAACCACTTGAGGAGATCGTGGTTTCAAAAGAAGTAAAACATCTGAAGAAGAATCTTGAAGAATCTCTTGAAGATCTTGACAAATCTGAAAAATAAATTGAAGAACTGAAATTGAAGGTTAGTGGTTCACAAGTATTCATCAAGAAACTGAGAAAAGATTTGAAAGATCGTTGAAACAATGATTTGGGAAAAATGGTCAAAAAGCTGAATGAAGAAAATACATCTCTGAAGGATCAGATTGAAGAATTGGATGAAAATCTAACTAATAATCAGGAAGCCTATGAAGAGCATATCAAATAAAACAAATAGTTAGATGATGAACGTACGCAAGAAAACATGAGAATCTTGGAGTTAGAAAACATCAAGAAATAGATGGAATCTGAATTGACAGAAGCAAAGAACCATATTGAAAAATTGCACACAAGTATTGATCTAATAGAGTCACAGTTGTATGCACAAAAGATTAAAGGAGATACCAGTGGTATTGAATTCAATGAAGCACAAAATCAAATCAATGATATGTGAGAAAGAAGGAAAGCACCAGAAGAATCTAAAGAAGCTAAGAAGATTGAAGATCATACTGAAGCTAAAGCAGAACCATATAAAGATGAACGAAAGCCATAAACAAAACTTGTTATGCATGTAACAAGCATGGACATATAGCAAGAGATTGTAAAGAGGTAAGACCTTTCAATGGTTATTGTTATTCATGCAATAAGTTTGGTCATAGAGCTATGAATTGTAGATCAAATCAAAGAAATCAGACACATCACAATCAGACAAATCAACCATAGCAAAGTGTTAGAATTCCTTTGAACATGACATGTTAGATATGGAATTACAATGGTCACACAACTAGACAATGTAGTATGGTAACCCACATCAATGCGCTGAGGAATATAAGGCCTCTAGTTATTTTTCACTCTTGTAGCAAGGATGGACACATCTCAAAGTTCTGTAGATCAAAAGTGCAAAGAAAAGAAAGCCCTTATAAGTCTCAAAGATCAATATTGGATGAATCAAGGGAAGTCAAGTTTGTGCAAGCTACATAAGATGCAAGCAAGATTTGGATGGAAGTAAAGAAAGATAATGTCAATGCCACAGTAGTAGATGCATCCTTAGTGGATGCACCTTCTACTTTTGGATGAATGACCCTCATGGTCATAGGGGGAGCTATATTAGCTCTAGAGCCCTGTGTGGGTGGTATACTCACCTTCAGAGTATGCACCTTTGGTTATAGTTGTTTGGATACTAGTTGATGTTTTATGTAAGATCGCACAGCCTGGTTGTTAGCAGAAACAAAGATTGGAATTCTTAGTTACATTTCGTATTATGGCGACAAGCATTAATTGTAGAAATTTGTTTTAATAGTCACCGAAGATCCATTATCCACACATTTTATTTCAAGATCAAGCCTTTGGAGAGCACATGAGATCAAGTAGTTAGTATTAGAAGATTGCAGTTGTTTTCATTAGCAAAAGAAGTTAAGTTGGTTTTGAAACCCTTGTTCGGATGCGATGGTTCAGCAATCTTTTGGAAACCTATTTAAGAATTGATCAAGTAATGGCCACTCTAGTTGTATTTGATGTTACAGAAAGGAAGAGATACATTTTCAAGAAGCATCCCTTTAAGTCAGTCCTAGATGACCTAGAAGGGGCATTTTCTAGAACTTCGATGGGAGTGATGCATGTAGAAGTTGGTACTATACATCATAGAGGAATTTGGGATTGTAGGATAACTAGACTTAACTGATTCACTCCCCTCTCAGTTATCTAACAATTGGTATAAAAGAAAGAGTACTTGAAGGAATAATTTTGAAGGACTTAAGTTAAAGATCACAAGATGTATAAGAGAGACATACCGAAGCTGAACAAGGATAATTTCTAAACATGGAAAAGCAAGATGAAGATGTAACTATCAGGCATTGGGGTTCTATAATATACTATTTGGAAAATGAATTCAAAACACCTACTGGTCCTCTGACTGTCAATTAGATGAAAGAAAGACAAGAACATAATGCAAAGGATACTACACTTTCATGCAATTGCACTTTGACACTAGCACAAAGGTGTTCCTTAACACCTAACACTAACTTACATCATAGAAAACTAAACAAGATTGAGATATGTTGAACTATTTTCTTGCGCATTGTTTTTTATCATTATTTTTTTCCGCTTGCTATGTCTTCTAAGGTCTCTCGACGATGTCTACTTGACTAGAGATTCACGACTAGGGGCATAACATGTTTTCTTTGATTTCTTCTTGTGGTGTGATTTCAATGATCCTAAGGTGGTCTAATAAATTGGATGTTTGTGGTAAGAGCCTCCATCATGATTGGAACATCACACATACCTCGACCCTCTTTATTTGGACACTTAGGTGAGGTTGAAATTATCTCCTTGTCCATTTCTTGTGTGTGGAATGTAAGATGACACTCCAGGTTATCTTGGTGGCTTGTGCCTCAGTGTAGGTGTTATCTTACAACATCAATAGGAAACCATGTTTAGGTCATATTGACACTTATGTCTCAATGCTTACATGTATTTTCTACATCTTATTTGATAAAGTTGTATTCATATCTTCATGGCTTCTCTCACACTAGTGAAGGTTTTACTGACATCTGATGTCCCAAATGCTCAAATGATGATAAAACAAAAAACTACAAGGATCATTGACTTGACTCGTGTCTTAAGCTGCATTTCATTCTAGGGCTGCATGTAGTTCTGCATTTTTGGTCTCCCTTGAGCTATGCTTTCTTTCCATCCCCCTACTGAAGCAATCCACCGTATTTATCCTTCACAAGATCGATTCCCTACTAGAGGCATCAAGTGATAAATTCTCATAAGCTTCATCTGATTTTGCAATCCTAAATCCATTTTTAGGATCAAAATTGAAATATGAGATTGTCTACCTAATCAACCGCAATTTCCTGTTGACGCTCACTTCCTCCTTCTTTCATCCTTTCCAATTTAAATCTTGAGGGGGCATGACAATATAGAAAAATCTTTTTCATCAACCAAATCTCTTCAATCTACAAATCTAGCAATTGAACCAAACCTTAATTGATCAAGTCAATCAATGACTAAAACATCATCACTCGGGGCATCTCAAGTTGAGAGTCTATGCTTTCTTTCTAGAAGAGTGTTCTCATTGCTTCATATCAAATCACTCTAACATACATCTCTAGGGTCATATCAGGTTCATCAAGACCCATATCAATCTGGTATTGTCTCTCAATTAGGTGATTGCCTTCTTTAGAATCCTTGTCAAAGAAGTTATCTCAAAAAATCCTTAGACAGATATTCAGTCTCATCACTTTATATTAGGCTGGATATTCTCATCTCACTCATCAAACTTCACTCAATCATGTTCGTAGATGATATCTCTTAATAAATCTTCATTTAATCAAGTTTAGAATTGGTTCCTTTTCTGCTATCTATTCTTTGAATCAACGTGCTGCTCGCACATCGATTCAAAGAGGGGGAAATGTAATCACCTAAAATTTGTCTAGTAGAACCTAAGCCCCTAATTTTGATTAAATTGCTCAAATAAAATCCTAAATCTCAAAGGCATACTTACTAGACATAATTGTGAAAAGTAACCCTGAAAATCCCCTTTGCATAAGTAAATCAAATCAAAAAATTTATATCAAGCTTATATTATGGTCTAATTTCTAGAGCTTGCATATTTGTTTAATTTCTATAACATTGCTTTTAATATAAAATTTCTACACTTTTATTAAAAGAAAACATTCACATATGTGCACATACTTAATCCTGATTAATTAGCAATTCAAGGGGTTTTGTGTTTTCAAAATTACTATTTTGTCTTATCTTATATAACATCTATCTTTTGCCTCTTAATCCTCACCACTCATTTCTACCTAACCTTGCATCTCTTTCACTCTCCTTTTGCCTCTGTAGACACCTAAAAATCCTTTAGAAAATAAAGTATTTTTTATTTTTTGAAAAATCCCTGATGACATCATCATTTGTTAATTAATTATTTATTTAATTTATTTATTTATTTTTATGTCATTAAATCCCTTTATCTTAATTAAAAATATTTAATTAAGAAATCCCTCCCAAAAATGTTTAAATCTTATTTAAACACTATTCCCCTATTTATTAATTATTTAATTAATAAATTGACCAAAAATCCCAAAATAAATAATTTATTTATTTTTTGCCCAAAACTTGGCCAATTTCCTTAAGACCACTAACCTCTTCCAGAATCTTCTAATCCTTCTTTAATTTCGATTAAAGACTGATCCCATCATTTCTTAATCCTAATCCCAACTCAAGAATATTTAATTAAGATTAAATATTAATCCTCAATTCTTAATTTACCCTAGGAAAACTCTAGACTCTTCTAGAACTTTCCTAATCCTTCCCTAAACCCATTTAGGGGAAATTACCTACTTTCCCTAAGCTAATCTAAGTCTCCTTTGACTCCTAGTCAAACCCTTCCCCTAATGAGCCTCAAACTCATTAAAGCCTTGGAAATAAATAAATCTTTATTTATTTCCTAAAATCCATGTTTATCCCTAAGAAATTCTAGACTCTTCTAGAAAGCCCTAATCCTAATCCTAATCCCTCCCCTAATCCTGTCACATTCCCTAACCAAGGTTAGCCAACTCCTAAGCTTAACCCAAAATCAACAAACTTCTAGAGGCTTCTCTTACATGCATTAAATGCATTTAAAGCCTCCTTATCCCTCTTACATGCATTTATGATGCATTTAAGAAGCCCCTCACCCCTTTCTTACACCCTTTGATCTTAGGCACATTTTCCAAATTGTGCACATCCCTCCCATCTTTCAACCCAATGCCCTTGTGACACTTGTCACAAGGAGGTGGCCCTGAACTAGCACAATCCATGTGCTCCCCTTTGAATGAATCTTGGCCTCTCTTAAGGATTTTGATCTTGGCCATTCATTCCTCCTTTCCAAATCTTATAAATGCTCCTCCTTTCAAGAGAAAATTGATTAGCTTAACTTTTATTCTCATGCATTGTTATCATGCCCATTTAGCTCTAGACTTAACATAATCATCTTAATCTACCTTACTTTCAAGCATTTTAGCTCATCCTAATTTAGTAATAATGGATTAACATAGTTTATTTCATTGTTTTGCATAAGCATAGCATTATCACATCTCTATTTGGCTTAAAATCAATCTTAGCATAAATCTCATGTAGCTTAATATTCATATCAGCATCATTTTGATCGTTGAGGCCTTAGGGGCAAATCAGGTGCTCTATACCTGTTTTGTGTCATTTTGGGGTTTTCATGGATTTCAATCTATCTTAGAATGCATTAGAGTATGCTCCAAGTGCTTAGAGAGCACACCCACATCCCCTTAAGCAAGAACAAATCAAACAGTGCTTGGGTGCACCTGTTTTTAGCTCAATCTGAGGTGGCTAGCTTAGAGTTTTCTTTGTTTTGCATTGATTTCATGCTTAGAATAACATCTAATCCTTGTTTGGCTTGAAGTCTATCAAAGTAGGTACCCTCGAAAGCCTTGTCCACAGCCTCTTAATCTCAATCACACATTTTTTTGCCTCTTAATCTCCACCCTTCATTCTTGAGGAAATTCCTTTAAAAGGAAGCTCTTACTTGGCTCAAGGGTCTGTTGGGGATTTTTCTTGTACGATCAAACTTGGCAAAGGTATGGGCTTGATTCTCAGTTAAAAGGGACTCCAAGTTTGCAAGAAAAGCCTAATTGATGAGGATTGGATAAGATCCCCCTTCTACTTCGAGCTCCATAGGACTCAGGTGGGTATTGCCTATGAATAGGTTACTATGTTTCAAGTACATTTTTGATTAGTAGATTAGGTTCTTCACTACTATGCTATCTAGGCTTTAGATTACTTAAATAAAAGATCACTCTGTAGACAGCTGAGAATCTCCTGATACTGAGTTTAACAATAGAAACTATAAATGTAATAGCATAGACAATGGAATAAGGAAGTGAATCCTTCTTCTTTTTGTGAGTACTGTTAGGGATTTTTCTTGTAGGATCAAACTTGGCAAAGATATGGGCTTGATTATCAATTAAAATGGGCTCCAAGTTTGCAAGAAAAGCCTAATTGATGAGGATTGGATAAGATCCTCCTTTTGCTTCGAGCTCCACAGGACTCAGGTAGGTATTGCCTATTAATAATTCACTATGTTTCAAGTAAACATTCAAGTGGTGGATAGGGTCCTCACTGCTATGCAATCTAGGCTTCAGATTACGTAAACAAAAGATCACTCTGTAGACAGCTGAGAATCTTCTGATACAAAGTATAACAATAGAGACTATAAATGTGATAGCACAGAACAGTGGGATAAGGACATAAATCCTTCTTCTTTTTATGAGTACAACTCAAGGAAGGTTAACCTCTGGATTCTTTCTTTAAAGAATCACCAAATGTGAAATGTATCACCTAGATGCAGTCCTTTCACAGTATGCATGAGTTTAAAATAGAAATGAACTGGTAATAAAATTTTGTTTTGATGTCTAAAAGGTAACTACATCACAAACATCTAGCCAGTGCCTATTCCATTGGGCAAAAAGGTCTGAATGTGGATCCACAGGAAGATTCAAGGGAATACGGTAGAATGTCTTGCAAACTAAATGCAATCTGAAATGGATGCCTTACAAACTATTCTGTCAATCTAGTATTATTACCATCAAAATCTCCACAGGTACATTTACTCTCTGAAATTGATAACAAGGCTTTTAATTGTCTCCTTGAGAGAAACTCATACCCAATTACAAAAGTTTCCTAACAACCAGTATATTTTAGATGCCTTACACATAAAACATACAAGAGCAAATATAAAAGTACAGAGACAATTAATAAAAGGAGACAAAAATTGCAGTGTATTCCATTGAAAATGAGCCTGTCTAATACATACAAAGCTTGAAATTTCTGGAATTAGACACAGGATTGGGAAATTTTCTATACAGAAAGATATTCAATATTCACCATTAGGGACCTGCTCACAACAAAGCAGCCACGGGAACCCTTCAAGAATAGGAAAAAGGAACCCTTTACACTAAGAAAAGAAAAGAATAAAAAGAAGAAAGAGAAACCCTAAAAGTCATGCTGGATCAACACCTGTCTGTTTGAAATCTGATCTCCTTTATCTTCTCACTCCTCTACAAATCTGATCCCAAAAATCCCTCTCTCCTCTAAAAATCTGATATCCTCAGGCACTTTCAAAATTTGAAAACATCTGTCTCCTAAAAAATATCCGATTTCTCTTTTAAATGTTCTGATCTTATCCTTTAATCTGGCAAATCTGATTTCAAATAGCTTTCACAATATTCCCACTTGCAAGTTTGTCCTTTTTGAAAAAATGTGATCATCAGATTAAAACCGACTACTGTTCTCACCTACTCGATCAAATTTGATTCTTTCCACTGCCATCATATCAGTCATCTTCTGGCATTTCTGAAAACATATCATACTGCTATGTTTGGTCAACAATTGGATCTGCAGCATTAAAAACTCTGAGTAGCTTCCTGGCATTGAAAAATTTCAAATTCTGAACTTTATAACATTTTGAAATTCTTTATTTCTAGCTTTTCCCCAAACTTCACCAGATTTCACCACTTGTTGCCATTTTATTGGATTCTCAGACTTAACTTGTAAACTCACCTTTAACCCAATTGATCTGGAGATTTGGAGACTACACTAGTCTCCAAATCTTTGAAGATTTCTCTTAACCGCAGTTTCATCCTGAGACCTAGAGAATGCACCAGTCTCTGAGTCTCAGAGTGAAATTCTTAATTGTAGTTAAATCAAGAGACTTCGAAAAAAGCCCTAGTCTCCAAATCTCATGATCTTCATTTGGTGACCTGGCGACTAAGGAAATCTCACAATCTCGGAACCTTCAACCTCTAACCATTTTGCATCACGAGATCTGGTGACTATGGTTAGTCTCTAAGTCTCCAAAATTTTTGTGCTAACTATCGGATGTCATGAGATTGGGCGACTGGCTAATCTCTGGGTCTGCCATCCGTCTTCTACAAAATTTGTTCTTCTTGGGCATGGGCATGGAAATTGAGGCAAGCGACATAGGGGGTCACATGCATAGCTTCATCCATTTGATTTACTTTCATTGTGAGGACTTTTTCTTATAAACTCAAACTTCCTTATTGGCATGAATGTGGGATATAGTATTTGAGTTTTTTAAAGCTTTTTAATAAAAGCTTACATAATGCGCCCAGCTAGCATGAATTACAAGGCAGGCCCACATGACCAAGAGACAACCACAGTCTCTTTCCATTTCACTTTACAATACTACCGAATGCTAGTGCATAAAAACATTAAAAAAATCCCGAACAGGGTCCATGTGGGATAAACCCACATGCACCTTTCTTTACATTTTTTCACTATCTCATGCCTGCGTGAAAGCCATTCTCATACGTTGGTAGTGTAGACACCGAAAAATCCTTCAGAAAATAAATTATTTTTGTTTTCTAAAAATTCTTGATGACATCATCATTTATTAATTAATTAATTATTTAATTAATTTATTTATTTTTATGGCATTAAATCCCTCTCTCTTAATTAAAAATCTTTAATTAAGGAATCTAGCCTAAAAATGTCATTTGGACATTATCCCTAATTTATTAATTATTTAATTAATAAATTGACCAAAAAACTTCAAAAATAAATTAATTTATTTTTAATTTATTTTTTATCCCAAACTTGGCCAATTTTCTTAAGACCACTAACCTCTTCCAAAATCTTCTAATCCCTTCTTAATTTCAATTAAAAGGCTAATCCCATCTTTTCTAACCCTAATCCCAAGGTTAAATATTTAATTAAAGTTAAATATTTAATTTTCATATTTATTAAAAATATTTTAATAAATATTCCTAAAACTTAAGCTTTTGGAATGAATACCTTTTATTCCATAAAAACTAAGGAGAAATCTAGACTCTTCTAGAATCTTCTCAAATCCACCCTCTTCACCCATCCTAATCCTTTTTTTGTCCTAATCTAATCCTAATCCTACCCTTAAACCTTTGTGCAATCCTAACCAAGCTTAAGACTTTCCTAAACCAAAGCAAAGTCTTTTCCTTCCAAATATCTCAACCACAAAGCATTTATTGCTTCCCCAAAGTCTTCAAAGCCTCTTAAAGCCCATTCAT
This sequence comes from Chamaecyparis obtusa, assembly GCA_027943335.1. Classification (NCBI taxonomy): domain Eukaryota; kingdom Viridiplantae; phylum Streptophyta; class Pinopsida; order Cupressales; family Cupressaceae; genus Chamaecyparis; species Chamaecyparis obtusa. Next base: position 166,013 of record BSBK01005806.1, read on the forward strand.
TGCTCTTACAAGCATTTATTTGGAGAGTTATGAGCTTGGAGCCCCCTTTGTTGACTCCTCTTTGCCCTTCCCTTCATCCACTCACCTTGTGACATGTGTCACCTCCTGATTGGCTGAGAACTAGCACAATCCATGTGCTTCCCTTTGAGTGAATCTTGGCCTCTCTTAAAGATTTCAATCCTGGCCATTCATTCCTCCTACCCCAAGCCTTAGAAATCCTATAAATACCCTCACTTCCTAAGGCAAATCATCTCTCAACTCTCAAACTCAATAGCAAAGTTATAATGTCATTTTCATTCTAGCATAAGCATAAGCTCATCTTTTTTAGATCATTTTCAAGCTTAAATCACATCTAAATTAGCTTAAATGGATTAACATAGATTCATTTCTTGTTTTAATCTTAGTTCTTTCATTTAGCTTTGCATATTTGTGTGTTCTTGAGGCCTTTGAGGCAAAATAGGTTCCTCATACCTATTTTGTGTCATTTTGGGTCTTCTTGATCCTCAAATCATCCTATTTTGCATGCTCCAAGTGCTTGAGTTTGCACACCCACATCCCTCTATATCTAAGCATATCAAACGGTGCATGGGCGCATCCGTTTTAAGCTTAAACTGAGGTGGCTTTGATTTTAGTTTGTTTTTCATTAAATTTGATTTGATTATATGCTATGACGTTTGCTTGTCTTTGGCCCTCAAAACAGGTTTAGGTGCACTCTCAAATCCTAGTCTACATTCTGGCACGCCTGGTGGGACTCAAACCACAATCATTTTGATGAAATTATGCTTTATATGCTTGTTTTTTGCAGGAAATAAAGAAATGTCGCCTTCATGAAAAGAAATGACGCCTACAGCAATTAAATGTCGCCTTCAAACAAAGAAATGTCGCCTTCAACAAAAGAAATGTCGCCTACAAGGAATTCAGTCACGCCTTCATGGAATTAAATCACGCCTTTGAAGAAAGAAATGATGCCTGTGAACTCTGTTTTCACGCCTGCATAACTGAGAATTTCCTGTTGTCGGCAACTTCTGTTACGTTCCAGAATTCTCTTCTGTCGCCTTCTTGTAATTAAATCACGCCTGTAACAAAAGAAATCACGCCTCTGGTTTTTTATCTGTCACCTTTTGAGGTACAGAATGTCGCCTGTAGGAATTAAATGTCGCCTCTGCACTTTCCAGCGTCGCCTATAAGCTGGACAGTGTCACTTTTGGTTTTTGTCTTGAGTTGCTTAGGACTGGTTTTTTTCATTTCTTTTATTATAGCAAAGGTCAAACTCAATCTTGAATGACATTAAGGAAATGAACTTAGGTCCTAAGTGTCATTGTCAATTTGAAAATCAAACTCAATCTTGAATGCACTAAAAGGAACAAACAACTCTATTCCCTCATCTGTTTCAGTTTCCAAAGCAAGCAAACAAATTCAATCTTGAGTGATCTAAGGGACAAAACAAAACTTTTTCAAAGTTCTTAAGACAACTCGCTAATCAAATCTTGAATGCACAAAAGGAAAGAACTTGCAAACGTTCAATTCATTTACATTTTGAGGAAAAGAACAAATCAAAAGCTAATCACGAGTGTCTTCATTTCAAAGTTCAAACATCACTTAATCAAATTTGGGAAAATGAACAAAATCTGCTTGATGTGCATGTAGGAGTTTTTCAATTCTTGCATAATCCTTGTTAGAGTAAGCAACGTGGAACATTTGAACTTGGACAAGTTCGCTTGTTCTACTTTTAGCGAGGCCTGTCCAAGGAGAAGCGCTTCCTCCTCGGAGAACGACCTCAAACCGGTATCCCCCCCGGCCGATATACAAATAAGTGAATACCAAAAAAATCACTTACATCTCCTAATCGCCGGGCGTTCGTGCCAAACACGTGTCTGGGGATGGTAAACATTCCTCTCCCCCAGCATAATTGGCAAGGCTCTTAAGTGAGTCACGGATGATCAGCTAAACCGGGTATGGAGACACCACAGAACTATTAAAAACTTGATAAACTAGAGGCTACCCTATCTACATCCGAAAGTATCAAAATCCTTGTGCAAGGACCGATTCCAAGGGGTTTACCGGGTCGCCTCAAGATTACTCACCATTTGTATTCCCTTCTAGGGGATACCAAGCTGTGGGCAAGCGATTTTGATACTCACCTTCCTTAGGTAGATCTGTTTGAAGTGCTTGACAGTCAAAGACTCTGTGAAAACACTTGTTGAAACATTCACTTTCAAAGCTTTGTCAGAGTCAGTTGCCTTTGTTTGTATCCCGCAAGGTTGCTTTGTCCCTTGCAGAGATTGCTTTGACTTTAACTTTTGCCATTGGAAACCTTTGCCTCAAAATCAGAAGCCTCTTTTCCAAGTGATGCCCAGCAAGAACAAACATCCTAAAGCAAAGTTGCCCAAATCCCAAGCCTATCAAGAGCAAAAAGTTATCAAGAAGAACACCAAGAGCTATCAAGCCATTATCCAAGCAACCCAAGCAGAAGAGAAGTCCCAAACCAGACTTGAGAACATTGCCCATAACGCCTGTATCAAATAGTTCGCCTTCCGTTTCTGAGTTAACCATCACTTTGTCAACCTTGAGCCAGAAGATTAGCCAAATCCTTGTTCATGTCTTGTTCCATCTTCAGATCTTGAAATCTTGTCTCAAACAGCCTTGCATCTTAGTTACATTCTAGCTTTCATCTTTGCATCATTAATCAAAACCTTAGTTGCATTTGCATTCATCCTCCTACCAGCATTTTAGAGTCAGTCCTTGTCATTTGCACTTGCATCATCCTTCTAAAGCATTGTCCCTTCACCCTTCAAAACCTTTTCCACCAGCATCCCCCCATCAGCTTTCCATATCTTTCCAGCAGATCCATCATCCTTTGTTCCAAATCCAGAGATCCACCAACACTTAGTGTTCTACCCTTTTGGGTTGTTCTTATCCCATATCCAAGATCAGAGACCATCATCCTCTTTTTGACACAACGTGTTGTCATAAAGAAATCAAACCTTATCCTTGCATAGCCATCATCTCGAGCAAGAGATTGGAGTGTATTGATAAGAAACTAGTTGACCGAAGATCATCAGTCTATCTTAGGTTGACCCCATCATATCTCTGATCCTCCATTTGGGAAAAATAGCAGCTCATTTGTTGACCACTCAGTAATCTTTCACCAACTTTCCACCAGCAACCTATCTTTCCTCCACCGTCTTGATCCGTATCAGTTCCACCCAGCTTCCATCATCGCCATCTTGATCCCTGTCTTTACATTGCATCCTAGAAAGTCATCATCTTTAGAAGTTCATCAACTTTGCATCCATCAACATCTTTTAGCCAAACATCCTGCATCCACTTAGCACTTGCATCTCCATGCCTGTTGAGACCAGATCTCGGAAAAGAAGAAGCATGAATCCTTATCCACCAACAACCTCATCTGATCCCAAACTTTTCACCAACGCCATGATGACCTACAATCCCCAGATCCAAGCCAGTAACCCATGTGAAGATCCAAACATCCCTTCATCCCCCTTGGCAAACCAAGCATTTGTAAATCCTCCAGAAAGCCCACCAGCAACCAATGCCCTTGTACCACAACATCAGCAAAGCACGTTTGTTCACTACCTACCAGAAAGTACCTCCATCCCACCATCTCTCTATCCACGCATCCCCATCAAAACTATCCAAGTTCCAGCACAAGCGTATTCTTCGTTTGTCCAATCATTTCCCGATCCTATCATGCAAACACCCCAAGAGCTTTCCACCATTCCCCTTTTCTTGCAAGGAAGCCTCACCAGTCCCGCAACACAAGCTACAACACCATCCGCTCCATCTCATACCCCTTTTGCTTCATCATCTGCTATGGCTGCCCAAGCCCAAATCCAACACTTAACCCAAAGTCAGCTTCCACCTCTCACGCAAGCTTTTACACCAAAAGCTTTGCCACCATCCGCAAGTCAAGCAATGCCTTTCACCATCAAAGGAGCACCATCACCCTTCACCCCCCAAGCACCCGTACCTTCTTCTTTGGGGTTAGCGCAATCGCTTCCCATTCCAACCTCATCTTTCTCTTGGGTGTTTCCTTCATTTTCCTCCTCACAAGCATCCGTTCAACCACAACCTCAACAAGCTCCTTTCTCTCAACCATCATTCGTGTCCCAAGCTCCCATTGCTCCTACCATTCCATCATCCGCTGCAGTGCACCCTAACACAAGCTCTTAGTGGGGCCTTACACAAGAAGAAATCAAGGCATGGGGGATCCCATCTCAATCCCCTACATCTATGGTTACAAATCAATAAACCGCCTTCGCCCAAGCAGCACAGCAGCAACTACCCCAAACACCGCCGGCTTCAAGCTATTCATCCCAAATCCCAAATACCTTCCAGCAAGTTCCACCACCTCAACAGCCAACTTTCCCCAGCTATCTTACCCCATCACCCTTTGCTTCTAGCTTCCCCACGTCTGTTCCACCTCTAAGTAATGCAGGCATGCACCCAGCTTATATCGGCCAAACCCAAAGCCAACCTCAGCAACTACCACCATCATACCCGCAAGCAACATCGTTCCAACAGCCCCCCCCACAGCAACCACATGTCCCCTTTCAGCAAACACCCATCATTCCTCCACAACAGCAAGTCCCTTGCTATCAGCCTCAGCAACAAATCCCTATCATCCCCAAGCAACAACAAGTTCCCACCCATCAGTTACAACAGCAAGTTCCAAATATCCAATATCAGCAAGCAGTCCCACAACAACCGCCAGTTCAACAACAGCAAGCAGCCCAACAACATCAAGCGGTTCCATATCATTTACCACAATATCCCCCTATGCCACACCAGCAATATCCCCAGCAACCATTGCCCCAAAATCAGTTCCAACCCATTTATCCACAGCAAATGCCATATCTAGTTCCACAGCTTCCATCACAAACAAAAGTTTCAGTTCCCTCGCCACTCAATGCTGAGTGGGAAGCAATGAAAAATGCTCTAAAGGAGCTCCAAAATGGAACAGAGAATAAAACATACAAGTTCGAAGAGGTGTGCTCATATCCCTTCGATCGGTCCATAGCAACTATCCCTTTCCCCAAGCATTTTGAGATGCCCAAGTTCGACAAGTATCGGGGAAAAGGAGATCCAGTAAACCATATCAAAGAGTTCTACATGGCATGCCAAGAAGTGGCTTACAGTGATAACTATCTCCTGCGCCTGTTTCCCAAAAGCTTGGGAGGAACTGCTGTTGAGTGGTTTTACAAAATACCACATGGGACAATAAACACCTTTGCTGAACTCTCTGAGAAGTTCATCACACACTATGCCCATAATGTGGAGAATGAGTTGTCCTTGCTAGACCTATGCAACTCAAAGCAGAAAGACGGGGAAAGCCTTGCAAAATACTTGCAAAGATGGCAGAATCTTACAACCAGGTTATCATATCAGCCGCCAGAGAAGCATCTAACAAAGATCTTCATTGATAACCTGCATCCAAAGCTATCCCATCACATGCAAATAAACTATCTCCAGACATACCAAGACATCAAGAGCAAAGGCATAGGCATCGAGAAAGCTCTCCTAGACGAAGGCACTATTCGTCACTTCAAGGATGATTCCAAGAACAAACCTAACAATGATAAATCTCGTTACTGGAATCGTAACAAGAATGTTGTTACAAATGGAGCCACTGACACTAAGAATGTACAATTCGTTGTTGCTAGTCCTACACCAGCTCAAACATACCAACCGCCACAAGCGCCCATCTATCAGCAACCACCAGCTCCCGCATATCAAGCACCTATTTATCAGCAGCCTCCTCAAGCTCATCAACCACCTGTGCAATAATATCAGCAGCAATACCAACAGCAACAGCCAGCACGTCAAGGCAATCCTGTTAACACAGTTAACGTTGCCCCAAGGCAGAACAAGCCCAACAATCAGAACAATCCAAAGAGGACTTTCACACCTTTGGGTGAGCCTCTGGATCAGATCTTTTATAGGCTAGCCAAAGCAAATATGATCACATATCCGCCCATCCCACAGAAGGATGACAACGCACCAAAGTCTGATTGGTATAAAGAAAATGAATACTGTGATTACCATCGTGTGAAGGGCCACACAACATTGAAGTGCATGCGGCTTAAGAACTACATCCAGGATCTCATTGATCGCAAGGAAATCCAGGTCGATGCACCAGCTCAAGCTTCACCCAATGCCGGTTTGCAAATATATCAAAATGTGTTCCCTCAACACGATACCGGGAAGAATCAAGCCAACGCCAATCAGCTCCAAAATCGTGGCAAAGGCAAGCAAGAAGATCACACAGTGGCCTACATCAACTATGACAAGTATGTCGGATGCATAACTCAAGTTGAGCCCATCCAAGATGAGCCCACCATCAATACCATCCACGTCAGAGGGCCGGATCGACAATGTCCTGCAACTACCTACAGTGGTAGGATAACTGTTGGCGGTGCTCCTCCGAGATCAGCTGCTCCTCCAAGGCCAACATCTACTGCATCCACAGCACAGTTTAACACCAGGCCAGCATCAAATGCACGTGCAACACAGCATAATGCACCAAGAGCACAATACAATATCATAGAGCATCTTGGGAACATGCCAGCCCAAATATCTATCTTAGATTTGCTCCGCACATCACCCATCCATCAGGAGATCCTGGACAAAGCTCTAAAAGAAGGTCATGTCCCCACGAACATTAACACAACTCAGTTTGAAACTCTTGTGGGACACCTATCAGCAGCATGTGCCTTATCCTTCAAAGAATCTGATATACCAGATGTCACTCCTGACCACACTCTCCCTCTCCGCATTGCTGTCATGGTCAAAGACTTTGCCATCAAATGGATTTTAATAGATAATGGCTCAGCCCTCAACTTGTGCACATTAAAATTCATCAAGAAGATCGGGTTCACGGAGGCCGACATACAACATGAGCAAATCACTATCAGAGCATATGACAACTTGGAGCGTACCTCTGAAGGTACTATAACTTTGCCTATCCAGCTAGGCCCAGCAACGCAAGATACTCTCTGCCACGTTGTTGATCTTGACCTACCATTCAATATCCTCCTCGGTCGTCCATGGATCCATTCCATTAAGGCCATACCATCTACTTACCATCAGTGCATCAAGTTTCCACATCAAGGCACTGAGGTTACCATCCACGCTGACCCTAACCCCTTCGCATACTGCCTTGCGATGGAAGCATCTTTCCCTCATTCTACTCATTATCTTGGAACCGATATTGGTACTTCTATTGCTAGCTCATCCTGATCCCATCGCGATCCAGAGACCATCCTCTCTTCCACTTTATCATCCATCAAGATCAACAACCAGGGTTGTGGTGAATACAACCTCAATGATGCATTTGCTGTAGGGGCTCTTCCACGTGATCCACATACTCAAGGGCGCCCAAGTTGTCAAAACAAGCTTGTTGAGGAACATTATAAGCTCAAGAAAATCGGAAACATGACTTTTGAGTCCCATGGTACCATCAGCAGCAAAGAAATGGATCCAGATATTAACAAATGGTTATACAAAGATCCCCCATCACGTGACACCCAACTTCTTGAGTACTTCAAAGAGAAATACCCAATCCCCTACAAAAATGTCACAGAACACTATAACTATCAAGGTGGTGGTCTAGGACCACAAGAGGATGGAAATTTGTTTCCTATCATACCATCCCAGAATCCAGAACAGCAAGGACTTGGCTTTAATACCCCTCGCCTGCTTGAACAAGAGCCCAATACCACAACTGCGGACACTAACATGACCAACGTGAACTTTTCGAATAGCCAGGATGACCTTGTGGAAATCGAAGACATCCCCGAAGAGAAAGACATCCAATCCTACGATGATATCTTTGCTGACGACACCCTCCTGGGGACTTCTGTTCTCCAACAACTCTCCATTAACCTCATAGATCTTCCCCTCACAAACCCCGACCTCATAGATTGGGACCAACCAAGCATCACACACATCGACGAGTTCCAAAGCGCACAAGCACTCCTAGAATTCATGGGGGCATCAGATCGAGCAAGCAATCAGGATCCAACATCAACCTCTGTCTATCAGCTTCACCCAGAAGGATATTTTGGGGAAGAGGCAAGCTTTAGTCGCAAAAATAAAATAGCAAAAGAGCATCATGAGTCTTTATGTGAAAACCCCCTTGGGGCACATCCTGATTCCAAAATAGTAAAAACAAAGGGCGTATCTTCTAGTGAAAACCTGGCAATTCAGGCGCTAGAAGATGAAGCCTTGCCTCTTCCCCCTATCCAAGATTATAGACCAGAGCAGTCGCCGATCATCATAGAAGAGACCAAGCCAATCAACTTGGGAACAGAAGAATGTCCAAAGATCACCTACATTGCAGTCAACCTAACAAAAGGAGAAGAAATGGCTCTCAGTGCCTTGCTCAAGGAATCCATCATCAACTTTGCATGGTCATATGCCCATATGCCTGGGCTTGATCCAAACCTTGTTGTTCATCATCTATCAGTAGATCCAAACGTCAAGCCAGTGAAGCAGAAGCTAAGGAAAATGCATCCAAAGGTAGCATTGCTCGTCAAAGCAGAGCTTGAGAAGCTCCTCCAAGCTAAGATCATCAGAGCAATAGATTATTCAGAGTGGATCTCTAACATGGTGCCAGTCACAAAGCCTTCTGGTGACATCAGAATCTGTACTGATTTCAGGGACTTGAACAAGGCATGTCCTAAGGATGACTTCCCATTGCCAAACATAGACATGCTTGTAGACCTCACAGCGGGTCATGAGATGTTATCATTAATGGATGGATTTTCAGGCTACAACCAAATTCATATAGCAGAAGCAGATCAACATAAAACAGCATTCACAACCCCATGGGGTACCTTCTGCTACAACATGATGCCATTTGGGCTAAAGAATGCAGGAGCAACATATCAACGAGCAATGACAGCGATCTTCCATGACATGATCCACAAGATCCTTGAGGACTATGTGGATGATATCCTTGCAAAATCCAAAACAAGAGACGAGCACCTCAACATCTTAGAACGTGTATTTGATCATCTGAATCATTATGGCTTAAAGCTTAATCCTAAGAAATGTGTCTTTGGTGTTACATCTGGCAAGCTTCTAGGCTTCATCGTCTCTAGACGAGGCATAGAGATCGATCCTAAAAAGGTAAAAGCAATAACAGAGATGCCTCCACCAAGAAATCTCAAACAGCTCAGAAGCCTACAGGGCAAGCTTCAATTAGTACGGCGGTTCATCTCGCAACTAGCGGACAAGTGCCAACCATTCTCACATCTCTTATGCAAAGACACCAACTTCAAGTGGGATCCCATATGTCAAAGAAGCTTTGATAAGCTCAAGGAGTATCTAGCTAATGCTCCAATCCTAGTACCACCGGTTTCAGGATGCCCACTCATCCTTTACATCTCAACAACAGCTACAGCACTAGGGGCACTCCTAGCACAGCATGATGATGAAAATAGAGAACGAGCTATCTACTACATCAGTCGCACTCTTGTGGGCTATGAGCTTAACTATTCACCCATGGAGAAAGCATGCCTAGCAGTGGTCTTTGCCACTCAAAAACTTAGACATTACATGCTTAGCCACACAATCAAGCTCATATCAAAGGTGGACCCTCTTAAGTATCTGTTATCAAGGACAACCCTCACAGGCCGTATGGCAAAATGGGTCATGTTACTCAACGAATTTGACATTCAGTATGTAGATCGCAAAGCAATCAAAGGGCAAGTCATTGCTGATCAACTAGCAGAAGCACCACTGGTGGATGCCTATCCACTAATCATGGAATTCCCCGATGAACACTTATGCATGATTGAAGAGCAGCCCATGTGGAAACTATACTTTGATGGTTCCAACACATCCCATAGCTCTGGGGCAGGAATCCTATTCGTCACACCTCAAGGTGACTATATTCCAAAATCATTCAAGTTGGGATTCCCCTGTACCAACAATATTGCAGAATATGAGGCACTCATCTTAGGTCTCAAAACAGCTATCCAATGGAACATCACAGAATTACAAGTATTTGGAGATTCACAGCTGATTATCAAACAAGTCCTTGATGAGTATCAGACAAAGGATGACAAATTGCTACCCTACAAGCAACTGGTGGATAAACTGAAAGAGCATTTCTTACATCTACAAATCAATCAGATCCCAAGGCTTCAGAACAAAGCAGTAGATGCAATGGCAACCATCGGATCTTTATTAGAAATACCACGAGACGCAACACAGTATGAATTTCTAGTCGAGCAGCTACATTCACCAGCTTATGAGAACGCCGATGCAGACATGGTGTGTGTCTTGGTTGGTCCCCAATCCCCATGGTACCACGAAATCCATGCATATCTAAAAAATGGTATCATATCTCCCCATCTCACCAATAACCAACGCCAAAACCTTATTCGCAGAGCTTCCCGCTACACTCTTGTAGCCAACACCCTATATCGTCGCGGGTATCATAATGTCCTATCTAGATGTTTAGACTCAAACGAGGCCATCCTGGCCTTACAAGAAGTTCACGCTGGAATTTGCGGTGCCCACACGAGTGGCATGGTTCTAGCAAAGCAGCTGCTTAGAGTTGGATATTATTGGCCAACAATGGAACATGATGCATGTGAATTTGTCAAGAAATGTCTCCCATGTCAACAGCATGCCAATTTGATACATGCACCAGCACAGGATCTACAGCCTATTGCACCACCGTGGCCTTTTTCATGTTGGGGCCTTGACCTCGTTGGCTTGATCACCCCCCTCTCTTCGGATGGACACAAGTATATCATAACAGCCACAGAGTACTTTACCAAATGGGTTGAAGCGATTCCACTCACGCTAACTACTGGCATCCAAATATCCAAGTTCATCCTCTACCATATCATTTGCCGCTTCGGCATACCATCTACCATGTTCACAGACCATGGCACACCTTTTGAAAATCAGCATGTGGATGATCTATGTGCCAGACTCCACATCCATCACCGTTTCTCCAGTCCATATTTCCCTCAAGGAAATGGCCAAGCTGAGGCAACCAACAAAACTATCTTGAAAATCCTCAAGAAGGTTGTCAATGATTCTGGTCGTGACTGGCACCTCCAAATTAATCCCGCCCTTTGGGCCTACCGCACTTCTTATCGCACTCCCACAGGCACCACCCCATACTCCCTTGTATATGGTGCTGAAGCTGTTCTACCGATCGACGTTGAGCTCCCATCCTTGCGCGTCTCCATGAAGAACTATACAACTGATGAAGACTATCGTGTGGCCCGGCTCACACAGCTAGATCTGCTAGATGAAAAGAGACAGCAAGCCTATGATCACCTGGTTGCATACCAGAATCGACTCAAAAGGAGTTATAACAAAAAGGTCCATCCTAGACAATTCCAGGTCGGTGACATGGTCCTTAAAGAAAATCAGAAGGTCCTAGCAAATAGAGAAAAGAAAGGCAAGTTTGAGCCTACTTGGTTGGGCCCCTATGTTGTCACCGCATCCTTTGGCTCCGGAGCCTATCAGCTATCAACACCAGAAGGCGAGCCCTTGAATGATCCTATCAACATCATCCATCTGAAGAAGTTCTATGCCTGAACCTGATCCTGCATATATCAAAAAATCCAAAAACATTCAAAAAAGCAAAAAAGCAAAAAAAGCAAAAAAGAAAAAAAGCAAAAAAAGCAAAAAAAAGCAAAAAAGTAAAAAAAAAGAAAAGAGAAAGAGAAAATAATCGTCCAACGGTGAAAACTTGGCAATTCAAGCGCCTTGGACAAGTATGTTGGTGAAAACCTGGCAAACAGGCGCCAACATAGTAAACTGGGCTATTTATCTATTCAGTTGTCCTTTCAGCTACCGTCCTCTTCCTCCATCCATAACAGATCTCCCAGCAGTTCCATCTCCCCTATCTTCCAAGCATTCAGCTTCCATCTTCCTCCAACCCATCTGCAATCCATATCCTATTCCAAAGCTTTGTACCATATCTTGTACCATATCCCTTTCCCTTTCCTGTACAGCGCAATCCCTGTATTTATCCTCCCTGTATTTATCCTTCTTGTCTCCGTCCTAGTGAGAGTCCTGCTGAGTGTGATCTTCCTATCCCCAATCCTGAGCTTCTGTACATATCCCTTGTGCATATCGTTCCTCCTTGTTGTACATAACCTTTGTCCGTCCTGCAGCAGCATTTGATCAAATATCTTGTCCCATCCCCAGCCTCAGAAAACTTTTAGTCCCACTCGGGCCTTGTGCTTCAGCAACATCAATTGTCGACTTATCTTTGCTCATCCTGATTATTCCTTGAACTTCAGCTTTTGCCAGCGAACAACTACACTTATTCTCTCACCAACCCATGGGTCCTTGAGGATATATCGTTCCTCCTGTCTGACCTAATCTTCCATCCTGGTCCTTGAGGATATATCATTCCTCCTGTCCGACCAATCTTCCCACCATCAATCAAACCTAATCTCTCTCCTTGGCAAAGGATGTCTTTTTGGAGTTATCATTTTGATCTTGGATTTTTGTCCTTTGGGTCTTGTTAATCTTTTTGGCTTCTCATTATCCCACCAGGGTCACCACGATTCATTATATCATGGTGTGCTACGTGTGCGGATAATCTGGGGCAAGGTCTTTTGATTTCTCGCTTCTGCCTGTGAGTCAGTTGTGTGTTTGTGGTTCCTTCAGCATCGGTTCCGCCATGTCGCCTCTGCGCTTCATTTGTGATGTTGGGGCAACCCTGTGTGTTTGTTTAGCGTCAGTCCTCGTCAGTCCTATGCAACACTGGTGACAAGGCCTCGTGATCCCAGTATCCTTGGCAGGTCTCTAGCATTGCTATATTAAATCTAGGTTGTGCACTCCCGTTTGCACTTGGAGCTATCAGGTCCCTTGCATTTATCATGTAGATTAATCTTGCATCTTTGCATACAGCTGCATCTTGCATCTTGCATTTCCATCTCATCTTGCATATCATCCATATTTGTTCTTAGAAGTGAGGTTATTTATCTCCCCTTTCTTCCTAGGCCCTTCCTTCCTCGTCCCGCAGGGCACTCTTTGTCCCAGGGCGTAATCCCTCTTTCTCCTTGTCCCACTGGGCGCATCTTCCATGATTTTGTCCCACCGGGGCATGTTCCTCTTTCTTCTAGTCCACCCAGGCGTCATACCCTCTTCTTCTGATTCTAGTCTCGGCATCTTGTTTTCTTGTCTTTGACGCCATGCCACTTGCGGCATCGCATCAAAGAGGGGCAAAATGTAGACACCGAAAAATCCTTCAGAAAATAAATTATTTTTGTTTTCTGAAAATCCTTGATGACATCATCATTTATTAATTAATTAATTATTTAATTAATTAATTTATTTTTATGGCATTAAATCCCTCTCTCTTAATTAAAAATCTTTAATTAAGGAATCTAGCCTAAAAATGTCATTTGGACATTATCCCTAATTTATTAATTATTTAATTAATAAATTGACCAAAAAACTTCAAAAATAAATTAATTTATTTTTAATTTATTTTTTATCCCAAACTTGGCCAATTTTCTTAAGACCGCTAACCTCTTCCAAAATCTTCTAATCCCTTCTTAATTTCGATTAAAAGGCTAATCCCATCTTTTCTAACCCTAATCCCAAGGTTAAATATTTAATTAAGGTTAAATATTTAATTTTCATATTTATTGAAAATATTTTAATAAATATTCCTAAAACTTAAGCTTTTGGAATGAATACCTTTTATTCCATAAAAACTAAGGAGAAATCTAGACTCTTCTAGAATCTTCTCAAATCCACCCTCTTCACCCATCCTAATCCTTTTTTTGTCCTAATCTAATCCTAATCCTACCCTTAAACCTTTGTGCAATCCTAACCAAGCTTAAGACTTTCCTAAACCAAAGCAAAGTCTTTTCCTTCCAAATATCTCAACCACAAAGCATTTATTGCTTCCCCAAAGTCTTCAAAGCCTCTTAAAGCCCATTCATTTCTCTTACAAGCATTTATTTGGAGAGTTATGAGCTTGGAGCCCCCTTTGTTGACTCCTCTTTGCCCTTCCCTTCATCCACTCACCTTGTGACATGTGTCACCTCCTGATTGGCTGAGAACTAGCACAATCCATGTGCTTCCCTTTGAGTGAATCTTGGCCTCTCTTAAGGATTTCAATCCTGGCCATTCATTCCTCCTACCCCAAGCCTTAGAAATCCTATAAATACCCTCACTTCCTAAGGCAAATCATCTCTCAACTCTCAAACTCAATAGCAAAGTTATAATGTCATTTTCATTCTAGCATAAGCATAAGCTCATCTTTTTTAGATCATTTTCAAGCTTAAATCACATCTAAATTAGCTTAAATGGATTAACATAGATTCATTTCTTGTTTTAATCTTAGTTCTTTCATTTAGCTTTGCATATTTGTGTGTTCTTGAGGCCTTTGAGGCAAAATAGGTTCCTCATACCTATTTTGTGTCATTTTGGGTCTTCTTGATCCTCAAATCATCCTATTTTGCATGCTCCAAGTGCTTGAGTTTGCACACCCACATCCCTCTATATCTAAGCATATCAAATGGCGCATGGGCGCATCCGTTTTAAGCTTAAACTGAGGTGGCTTTGATTTTAGTTTGTTTTCCATTAAATTTGATTTGATTATATGCTATGACGTTTGCTTGTCTTTGGCCTTCAAAACAGGTTTAGGTGCACTCTCAAATCCTAGTCTACAGGTAGCCTCTTGGTATTGGCTTTTATACAAAGCACCCTCTGTATACACATGAGCCATGATTGTGCAAGGCTTTGAGCGAACAAAAAGAGCCATTCCCCTTGTGCGTGCCCCGAATCTCCATGTCCCGATCAAATGGGGGCGTGATTAATTGTGCAACACCTTCTTTCATGTGGGCTCCCTTCTCTAATGCATAGGTAGTCCCTGTTTTGAAACACTAGAAACCCCCCATGATGCGTAAGGCTTCTTGATCTAGAATGGCAGCCTCCCAATAAAACGTGTCTCCATATGGCATGAAGTCTCCATTTTATGGCATGTGAATGAGCTGCCTTTGGTGTTAACTGTCTGTTCACTGGCTGCCTACGCATCTATATTATCATGCGTAAGCCCCTGTCCCTCCTTCTCTCTTAGTGTGAAGCCTCCACCAAATGCCACACAACACCTCCATGCATGAATGCCCTTTGCGCTACCTGCTGCCTTAAGTCGTTGGTCCCTATTTTAGTTTGTAACCTCCCTTGGTTTGTATTTTCAATGTGCCTTCTCATTATGTGTGAAGTCTCCATCATGCTGGCAGATATTTTCCTTTATGCGTGAGCCACTACCATTTAAACTGGTATTTCTTCTTAATGCAAGGCAAGCTTGCCCCTCATTTTCTTGCGCAAGCCCCAAAATACTCACAAGCTCCTTTCATACACATGTAACAAGCAACTTCTTAGATTATTGGGGGGGCCTCCAATGTTTAACACAAAAGTCACATATTCCTCACATAAGCTGCCATTTTATGTGTGAGTTCATTCATTTGTAGACTGACAGCCTCCTCTTGTTAAGACCTCCACATTGGTCCTCCTTCATATCTATGTAAATCCCCCAATTTACCTCTTACGCTGGTTCCATTTTATTTCACACACCTCAAACTCATGCACTCATGATAATTGTTGGCATGTATCAAACAAATCAGCCCACAAATATTAATGTGTGTTGGCTTTGTCTGGTTGCAAGCACCTTGTCTTTCTCACGCAAGACCCTAGTTTTCTCCTCTTCATTCACCATTTGGTGCTAGACAGGAAACCCTTTGCATTTTGCATGAGGCACCATCTCACATCTTAGAATGGCTTTCAGATGTAAATCCTCATTCTGCTCTTACACAAGCCTCTACATACTCATGCTGTCTTACGCAAAGCATCATTTTAATAAACAAATAATTAGCTACACAAGCATATTACAAATCACTCCTCATTTTTCTGCAAATATCAGAAACAACCTCATTGTCTTGCAATCCATCTAAACATGCAGATGACTGGTGAAGATCCATTAAAATTGACAACATATCTCAGCATGTGCATTCATGTGAATACTCCAAACAATGTAATGCCTTTAAATGATAATATTCATTAATGCCAGAATCGAACTTCTCACAACTCGAATGGAACTGATGAAAACTGAGAGGAACAATCCCCAAAATAACTCGGCGAGCTTTGGAAATCAACCCTCACAGTTCCACAAATTGGCTTCATGATTGGCAAGTAGCCTCTGGATCAAGCCTTGAAAACTAACTGAATACTTGCTTGCAAGCATGGGAAGCAGAAAAAACATTCTTCTCAAGCATATGAACAATTTTTATTAACTGGACTAGCCTCAAAAACACTCGGGCCAAAAGAAAACAACCCTTAAAATGAGCAACTTTCAATTATTCTGCAATTGGAAGTATTCAAACTTATGCAAACCCCGCCAAAAATGCGACCTGAAAAAATACTGGATCAACTCCTGAGGACTTTCACTTAGCAAAGAGGTTCATCCATTATCAATGAAAATGCATGCCAAAGGGATTCACTAAATTCACTTTCAAATGCAAGATACAACTGGTCAAAGGTGGTGGTTCTGGAACACTGACAAATGTGCATTAACCATCTGCATAAATTGCTATCTGACTTGCTCTTGAAAAGAAACCAAACTAACCCATGAAGATCTGAGCCTGTGAATATTGAAAATATATCATATGAATCCAGAAGGGAAACTCATGACGATCAACCAGTCATATTTGGCAGACCCTTGAAAATAGTCACTTTGAAATACAGAATAGAAAGACATGAGAAAAGCTGATTTCTGCCAATGAAAAGCATCTGGGAAAGCGTGCATATAAAACCCTCTTGACCTGAGACTTTGTAATCTTGAAGAAAATTTGGTCTACAATACAGGGGCACCATTCTCATGACATGACCAATCGCAGTATTCAAAATATACCATCACAAACAGGGCCTTTGACTAAAATTAAGCAACTGATCTTCACCAAATTGTTACAAACTGCATATGGAATCAGATTGGCAAACTGGGCAAATAGATTCACAATGGCATGAAACTCTTCATGGTAGAACATTTCCATGTCATCAATGCAGAACAACTTTCAATTCTTCAGAAACTCAAAATGGGTGCGAACAATGAAAGCTTGAAGTAGGCCACTTAAATCTGGATTCTGCACTTTAGGTGAAACTTTAATAAATTGGAAAAGGAAATGCCCTGGCGAAGTGGATAACTGGATTGGTATGAGTCTGAAACCTCTTAGGGAAGTACATTTTCATGATTACAATACAGGGGAACACTCAATTATGTAGGGCATTCAATTGGATACAAATGGCAAGACCTCAAAGTAGGGCATCTAGAAATCAGCACTTGACAGTCTAGCAAATTGATAGAAACTGCAAACGGAACGGGCTTAGCAATCTAACCAAATGAACTCTTTGTGATCTAAAAATTGAAAAATAAGGAGTATTAGACCACTGAAATACAATGCAAAAGGAATCTTCTCATTTGGGTCAAATGGGTCAAAGATATGACTGGTCAAACAGGCCCTTCCAGAATTCTGAACAAAACAAAGAGGCAAGACAATTCTTGGAAGCCAACTTAGGGGAATCCAAAAACTTATCAAACAGACTCAAAAATTCTTGAGCTTTGAAACATAAGCTATCTGATATACATGTTCAATATTCCCAAAGTGGTGGACTATGAAACCTAAAAGGACATAAGATATTCAAGTGAAGATAGGGCCTATAACAGTGATTTGACACTTGGGCAAAAATACAAATTTCAGTGAACACCTTAAAATGGCTACTCCCTAAACATGTCAAATTTGAAACTTAGGAGTGGGAACCCACTATATATATCAAATGAAAAGTGCTACACATGTTTTCCAAGCTGTACCTCATGAAAATCATCAAGATATCTTTTTGCTTGCACACCGGTCAGACCTTCTCACAAAAATTTTAAGAGTACCCACTGTTCCTTATAGAAAATTTTCAATTGGTCGGTCACTCCAAATTTTAGCCAAATTTGAGAGTACCAACAAGTATAACTCAAGGAAGGTTAACCTCTGATTCTCTCTTCAAGGAATCAACAGACTGAACTATATCACTGGGATACAGTCCTTTCACAATAGGCATAAACTTAGAAAAAGAAAAGTACTAGTAATGATTATTTTGTGCTTGATGACAGAAAGATGACTGTATAAAAAACATCCAGCCAGTGCCTATTCCATTGGGCAAAAGATTCTGAATATAAATGCACATGAAGATTTCAAGGAAATACAATAGGATGCATGGCAAACTACATGCAACCTGAATAGGATGCCTTACAAACTATCCTGTCAATCTTATGTTGTTATCATCAAATCCTAACACATATGTCTACTCTTTGAAACTATTTATGAAATTTAATCCTCTCCTTGAGAGAAACTCACAAATAATTAGACAGACTACCTGGTAGCTAGTATATTTTCAAATGCCTCACAAATTAAAACAATAAGAGTAGAACACAGAGCAAAGAGACAATGACAAAGTAAGACAAAAATTGCAGTGTATTTTATTGAAAATGAGCCTGTCTATTACATGAAAAGCTTGAAAGCTCAAGAACTTAGACATAAAACTGGAAATCTGCAATGCAGAGAATTTTAAAATTCATCACTTAAGGGCCTGCTCACAACAAAGCAACCATAGGAACCCTCCAGAAAATAGGAATAGGAACCCGAACAACTGAGAAAAGAAGAGAATAAATAACAGAAGATGAAACCCTAAAATCAGTACTTGACCAACACATGTCCATTCTACAATCTAATCTTTCTTGTCTCCTTTCTCCTCTAAAATCTGATCTTCTCGGGCAATTCCAAAATCTGATTTCACTTGCCACTTTAAAATCTGATTCTTTATCATTTATTCTATGATTTTATCCTTATCCTCTGCTAAAAATTTGACTCATTCCCTTCATTTTCTGCAAAAGACAAGACATTCCTTTTGCTGTATCTGCATTAAACTATATCCCAAAATCTGATCACGGAAGAAAAATCCCTTACTGCTCTTAACAACTTATTCAAATCCAATTTTTTCGGCCGCCATCATCTCCATCGTCTTCTAGCATTTTTGAAAACATATTATACTGCTATATTCTGATAAAAAAATGAATCTGCAGCATTAAAAACTCCAAGCAGGTTCCTGGCATGAAAAATTTTGAATTCATCCCAAGGTTTGAACTTTATGACTTTTAAATCTTTCATAAACTTTTAAATCTGCACATGCCACCAAAACTTGCCACTTGTCATCACTTCATTGGATGCTTGGACAAACTCATCTCTAACCTTAGTCATCTAGAGATCTGGAGACTACATTAGTCTCCAAATCTTTGGAGTTATTTCTTAACCACAGTTTCTTTCTAAGACTTGGAGAATGCCTCTAGTCTCCAAATCTCTGAATCCTTTCACTAACCCTGGGTTTGATGTGAGATTGGGTGACCTCCTTTAGTCTCTGAATCTCCAAGTCTCAAAATCTCTGAATATTTTCTTTCAGCAACCTAGCAACCAGACCTTAGTCTCCAAGTCTCTGAACCATCTAGACATCTGGAGACTGCCTTTAGTCTCTAAGTCTCCAAGTCTCTAAATCTTTGAATATTTTCTTTCGGTGACCTAGCGACTAATGTTATATCACAATCTCTAGATTTTTTTTACTTAACTGCTTGCATTATGAGATCTCACGATCACGGTGATCTCTAGGTCTCTGAATGTTTCACGCTAACTACTAGGCTTCATGAGACTGGGCGACTGCATTGTCTCTAGATCTCCAGATGATTGGCCATTAACTGCTAACATCTCCTGACCACACGACTGGCGGCTATCTCCAAGTCTCCAGATCTGGCGGTTTCTTCTAGCGACCTCACGACCTCTTGACACATGTCATTTTCATCCATCTCATCTTGCTAGCTATCTTTCTACAAAATTTTGTTCTGGGCACACCAACATGGAAATCGAGGTGACTACATAGCACACATGAGCAGCAAGCATAGCCTCCTGCACTTTG
This sequence comes from Chamaecyparis obtusa, assembly GCA_027943335.1. Taxonomy (NCBI): domain Eukaryota; kingdom Viridiplantae; phylum Streptophyta; class Pinopsida; order Cupressales; family Cupressaceae; genus Chamaecyparis; species Chamaecyparis obtusa. Next base: position 186,035 of record BSBK01005806.1, read on the forward strand.
ATTTACTTCATATGTTTGGGGCATTCCATATAAACATCTAAACTCCTCATTTTCGGATGAATGTGGGACAATGTTCGGTAGTGTTTTAAAGACTTTGCAATAAAATCCTTCATAGTGTGCCCAGATGACATGCAAATCAAGGTGGGCCCATAGGGTAGAGGCCAACACAAAGCCTCTCTTTCCACTTCACTTTACCTTTACATTGGGTGGCCATGTATTTAAATATTAGTTTTACATGAAAACTCATGAATGTGGATAAATGCTTGTGACTGTTATGGGTAGTTTTGACAGGGCTGCACTCAGATGACTGTATCTTGCGAACCAGGATAAATTTATAAAATCTCTCTAGTGAGAATCTAGATAATTTGATTTGCAACAACATATCTGAAATTTAGCCCAATCCAAGGGTTGAATAAAAATTTATGCCCCCCGCAATGTGACTATTTTTTTCTTTACTGCAAATCCGTGTTTGCACAAATTCGTGTTTGCAAAAAAATTATTCTATGGGATCCCTTTCCAAAAAACATTGTGTTGGGTCTCTTATTCTCTTATGTGTGAGCAGCCTTCCCTCTACATGCTCAAAACGTGCCTCCATCCTTCAACTTTCCTTGCATTTAATCTTACGCTACCTGCAAACCTCAACGTTTAGATGACAATGCCTCCACTGTGATATGCATTACACCCAATCACTAATGGTATGCTGCATAGAAGCATAGCCAACAGATTCCTTGGTGTATTCACACACCATTGTTAACTTATGTCCATATGCTTGATAGCAATCTTTGGATCCTTGTGTGGGGCAATAGCATTGAGAAAATTTGAATGTGTTTTTAATTTCATCTGGATACCATTATTCTTACCAACCATATTAATAGAAACACCAAGATATGAACCTGCACCAAATCCGTTGATAACCTGGCAATATTGGCAAGCACCTTTGCTCCTATACAAGCTTATCAAAACAATGAAATGCATCTAGTTCGAACTTTGAAGACAAGTCAAGCAACCCCCTAAAAACCTGAGCTTCTGGATATTGGAATTATGCTATATGAAGAGCATGAATCCAAAAGGGCAACTCATGACGATCAACCGATCACATTTGGCAGACCCTTGAAAGTAGCCACTTGGAAATACAAGACAAGAAAATAAGAGAAATACTAATTTCTGCAAATGAAAAGCATCTAGGGAAGTGTGCATACAAAACCCTCATGATTTGAGACCTTGCTAACTTGAAGTAAATTTGGTTTACAATACAGGGGCACTACTTTCTGGATATGACCAATCAAAGTATTCAAGATATAACATCACAAATAGGGCTGTTAGCAATTTGGCTGAAGTGAGTACTTAGATGTTGTCATTATGGCAAAATATGTCCCTCATGAAGATCACATAAGGCAGAAAGCAAGTATGGAAGATCGCAAAACAAATTTGTCTAAGTGTGAGACAATGTTTTTCACAGGGTGCCTAATACAATTTTTGTTTGCAACGTTGACTAGAGAATGTTCAGTGTTTGCGCAGTTGAACATAGACTCTATGATGTCTAAGGATACCCCATCTCAGTGCACAAGTCAGTACGGCATGTACAAAATTAGTTATGACAGTTTTACCGAAGATAGAGTTAAGCCGACAAAATAGTTTTGAAGACAGAATTGGTAAAAGAGTTAAGGGATTATTTTGCTTGTCAAAATAATGACTTAACAATATAAAGGGATAACATCCTAGATGTTAACCCTTGGATAAATATTTGTAAGCCGACTAGAAGAGTTGTTATGTTTGACAACTTGTATAAAGATGTAAAGATGTAATAAAAAAAAAAAGTGTGAAAAGTGATAGTAGTATGTGATAGCGATAAAAGATATTGATGCGAAGTTATAAGCAGCACTATATTGTAATCAGTATACATTTTATATTACTTGTTTGGGCAGTGGGCTCATCTGGTAATCATTTTTTGTATCAACAACTCCTAACAGGGTTGAGGCTTCTAACAAGGCCTATAGTCCCTTAACCAGGACTGATACACTATATGATTGTAATAGGCTCCTAACAGGGTCAACATCCTTAACAGGATACTTTTGATTAGTGGATCTTTTCAGGTACCATCCCCACCAGGGTTTTCCCTTGGCCAGGGTTTCGTCGAGAACATATCATATGTTATAAGTTCTTTACATTTACTGCTATGCATGTTATTTAGCTTCTTATTTTTTGTATGTATAAAGGTAATCTGGTATATCCATAATTGGGCAAAAGAAAAAGTCTTTCGAATACTGATTCACCCCCCCCTCTTAGTATTCCCTATTTCTAATAATTGGTATCAGAGCTTAGTTACTCGGAGAAGAATCATTCAAGGAAAGCCTATTAGCTTGAGTAAGATCTCTATGGATATGGATCAGTTACAGAAGAATCTTGAAGAAGCTCTTGAATAGATTGATATGCTTACTGATGAAAGAAACACTCTGAAAAGAAAATATGATGATGCAAAGAACCGTATTGAGAAACTGAAAGGCAAGATTGAAGATATGAAATCTAAGAAGGAATCCGAAGTTCTTATTGAAGATTGTGATCACAATTTAGAAAAAGAAAATGTGATCCTTAAGCATGAACTGAAGATAGAAAAATTGAAGCTTAGTTTGAAAGATGGAAATAACAAAAGTGAAGCAAATATGAGATTTGAGAATGAAAGATTGAAAATTGAGAATGAAGATCTAAGATCTAAACTTGGCAAAGTAACATCTGAATTTGAAAAAGTCAATTTGTAGTATGCTGAACTTGAGAAATACAATAAGATTGTGAAAGGTGAATTGACTCAATCCAAACAACAACTTGAGAGGCTATATTAACAAATAGTGAGAAGATTGATGAGAAAGTATCTTTTGGGAAATCATCCTATGATAAAACTGGTCTTGGATTTAACATATTCAAGATAGATAATGAAAGCAAGGAACCAGATCTGAAAGTATCTGAAAGCATTGATGAAAAGAAGCCTAATGAGATCAACAAATCTGAAGATGCACCTAAAGAAGAAGAATCACTGAAGCAAGATGAATCATCCAAAGGTATGCAAAGAGAATTCAAAGGTAGATGTTTTTCTTGTAATACTATTGGTCATATGAAGAAAGATTGCACAGGTAAACAATTTAAACCTCTTAATGGTTATTGTTATAACTGTCATGGTTTTGGACATAGAGCTATTGAATGTAGAAGACCTAAATTTATTGAGAATAATTATAATGGTAGAATGTTTAGGAATACTAACAATGCAGATAAGAGAACTATTGAAGACATGAACAGAAGAAATGGAGTAGTATGTTATAGATGCAACAAGATTGGACATATTGCTAGAAATTGCAAGTCACAGATTAATCAGCAAGGACCTAGATATGGAACCAATGGAATAATTTGTCAGATATGTAGCAAGATTGGACACACAGCAAGATTTTGTAGAATGAACAATGGAGGTTATCATCCTAACCCTATAAATCATGCAAGAAGGAATGAAAATGCAGGAAACAGACAAAAAGGTTGCTGTAGTAATGAAGATGAAGTAAAATTTGTTAAAGGCAAAAATCAAGGAGACATATTCAACATTGAAGGTAATCAGAAAGGTGAAGTATCTGATGGTAAGAATGAATCCTTACCTAAACTTTCTTTAAGCACCTGAATTATGTAAATTATAGTAGATTAGGAACCTAGAATTAGCATAGAAGTAGATTTTTGATGAGTTAAGTTTTGCACAGTTAGATGAAGGTTTATTATGATGTACTAATGCTATGATTAAGTGTGCAAAAAGAAATATTGTGTTTTGCGAGGTTGCAAGAAGTTTTGAGTTTGCAGGTTAAACAAAATCAGCTTTTTGGAAAGAAGCAGCAAAAGAATTGAATGCGATGTCAGATCAGAGTAAATGTGAAGTAATAAAAGGTTGTAATCGATGTTATTTGGTTATCAAAGTGAATTGGAGTGATTTGAAGAGCAAAGAACAAAGTTTGGAAGCATTTTGCATTGATTTGGTGAAAGTTTGAAGCACTAAATTTGTGAAAGCCCTAAGTTTGTGAATTTGAGGTATTTATTCGACTAGATCTTTGAACCAGTATAAGAATTAGAAGGAATCATGGATTTATCTTTAATTCATAATATCAAAGATAAGAATAGACCTAGATTGAAGAGAGATCTAGTTGAACCCTTGGAAGATGATGCTAGTTTAGCCCTATCATCTGTACCAGATGGAGTTTTGCATTTGGAGAATGTAAAAGGTTATCTTGGATGCAAGTTTGAAACCCTAAGTGATAGTGACTTTACTGTTGCGTATCAGAAGATTTATAATTAGGATATGACATTGAGACAAGGTTATGAACATTTGAAAGATAATGAGATTGTTAGGTATTCATTGAAATATGAATTTGATGATGAAGAATGCACTAAAATTATCTTGAGCAGAATTCATAATGGGAAGTTTTGGTTAGAAGATAGAGTAATTGACATTACTACTGATCTAATTCATGATGTCACCGGTTTATCCAAAATTGGTGCTATTCCCCTAAATGAAAAGAATATGAGGAAAATAGTGATTGATAATATAGGTTCATCATACAATGGTAGAGGTATTGTTATCAGCAAGATAAAACAAGATGATGTGAGGTACTTGTGTAAGATTTTAACTACTAAGTTTTGTGGAAGTTCTAGAGAAGATGACATGGCAGCTGGAATGGTACATATTGCATATTTGATGTGTGTTGAGAAGAAACCTATTGATATGTGTGAGATATTGAGATTCAGTTATTTGAAAACACTATGGAAAGAATTAACAGAATGTATTTAAGACATGTTATTGATAAAGTAAATGAAAGTGTTAAGTTAGTTTTGAAGACATTTTAGAATATGGTATCTAGCAGATCAAGGATTCCACAATCTCTTGTGGAGAAATACAAAGATGACATATGCTTCATGGTTGACACTGATTTTACCTACATTGAAGCAGTGGAACCTAGATTTGAGTTCATAGACCTTCTTGGCTATGAGATTTCTGAAGTAGAGACTGAAGGTTATGTGAGCAGACTACTAAAGAGTAAATTGGACACCCAATGCAACAAATTTGGAACATATGAAGAGAATTTCAATTCAGAAAAGGTTTTAAAAGAAAAGGATTGGTCTAAAAGGAGAGTGGACAGTACTATTAAGAAGTTATTGAAGGACACTGGTATGACAGAACAAGAATTTGATATAGCAAAGAAGATAGTAGCAGCAATTAGACAAAGTGAGGTATTGTTTGTACCACCTTTGGCATCTAGTGCAGAGCCATAGGAACCTATTCGAGTTGAGGTGAAAGTTGAGGAACCAGAAAAAGAACAAGTAACAAGATAGTCTACTAGACCCTCTTCTTCCACATCTAACAAGAGAGTGAAGGAAAGTGCTACTGGACCAGGAAAGAGACAGAAAGTTGTAGTGCCACCAGTCCCTAGGAAAGTTGCAAAGATTAAGGATGATGACACTACAGTGAAGAAGAAGACATGGAAACCAAGAATTGAGAGAGTGAATGAAGAAATCATACAAAATGGAGACTTTACTAAGATGAACAAATACTATGCTCTTTATGATTATTCTAAAAGATTGAATCTTGAAAATTCTATTGTTAAGCACATGATCCTAGATGACAAGAAGTTTGATACCATACAAGGTAAAATTCCTGATGATTTATATAGTAAACTTGTTAAGAGGAAGATGAGAGCACAAGAAGAAGACTTGACAATGAGAGAAAACATGGTAAGAAAATTTTTTGATGTGAAAGATAATGAGCATGCAAATTTTGAAGCCCCTTGGCACACTACTGAGAACTAAAAGAAGGACAATTTAGATAATGGGAGGATAGTACGAGAAAGTAAGAAATGAAACAGAGCAGGCAGTTATCAAGGTAATGAAAAAGATGGTTGCAGGAACCTCAGTTGAGACAAAACAGGTAGTTGTAGCAAAGCAGGAAATTGAAGTTGATCATGAGGATATTCCCTCACCCTCAGCTATAAATATTGAAGATGAGTCTATGGACATTGAAGGTACTAAGGTCACCTTGGATACTGATGATGCTATATTCAAAAACCTAGGTAATATTGTTGACAATTTGGCCCTTGGAAAACAAGACAAGAATGAAGAAGCAGAGGAGATTCAAGCAGAAGAACCATAGGAGATAGAGACTCAAACACCTATTCCACCTCAAGAAGATATTAGTCTTACTCCTAAGATTGGAAAGAAGAAGGAAATTGGTACTTTGATTGAGGATTTAAGCAAAGAAGTTGATGATGATGATCAATTGGAATTGATCACTTCTTTGAATAAGATTATTGGCAAGAACAAGAAAGTGAAGAATTTAGAAGGGAGTCTAAAGGACCTTACAGAGAAATTGCAAATTATTGTAACTATAAAAGTTTTTGAGACAAACCCGCTAGAGAGAGCCAAAATGGTAATGAGTACTTTTGATGATGAATTTACAAATTTAAAAGATATAGCAAACGTGAAAGCTCAAGTAGCTTATGAAGCTAAAATGCTCCAGAACATTAGTCAAAATATAACAAGTGATATTGGCAGTCTTGATATCTGTATCAAGAATTTGAGAAAGCATTTGGAGATAGGTAAATGTTTGTACATATAGTGTACAAAACCAGACACCCTGATAGCAGGAGAAGAGAAAAAGATAAAAGCAAAAGAAGATGAAATTCAAATTGAAATAAATCTTATTTCCGGCCCTAATGCAAGAATCAGTGATGTTGAAAAGAAAATTAGAAAGCTTTATGATGAGATCAGAATTTTGAAGGAAGAAAAGAACAAGAAATTGAGAAGACTTAATCTTTTGAGAGAACACATCTCCATAAAGTTGAGTATTATTGAGGAACAGTTAGATGAATGTCTTACTACTAAGACATCTTTTCAAAAATTCAAGTTTGAGAACCTTAAAGCATGTTAGATTGCAACCTATGGTTTGAGTACGTTACTCAATGTGGCAGATTTTATAAGGAAGACATGGGAGAAAGAATTTGAAGCATGGAAAGTAGATTTTGCAGATTGTGTTGCAAGCCTACCAGCTTTACAATAAGATATTAAGGTATAATCATTTTTGATACAATTTTGTATATCCTTCCCACCTTTATTTTGTCATTGTTGTCAAAGGGGGAGAGATACATAGAAAATTGAGTAAGAGTATTGTTATATTTGATAAGGAGTGATACTCTTAGGGGGAGTATTGTATTAGAAGATATATTTTGAGGAGATATAAGGATATTATACTTATTCTATACTCTGGCCACAATTTTGATACAATTTTTGAGATTTTGACTTGTACACTTAGCCAATTTTCTCATATGTTGCCACCAATGACAAAGGGGGAGATTGTTGGAAATTTGGTTGAAGTGAGTACTTAGATGTTGTCATTATGGAAACATATTTCCCTCATGAAGATCACATAAGGCAGAAAGCAAGTATGGAAGATCGCTGAAGAAATTTGTCTAAGTGTGAGACAATGTTTTTCACAGGGTACCTGATACAGTTTTTGTTTGCGACGTTGACTGGAGAATGTTTAGTGTTTTTGCAGTTGAACATAGACTCTATGATGTTTGAGGATACCCCATCTGAGTGTGAAAGTTAGTATGGCATGTACGGAATTAGTTATGACAGTTCTACCCAAGATAGAGTTAATCCGATAGAACAGTTTTGAAGACAGAATTGGTAAAAGAGTTAAGGGATTATTTTGCTTGTCAAAATAATGACTTAACAATATAAAGGGATGACATCCTAGATGTTAACCCTTGGATAAAGATTTGTAAGCCGACTAGAAGAGTTTTTATGTTTGACAACTTGTATAAAGATGTAAAGATGTAATGATGTAATAAAAACAAAAAGTGTGAAAAGTGATAGTAGTATGTGATAGCGATAAAAGATATTGATGTGAAGTTATAAGAAGCACTATATTTAAATTAGTATACATTGTATATTAATTTTTTGGGTAGTGGGCTCATCTGGTAATCAGTTTTTGTATCAAATCCTAACAGGGTTGAGGCTTCTAACAAGGCCTATAGTCCCTTCACCAGGACTGATACACTATATGATTGTAATAGGCTCCTAACAGGGTCAACATCCTTAACAAGATACTTTTGATTAGTGGATCTTTGTGGGTACCATCCCCACCGGGGTTTTCCTTGGCCAGGGTTTCCTCGAGAACATATCACGTGTTATGAGTTCTTTACATTTACTGGTATGCATATTATTTAGCTTCTTATGTTCTGTATGTATAAAGGTAATCTAGTATATCCATAATTGGGAAAAAGAAAATTTTTGTAGAATATTGATTCACCCCCCCCTCTCAGTATTCTCTATTTCTAACAAGGGCCTCCAACTAAACTATGCAATTGATCTACATCAAATTGTTAGAAACTGCAAACAGAATCAAATTGGCAAACTGGGCAAATGGATTCATCATGGCCTAAAAATTGAGACACAAGGAGTATTTGACCACTAGAATACAATGCAAAAAGATATTTCTCAATTGGATCAAAGGGTCAAAAGTTATAATTAGTCAAACAGGGCCACTCAGAAAACTAGGAAGAATAGAGAAATAAGACAACTCTTGAAGACCAACTTTGGGGGATCCAAAAACTTATCAAATGGATTTTAAATGGCTTGAGTTCTGAAAAATATTCTCTTTGATATACATGTTAAATATTCCCAAAGTGGCGAGCCATGAAACCTAATAGGACACAAGATATTCAAGTGCAAACAGGGTCTGGTACAACAATTTGACACTTAGACAAAAGTGCAGATTTAAGTGAACATATCACAATGGCTACTCCCTAAACATATCAAATTTGAAACTTAGGAGTTGGAACCCATTTTATATGTCAAATTAAATGTTTTGAACATGTTTCCCAAGCTGTACATCATGAAAATCATCAGGGTGTCTTTTTCAAGCACACCGGTTAGGCCTTCTCACAAAACTTTTAAGAGCACCTACTTTGCCTTATAGAAAATTTCTAATTGGTCACTATCAAATTTGAGCCAAATTTGAGAGTACCAACAGGGTCCATTCTCTTGCATTCTAACATTCTATCTTAGCTTTTTGTGAATTTAGTTTTCTTTCTTTCTTAAATTAATCTTGTTATTTTGAATTCCTAGCTCTTCGTTTTCTTTCATTACATGCTCATAGCTCTCTTGCATTCTTAGTGTACTTTATTTATTAGCATAATCTTGCATTTTTAATCTAGTTTTCTTTCTTGCATTGTTTCATAGCATAATCTCTTGCATTATCATTCTAGAAAACTAGTTATTTGCATCCATTCTAGCTTAGTTAATCTTGCATTCTAGTTCATTTCTAGTTTTGCATTGCATTTGAATATTTTATTTCGATGTAGTCAAGTCACTAATGTTTTATGCCAATTTGATGAGCATCATGAGAAGAATTAAACTCACTTCAACTAGCAAGCAATAAGCCACTTTTAGGAATTTAGTTGGTTCATTTGATATAGCCTCCTATAGCTAAATTATTGAGCTAATGGCTTTTTGAGTGTTGGTTGTTCTCTAATTTGATTACCAATATTTAACTACACAGTATCTGTCAGAGATGTCCTCTTGCACCTGCTTTGTATGTCTTAGCCATTGAGGGTTTTGATTGCTTACTCATGTCTGCTATTTCAAAAGGATGAGTTTGTGGGATTTCTTTACCCAACTCCTCCTCCCAGATTGTCAGTGGTCATTTCACAAATGACTCTTTTCTCACTCTCATTGAATATGAGGTCAATGAAACAAGCCCTTCACTGCTTAGATCATTTTGCTTGGCTTTTGGTTCATCCATTCAATGAAATAAAACTCTTTGTTATCACTAGTCTTTTCTTCCACCACCTCAATGGATTTTGAAATATGATTGGAAATGGATTCAACATGGTTAGGTTTTCCTCTTCTTGGGAATTCCTATTGCTTTACATAGTTCCACTACAAAACTGTGGAATGTGGTACTCTCAAAGCTTGAAGCCAAGTGGGCATATTGGATTACCAAACCTCTCTCTTTGGCAGGAAAATTTTAGGTCTGCTCCAAGATTTTGGTAGCCACACATGTCTATTACTCTTCATGTAGGTATCCTTCTAAAGTAGCATATGCCAAGTTAGAGCATCTATTGATAGATTTCTTATGGGCCTCTAATGCTCAAAAGAATGGCTTCCATCGTATTTCTTGTTAGTATTGTTGTCTCCCTCCACATTCTGGTAGGCTAGGCATCATTTCTACACACAGGCAAGGTCAAGCTCTTTGTGTTAAATGGATAGTTTACAAAATCATAGGAGATGAAGCTTGGAAAGTTCTCTTGAGACATTGCATTTCCTCTGGATACCCTTTACATTGACCAACCTAGCAAGATTTGGGCTTCCATACTCTGCTTTTGATAGAGAGCCAGTGCAAATTCAGGGTTCATTTGTAGCAAAGAGCATATGGCGTGTATAGGAGGCTATCAAACCTTAGCTTAGATGGGATGGATCTAGTTATCATGATGGCCTTTCACTTAATCAATAGAATCTATGTTGGTCACCTTTAATTAGGATGCAAGGACTTCCTTTGGCCAGAGTTCCTGGTCTTCATGCTCCGCATTTGCATAGATATGGGCTTTGTTAGGAATGGGAACACTGAGAGGGTGGGGGGGGGGTGAATCAGTGTTCACTATATTTTATCTTTTTACTTAATCTTTAAACTGAACTTAAATCCTTAAGTATTGAAATGAACATACACATAAACATGAAACATGAAATCAACACATAACACCAATATGATTACAGGGAAACCCAAATAGGTAAAAACCACGATGGAAATTGACACCCACTAATATTCTATACTAGTGTTTTATGATCCTTGTCAGAAGATCCTTAACTCTGTTAGGATTTTCTTTACAATGCATTAAGTATAGTAGACCTTGTCAAGGGTTGGACCCTGTTAGGAGTCTTTTATAATAGTCCCTATTAGGGGAGTGGATGCACTGTCCTAGAGATCACTAACTCCAAACTTCTATATGACTTTGTTGCCATAATCACAACACTATACTAAGTCATATATATCAGTATAGCCAACTTGCCAACAATCTCCCCCTTTTTCATTGATGGCAACAAAGGAATATGGCCAAGTTGCTAACTATCCTTAATACAATTTTTTTTTGTCTCCCTATACATATCTTTCTATCTTATATCTCCTTATACATATGTATTATCCATATTCTATACATACTCCCCCTTTGACATTAATGACAAAGGTGTGTCAAAACTAATGCTACAAAAACTTACTATGATAGTACATCTAGATATGTAATCTATAGATTTTGGATCTCCTTCTTCCAATATGTGATCAGTGAATTTACAAGCTATAGATGGGTGCATAAAGCGTACTGTAGATTCTTCATCTTCTCCATATCAGTGCTAGGACCTTGATCATATGTCACCATGGTGGCATCAATCTCCTTGATATTATGATTTAGTATGTCTAATGAGGGTGCAAGAGCATTCCTTAGCTAAGTCTGTCTAGCCCTTATCTTGGTCATCTCTTTTTCTGCCTTCTCAATTTTGTCCAACTATCTTTGGTAGACATTGTTGCACATGTTCACATCAACAGATGGATCTTCCACTGATTTCCTTATGTTGTCTATCATGGCTTCTGCCTCTTGTACCCTTTTGTACAGATCACCAGTCAACTTGTCTTGGTTCATACATTCAGAAATGATCTTTCTTCCCTTTGCTGAAAACTCCTTCAGGGGTGCTTGACCAACCTTTAGTGAGCTTAGGTCAAGTGCATAGTTGCTAACCAATTCATTGAGCCTTTTCTTCATATACTTCTCCTCTACAACTAAGGATGTAGATTCTTCCAGGCTAGAGAAGTTGCCCTTGAACTGTGAAATCACTAAACTAACATCATCAACTTAGTGTACTTTGGACACTTTCTTGTCTATAGGTAACAAGCTATTTAGAATGTTCACTGACTCTACAATGAGGGGATTCCTCATCACTTGTTTCTCCTAGTCCTTTTCAATAGCTAGGACACTGAACTTAATTAGGTCTTCTTCTCCCCATGAATCCAAATTGTTGGACTAACCACCAACATCTCCCTTTGGGATTCATGACATGGTTTAACAGCCTCATGTGTTCTATAAGTCTAGTGGTTGTATTAGGCATTAACAGGTCAATCTTTTGGTGTAATGGCAACTACTACTTGTAACAAGTGGTTTCAGAGCTTGGTCACAGGTTCAAATCCCCTTAGGTGACACTGAGGGGGGGATTTTTAGACTAACTACCAATGTCTCCCTTCAAGATTCACGACATGGTTTAATAGCCTCCTATGTTCTATAAGTCCAGTGGTTGTATTGGGCATAAACATGTTGATCTTTTGGTGCAACGACAACTACTACTTGTAACAAAAACTAGTTGTGTCAGGTGTCAAACTTGACAACAATGCTATTGAGGGAGTGCTATCCATTTCTTATTTCACTTTGATTAGATCTACTGATGTTTCATCATTTTTCTCACTTCCTTGTACCTCTTCTTCTTCCTTTTTTTTTCAGCTTCTTTTTCTTGTTCTTTCTTCTCTTCCATCTTTTCTTCTTCTTTTTCATCTATTATATCCTCAATAAATATTTCTTCTTGATGAGTGGGAGGTGTTTTACTGCATAAAATTTCAGCTTCTTGTATGCTCACAAAAGCTTCTTCAAACTTGTCTAACTCAGTGTCAGTGGCCGACATGGCTATCTCTACATTATCAATGATAATGGTGCTATCCTTTAATGACTCTATCGTGGGTGCAGACTTATCTACCTCTATTTGTGTTTCCACTATAGGCGTTGAATCCCGAGGACCTATCACTACTGCATTAGTGGGCTCTACCATCTTGAATTCCTTTATGGGTACTTGTGATGTGGGCGCAGTGGTTGGATACATGTGTCTGTTCATGAATACTTTCTCGAAAGCCTTCTCTATTTCCTTAGCAACAAGATCATAGTTCTTGTCCATAATGTGAAAAGTCCTTGACTTGGTTCTGAGATGTGGCTTCACTAAGTCTAACAACAAAGACTTCTCCTCTAGAGAACATATAGGAAGGGTATCATCTAGAATCTTTTCCCTTATCTATAGATCTTCTTCAATAGCCTGTCTCTTTTGGAATTCTAGGATGTTCCACACATTATCAGGGATCATAGTCTTAAGTTTCAAGACTGTCTTCTTGAAATTCAGCATGTGTTTGACTATCATATCATGTATCTCAGCTTAGTCTATCTCACTATATTTTTCATAAAACTTCCCTACTTGATCAATTCTTCCCTCATCAATTATTCTTGCACTTAGCACACTGAGACTAGGTTTGAAACTTACTTCAGGAGGTGCTTGTGAGTTCTTTCTATTCATTGCAACTCTTGAGGATGGATGACCAGTGAAGATCTCTTTCTTCCTCTTCAACATTGCCTTATACACAGGAGGAGCAATAAGGTCAATGGTTTCTTTGGGCAGAGAATGAGTAACATCAATTTTACCCTTCTGTTCATCAGATTTTTCTATCTTAACCTTCTTCAGCTTGGGATCATCTGATTCTGCCTTTTCTACATCTGCACTCTCTAATTCCAAAGAAATATTTTATTCCCTTGCTTTGTGTAGGTCAACTTGAGACACTCCATGTATTGTCAAGATTTATGAGGTAACTTTAGCAACCTTTCTTTTCGTTGCTGCGCTATTTAATACTACATCAACTTGTCTAGTTTTCTCCTCATAGGTTCCCCATCTTGGCTCATTAGGGTCTTTAGGTGTTGCTAATAGAACTTGAGCATAAGCCTCTAGAATAGGCTCCTCCACTTCATATCCTAGTGGATGAATCCACTTTGTTCTTGGTTCAACTACCTCCATGCATGTTGTGTCTGTTTCAACCATAAAATAGATAGTATCCTTATATTTATCAACTATCTTCTCTGGTATCCTATACCTCATTTGCATTTTAGCTTTGGATGTCTTCAAATCTAGAGTCATGTAGTCCTTCAAAGTGCTCTCAGTACATGCCTTGAGAGATATTTGAGGCATTGTGGGAATGGATTTGTCTAGATATAAATCCATGCTTGATTGCCTTAATGTTATCAATCAGCTGTGCGCGCAAGATTTCACACAGGTTGAACTCTCTATTCTCATTTACAATTCTTATGGCTGCAATAATTGTGGCCATTGTAATACCCCAAAAATGGGCTGTATGTTCATTTACCTCCTACATCATCAAATCGAATGAAATCGACATCAAAGTCCTAACCTAAGGCACATCTGCACATTAGTTTATCAAACCTAATTGATTATCTTAATTTTGCATCAGGAAATATTCCTAGCAATATTCCTAATTTATCCTATTTATCTTTAATTTAATGATTATTTGGTGATATATCATATTTATCCTAAAGTTTGATTAATTGAATATTCTGAATATTTAATTAATTAGATTTAATTCTCCCACTTAATTATTTAATTAAATTTAATTACATTTATTCCTAAATTGTATTATTTAATTTTGACAATAAATTGAAATATCCTATGACTAATTGATTAAATTCTTATTTAATTAATTAAAGTCAGTTGTCAATTTTTAATAATATAGTTTTTGAATAAAAGTTTGATTTAATAATTGATTAACCCATAAATCAATTGTTTTAATTCAAAAATCAGTTAAGTTGAGAATAAATCACTTTATTTTTAAATTAATTTATAATTAAATCATGCACAATCAAAAAAGCAGTCAATTAGAAATCAACAAGCAATTTTAAAATTGAAACTCAACATCTGATGAGGAGTTGAAATTTGATCTAAACTCTATTTTGAGTTAAACACTTCTTTTGCATGATTTTATGAATTAATTATTCTTGATTTCTTGTTAAACTCAAAAATCAACTTGAGTTTATCAAGAGTGATTTATGGCTTTTCTCAATGCATTCTCAAGCCCTAGATTTCTATAAAAATAAAGCTCATCTCTTCACAAAAACAACCTCGAATTTGCACAACTACTCTAGTGAATTGGCAATTGAAGGATTAATCACTTGTGACAAGCGATTTGTGAGATCTTTCATTGTTGGTCATAGTTTTTCATAGTTTTCATATCATAGCTATGCAAATTCATAGTTTCCATATCATTCTTAGATTAATCTCCATATCATATTAATTTCATCTAGATTAGTTTCATATCAATTTTTTCATCTAATTGCATCAAAAATCCAAAAAAATAGATTAATTTGCATTCATATTTCATTGCTTTCATCATTTTAAATCCTTCATTTAGGTGTTGCATTGTTACTAATCTCAGTCTAATCTGAGAATCCATACTCACACCTACTAGAAGGTAGTAAATCACTTGGTTAGCTTAGTTTCAATTACTTGCAAGATTTTAATTTTCTCTAACCTCTAATGTTTTACTGAAGTGTTGTGTCCACAACTAGGTATAATTTTCACACACACATTTCTAGCACCCACCGTAGGGCCCTGAAATGGGTTTCCATTTCACTTCTATCAATTTCTATCCATTTTCTGTCATTTTCTGATCCATTCTATGATTTTATTCTATGTCCATACATTTTAATACGAGTTTTGTCAGAAACTCGTGCTAGGACCTTCTGGGTGTCGTAGGACTTTTGACATTTTCAAGGCTCATTTCAGCAACTGTAGATAATCATTTGAGAGCTACATTATCACATGGGAAGACACCCACTATTGTATGAGTTTGTAGACTGTTGTGCGGGAGGTAACCCACTGTCGTATGAGTTTTGATACTAGGATTCAATTGTCGTTTTAGATTTTTAGGCAATTTTTCAGATTTGATTTTTAGATTTAAACTAACAACTAAGCCTAACAATTGAACTCTTCTATTTCTGACTTATATTTGCTGATTCTGATTAGAAAAGTGCAAGAAAAATTGCTAAAATAGGTAAAATCTACTAAGCGCATTGCGTGGAATTCATGTCTTCTACTATGGTCTGATAACACTTTGATTTGGACATATAAAATGAACTCTCGCGTATCAAGCTTGTGTGAATTTTCTTTCTTTCATATCACAGACTTCATTTTAGGCTATAAAATGAACATAGATTTGCTTTTTGCATATCTGTTACACATAGTAAATAGGCCCTATGAACACTATTTGTGGATGATCTTGAGAGAGTGGGATTCTTTCACTTGTTTACTCATGTGAAGCTCTTCTTGATGAAGGATCCCCTTGCAGGTAGGGAGGATACAGAGATTGTCTTGCATTCTACTAGGTTTGTAGTCTTCAGCTTTTGATCGATACATTCTCTCTCTGAAGAGATTGATAGACCATGAGTTGTTGACATCATAGATCCTAGTGAGATAATTTCAATCTTAGCGTGTCAGATTAATCTATGTGCTTTGTTTTGGTGAAGTGAAGAGGTTAGGTGATTAAGCTCTACTTCCTTTTTGGATAGTACGAGAAACCCAGATCCTTGAATTTGATCTAGTCCCCTTGTGGTATCTTTCGTGAGTCACCTTTAGAGAGGGTTAACCATAGTGGACATTCCCTTAATTGGGTCAACCAGGTGGATGGAACCTCAAGTGATAATAGCCATTTTCACCATGGTAGCAACAGCCGCTATATAAATGTCCTTGTGGAGGAAATCTTCACAGGTGTGGTCTCTTGTTGGGCTGTCAAATCTCCCTAGTAGCTCTTGATTAATTAAATTCCCAGACTGTGTCAAAACCCTGATGTGCCTAGATTGGAGTTCACCCTCTTGAGAACACAAAAGTTGCAGAGTCAAACTATTACTACAAACCCTAGTGAGGCCAAATTTTTTATTTTCTAGGACTATGTGCATTATTGAAATTTTTTTTAGAACATACACAATTAGCACTCCTAGGGATTAGCACATTCAGTCACTTGATTGTTCATGCAAAGGGTTTCTTTTTCCCCTATTCATTGTTTTTAGATGTGCTTGAAATCACTTGCCTGTTGTTCTGTGTGCTTGTTTGTCTACTTGGTTATTGAAAATGAACAATCCTGATACAATCTTAAAATCTAGACAGAAAACTTTGCAAACACACTGATTCTGAAAACTAAGAAAATTGCAAAATCTAATGCAAAAATCCTTTTCTGGAGTCAAAAGTCATCCCACAGGGTCAAAAAGTCATACGAGTTTTGAGCATTTGTCATTTCATAACCCATGGATTGTCGTATGATAGCTTGTATAGTGTTGTATGAGTTTTTTCAGAAAACACCATCAAAAAGTCAAAATATGCTATCAACTGTCATGTGAGCTTGCAATTATCATATGATTTTTGTCAACTATCATTTCACAGCCTACCCATTGTCGTATGAGCCCATAGAAATTCGTATGAGAATTTTTTTAAAATTGCTAGAAAGTTGTCAAAATTTCCATAAATCTTATTTTTACAGCCTACTTCTAGATTCTGTCAAACAAATCACTATGTCAAGAACAAAGTAGAAACTAGAAAGAATTCAATCATTTTCCTAAAGTGGTCTCTTTGAGTTTGATCTAGCCTTTTTTTTAATCAAGTTGCATCTTTTTCATCTTGTGTCAAAACCTTGTCAAAATCATCAACCTTTAATCAATCTTCAAAATGGCTAAGTGTTGCAAACTCGTGTTCGCTATCTTTTGGGCATCTACCCATACTACTAGGGCACAATATCCTTCATTTACATCCAATCTAAATCTTCAATCAATCTAATCTTGACAAGGTTGCATCATTTGATCTTCTTGAATCAATTCATTCTTCAGTTGTCTTAATCTTGCTCTCCTGCTTCACCTAAGGTTAATGGTAGAAACTAGAGCTTCATCATGAAAACATAGAGAATGACCCAAAATCTCTTCAGAGACATCTTCTATGATTTCTCAGACCATTCATCAATCCTATGACACTAACAAGTTTGGAGAAGATTCTCTTGGTAATCTATTCTTGAAATGTGGTTACTTCACCCCTCCAGCATCAATCCACACAGTTAATCAACCAACACCTCTTGTATTAATTCATGAAAGCTATCAAACAACCCCACATCAATCCATCTCAGGTAGCTCTTGTAACAAAAATATGTCTCAAGGAGGGACAAACCAAGGGTCTCAAGGACATCACTCTCAACATGGTGCAGATCAAGAACCCACACCTTCTGAAATCGCTTGATATCAAAATGATGATGAATTCAAGAAAATGATGACACATTTCTTGAAAGAAGATAAAGATACATATTTCCTAGAGTTATCTCACTAAGGAGCTAAACTTCCTCCCAACTTTAATGTTGAAGACATTATTATGCATGAGGAAGAAACTCCTATCACGACTATGATGAAACAAATGCATGCCATGCAAGTCAAGCTCAACAAACTAGAGAAAGAGAAGGAACCTATGGAGTTCTCCATGGAGGCCCTATGCCCTTTTCCATTTGATAAAGACTTGTACATGCCACCATTCCAAAAAAGAGTGGAAATGCCTAAGTATGATGGAAAATTTGACCCTCAAGATCATGTCAGAGAATTATGTACTCAATCTATAGAGTTCATGCATGAACCAACCTACTTAATGTGTCTCTTCCCTCAATCTCTAGGAGTAGCCATTGATTGGTTCTCTATGATGCCTCCAACAATCAAAACCTTTGAGGAGTTAATCAAACTATTTTATCAACAATAATCCTACAACATCCAGCATCCGGTCATCATGATCGACATCTACAATATGAAACAATATCTAGGAGAAACATTCCTGACATTTCTCAAAAGATAGAGGAAGAAATTTTCTCTATATACTAGACCCATTCTAGAAACTGAGAAACTAGAAATCTTCATCAACAATCTTGTTCCAGAAATCAACTACCCTTTACAAATGCAAAATCATACATCCTTTGATAAGATGATAGATAGTGTGATCAAAATTGAGAAAGTACTTGTGAAAAAAGGAGATATCATGCTTCAAAAGGACAAGTATGAATCTGGATCTAGGTCTAAGGACAAGAACAAAAATTGGAACAAGAACAAAGGCATTGTGATAGATGGCATTGTTGATACTATTCATGCTCCATCCAAGGCACCTGCTTTCAATCTCATTGTTGGCACCCAAGCCATAAAAGCTTCCGAATAAAAAATAATAGAGTCCAACAAAAAGTCATTTGATTATAAACCTTGGGCTTCAGATCCTAAACACAAGTATACTCCTCTTGGAGAGTCCTTGGAATCCTCTATGAAAACTCTATTGGCTAAGAACATCATTTCTTTGCCTGAGATTCAACAATTTGATCTTGAACCTAAACTGAAAGGGTGTAAAGAGAATGATTTCTGTGACTTCCATCGTAGTAAGGGTCATAAAACCAATAATTGTTTGTGCTTGAAACATACCATACAAGACAAAATTGATAATGGAGAAATCACAATTGTTAATCATAAGAGCAATAATGATCATACGACATCCACGGAGCCATTTTTGAAACATGGTCAAGGAGATTCATCTTCTTAGCCTAATGTGGGTGCTAAGGTCAATTATGCTTACTCTAAAAACAATGATGTTATCAATATGGTTGAACCATGCCTATCTGAGCGTTACAATGTCATCACAATTGTAAGGAAAGATAGAGAAAATTGATCAGCTAATGTTGTTACTCGATCACAAGCTCAGGCGCATCTGCAAGGACAACTCCCAAATTCATCAAATGTCCCGAAGATGCCTTTCAATCTCTCATCTACTTATAAAAAGAAGGCTTCCTCTAAATCATCAAATTCTAAAGACACGAGGCCAACATCATACAATATTGTCTAACAAATCCAGCATACCAATGCAAAAATCTCCATGTTTGAGTTGCTTCGGATATCTCTAGCTCATTGAGCCATTCTAGAAAAAGCTCTACTCGGATCCAATGTTCTTGATAACCTTGATTTAGACAAATTCCAAACTATGGTTAGTCATCTTACATCTCCGTAATACATCTCTTTTTCAGAGGAAGATGATAATTCCTTGAGTCATCCACATAACCAGCCCTTGTACATTGAAGTCTTGATCCAAGACCATCGAGTCAAATGTGTGTTGATAGATGGAGGCGCTGCTATCAACATTTTTTCTTACAACTTGATTACACAATTGGGATTATCTGAAGCTCCCATTGATCCTAAAAAGAAAATAACTATCAAGGCATATGATGAAGAAGAAAGATCTTCCAAGGGAACAATTGTCTTGCCTATTAGAACAGGTCTGGTCATCAGAGATACTACATGTCAAGTTCTTGATATACCTATGGCTTACAATATTCTTCTAGGGAGACCCTGGATACATGGAATGAGAGCTATTCCTTCCACATACCATCAATGTGTGAAATTTCCCTATGAAGGAGTAGAGGTGATGATTCCAGCTGATCTATCTACCACTTGCAATACATTGAAGGAAAGTGTTGATAAACTTGTTCCTAATAACAAAGAATCTTCCACTAAGTAGATAGACATTGCTTCTACATCCAAGATGGAAGATATTACTAAAGAAGTCAAAATCAAAGATAATGGAATGGGAGAATACACAATGGAACCGGTCTTATCTCTCACATCTCTCCCATTATCCCCAAAGTCTTATGGAAAATCTTCAGATAAAGTGAAACCTAAGGTTAAAGAATCCCAGGTCATATTCAATGGAAGCTTTGTCCCAAAACAAGTATCTAAACAAGAGTTTGAGGAAGAAGAAGTTATGCTTTCATGGTTATATAAAGATGAATCTCATTCTCAATTAGTCCAGAAATGTGATTCCACTTCTAGAAAAATTCCTCAGAAGTCATATGGACCAGGGGACAAGCTGATCACAAAAATGGGATATACAGGAAAATGACCTCTATGACTACAAGGAAGAGGCCTTTTATCACCTCTTGACCATTGTGGCTGAACAAAAAAGAATAAAAAAGGTCTAGGATATAAGAAGAAGCCTTTCTATCTTAGCAAGAACTCCCCACATGTCTTAGAACAAATTGAACCAAAGGAGGAAACAATACAACAGTCTGATAGTGATGATTCTGACACTATTGAAGAGCTCATTGCTTATGAGCGTTTGCCTAAAGAAATCAAAGACCTTCTTGAAGAGGAGGATGATCCAATCAAAATGATTAATGTAGTAGACACATAAGAACCTACTATAGAACAAGAGACGGTTGTACCACAAGATCCAGCTAATCTTGAAGAAAATCAAATAGACAAAGAGGAAGGTGGTAGCTATTCTGAGACAGATTCTCATGAGTATAAATTCAAATCAGAATCTAAGGGTAACCCTTCTTGGGGTATTCATCCTGACTTTACTCATGTTCTTAATTTTCTTAGAGGCATAGATGAGGAATCTAATGACTATGTATGGGGAGTCATTCCTAAGGAAGATGAGCTTATTATAGAGAAACATGTTGATGTTATTCACCAATATGTATCTAAACCCAATGTAAGTCTAGAGAGAAATAGTGAACTTAACGAGTCTGATCCACTGATGGCTGAAGTGGATTCCCACAATCATATTGAGCCTATTCATGAATTGAACATCTAAAGTTGTAATATCACCTTCAAACTCAAGAGTCAGGTTAGGACTAATGATGATAGATCCATATCCGTAAACACTATCTCCCAATCCTTTCCTGCTTTGACAATCCATCATCCTGAACTTCATGACCAAACCTCCAAAAATCCAAGCCAAGGTATTTATACCTTTCCAAATGACTATGCCCTTGCTTGCTACCTAAATGTAGTTGAGCCCATGAGGACTTCCATCAGTGAACTGAGCATTAGCATGACTAAGTCAGACATCAAGTATCTTAGTCAAAAGAATAAGAAGAAAAATAAATAGAAAAGGAGTTCTGAGGGTGAAAACCACTTTGTGGCAGTCTCAGAACCTACAAAAGTAAAAATTAAAAATGTATCCAAAGGTGAAAACCTCTCTAAGGTGCCTAAGGATGAGATATTTGATGTCCTGCTGAGTCATTTAAAGGATAGATCTCCAGTTCTAATTAAGTCCACTCAATCTATCAACTTGGGAATGATAGAGGAACCACAATTGATCCATGTAGATCAATCCTTTTCAGAAGAAGAAAAGCAAAAATTTACTACATTCCTAATAGAGAAAAAGATCAACTTTGCATGGAAATATTCAGATATGCCAGGGTTGGATCTTGATCTTATAATGCACCATCTATCTATCGCTCCAGGAGTCAAACATGTTAAGAAAAAATTGAGAAAGATGCATCCTCATGTTGCACTCTTGGTCAAAGTTGAACTTGGAAAATTACTAAAATCTAGATTCATCCACGTTATTGACTATGCTGAATGGATCTCTAATATTGTACCTATTTCTAAACTAGATAAATCAATTAGAGTGTGTACAGATTTTAGAGATGTGAACAAGGCATGCCCTAAGGATGATTTTCCACTTCCAAACATTGACATGATAGTGGACACGACTACGGGTTTTGAGATGTATTCCTTAATGGATGGTTTCTCCAGATATAATCAAATAAAAATTTCTCCAAAGGATCAAGAGAAAACTACTTTCACATGTGCATGGGGTACCTTTTGTTGGAATGTTATGTTGTTTGGGCTTAAATCGCAGGTGCTACATATCAAAGAGTGATGACATCTATTTTTCATGACATGATGCATATAACTATGGAGGACTATGTTGATGATACCTTAGAAAAATCTATGATAAGGGTTGAACATCTAAATGACTTGAGCAAGATACTAGACAAAATAGAAAAATTTAGTCTCAAACTGAATCCTAAGAAGTGTGCTTTTGGTGTAACTTCTAGAAAGCTCCTAGGATATGCAACCTCCCATGAACATCAGCTATCATTAAAGCTAGCTAAAGTTAAAGCTATCATGGAGATGCAACCTCCCAAGAACATCAGTCAAATGAGAACATTACAAGGGAGAGTACAATCTATTAGACACTTCATATCATAGCTTGTAGACATATCACAGCCTTTTACAAAAACATTACATAAAGGTGTGACCTTTTCATGGAGCGAGGAATGTGAAAAGAACTTTAACCATATCAAGAAATATCTTTCAAATCCTCCTATCTTGATGCCTCCTATTCAAGGGAATCCATTGATCTTATATATCTCCACAACAGATACATCATTGGGGGCATTGCTAGCACAAAATGATGAGAACAAAAAGGAAAGAGCTATATATTATATCAGTAGAACATTGGTAGCATATGAAAAAATCTATTCGATGATTGAGAAAGCTTGTCTAGCTATGATCTTTGCATCACAAAAATTGGGACATTATATGTTAGCTCATACCACTCATTTGATAGCCAAGATTGATCCACTAAAGTACTTACTCAGCAAAGTTTCCCTCACAGTTAGATTAGCTAAATGGGTCATGCTCTTAAGTGAATTTAACATTGAATATGTTGAAAGAAAATCTATAAAAGGATAGGTAATTTCTGATCAATTGGCTAACGCACCATTGTTTGATGATACACCTATGCAAATAGAATTTCCATATTCCTCTATCATGAACTTATCTTCTAGATCATGGAAATTATTCTTTGATGGCTCCTATACACATAATGGGTTTGGAGAAGGCATATTGTTGATCACACCTCAAGGATACTTAATCCCTAAAGCATTTAGAATCAAGTTTCCATGCACAAACAATATTGATGAATATGAAGCCCTTCTTAATGGCATGAAAATAGTAATTGAATGGGGAGTGATAGAGTTACACATTCATGGAGACTCCCAACTTGTAATACACCAAGTCAATGATGTGTACCAAATGAAAGATGGAAAGCTAATCTGATACAAGAGGATGGTAGATGATCTAAAGAAGTATTTCATATCTATCACATTTGAGAAAATTCTTAGAACAGAGAACAA
Organism: Chamaecyparis obtusa; assembly: GCA_027943335.1. NCBI lineage: Eukaryota > Viridiplantae > Streptophyta > Pinopsida > Cupressales > Cupressaceae > Chamaecyparis > Chamaecyparis obtusa. The sequence goes on from BSBK01005806.1 coordinate 209,898, forward strand.
GGCTCTCAATGCAATGGCAATGCTATCTACTCTATTACATCAACCTAAACATGAGCTATGTTATGAGTTCCTGGTGGAAGCACTATCTTATCCTACATATGATTCCCCTGAAACCCACATGATATGTACTATTGTTCGTCATGATTCATCCTGATACAAAAACCTTTTCTCCTATCTCCAAGACCAAATCATTCCTAATACCTTCAATCACCATGAGAAATGATACCTTATCCATAATGCATCCCAGTATGTCATCATTGGTAATGATCTGTACAAACGAGGTCTAGATGGTACACTACTTAGATGTTTAGAATGAGAAGAGTCTCAATGTGTTTTAGAGGAAGTCCACGACGGTATATGTGGGTCACACTCAAATGGTTTAACACTAGCTCAAAAGCTTATTAGGGTTGGGTACTATTGGCCTAAAATGGAGAAAGATGAAATCAAGTTTGCTAAGAACTGTCAAAAGTGCCAAGTACATGGTAACTTAATTATGCTCCAGGGAGAGATCTAATTCCCTTTACTACACAATGGCCTTTTCACCAATGGGAATTTGATCTTATAGGATTTGTACATCCTCATTCTTGTAATGGACATACCCATATTATAATAGCTACAAACTATTTCACAAAATGGGTAGAAGCAGTCCCTCTGACTCAAGAAACCGGTGAGCAAATATCTATGTTCATCCTAAACTACATCATATTTCAGTATGGTATTCCACACTCTATAGTCATAGATAATGGTGGAAAATTCAAGAATAAAGACTTAGATGATCTATGTGCCAAATTCAAGATTACACAACATTGGTCATCTATTTACTATCCTCAAGGGAATGGACAAGCATAAGCTTCAAATAAGAATCTATTGAAAATATTGCATTAGACAGTTAATAAAATAGGAAGAGACTAGCATCTCATGATCAATCCAGCTCTCTGGGCCTACAAATTAAGTATCAGAATGCCCACTTGGGCTACACCATTCACTTTAGTTTATGGGTCTGAAGTGGTACTACCTATTGAGGTTGAAATCCCATCACTAAGAATCAGAATGCATGGTCTAGTAACTTATGATGACTACAGAGTGTTTAGGTTGCAAGAACTTGAACTACTAGATGAGTGCAGACAAGCAGTGTATGATCATCTCAGAGTATATCAGAAAAGAATGTCTAGAGGCTACAATAAGAAAGTCAGACATAGAGAATTTCAGGTTGGCAATCTAGTCTTGAGAGAGAATCCCAAAAATCAATCACAAAGAGAGTGTAAGGGGAAGTTTGAAACCAACTAGCTGGGTCCCTTTGTTATCACTATTACTTTTGGCTCCAGTGCCTATCAACTCTCAATGACTGAAGGAGAACAGCTCTGAGAACCAATCAACATTCTCCATCTAAAGAAATTCTATGCCTAAGGCATTCAGTCTTTGCAAAATGTCCTGAAAAAATTAGAAAAATCAGAAAAAGTCCTGAAAAAATGATCATCCTAGTGAAAACCTAGCAATAGGCACCTTGATGATTCACAAAAAAATCAAAAAATATCAAAAGTACAAAAAAATTGAAAATTTGAAAAATACAAAAAAAGTGAGAAAAAGAAAGTGTGCCTTGGTGAAAACTTAGAAATAGGCACCTTGGTAGCAAAAAGAGAATCTCTGCCAAGATGGTGAAAACCCGGAAAAAGGGCACCACTTGTTTCAAAATGCTCTATCTATCAGTGCAATCTTGGTCTTTCCTAGCTTTCAGTCTTGCTTTAGTTTGTACATATTTTCTAGTTTATTTTCGCATTCCTATTTTCAATAAAGTCGGTCTGTACACCAATTAGCTCAAGCGTCTGTATCCTATTAAAGTTCAAACTTGGGGGCAATCAATGTCACATCCTATAATCTCCAATATACCTCAGACATGTCATAGCCAATTAGAGTCCTTTGAAGCTTCATCCGAATCTGTCTATCTATCTCCTCTCCAGAAAGGATTTTGCATCTACAATAATGCAATCAAACATCAACACAAACTGAAAATGATTTGTGCTTCATGCTTTTATCTCCTTGTATGCTTACTGATTCGCATTGAGATTTTTGCATATTATGTCCCTTTGAGCTCTTCGATGATGTCCTTTATAAGATTTATAGAGTGGTGACTGGGGGCATAATCTTTTCTTTGTCTTCTACTTGTATGTGAAAATCTAATAACTTTGGAAATTCTAGATTGAAATGGTGTCCATCTATAAGAGCCTCTATCTCGTATTGGATGGCCATGAGTACCTCGACCATTGATACCTAGAAAATTCAAGGAAGTTTGATCTAACTATTTTCTTTTTGAGTGATTTCTTTCTCCTACTGTGAAACGCGATCTTACCTCTGGATGTAAACAATAAAGGGTCACTATGAGTAATTCACACTGGATTTGGAATGATCTCTCGACTATTTTATATGTTTGTAATGCAAGGCGTATTCAGGTCATCAAAACATTTATGTTTTGATGCTTATACAAATTGCTATATCAAAATGGACATGATATTTAGGTCATCCTAGAATTTATTCCTTGGTGCTTATATCTAATCTGACATTCTGAAAACAATATCAGTATTCATATGTCCATGGTTGTCTAACCAATGGTTATTGTATTAGTTCTTGTGCATACAAATCAATATTCATATGTCTATAGTTTCCTAACTAGTGGGCATTGTATAGATTTATCTGGTTACCTAAAAATTTAATGATGAAAATGATCGACACATGATCAGTGACTAGGTCCTAGGTCTTAGGTTTGCATTTCATTCTGCATGTAATTTTGCACTTTGCATGATCTCACAAAATTATTGAATAAACTTAAACACTTAAACTATTCTTCAAAAACAAAAATGCTAAACATGACACAAGGACTGAGCATTGTATGAAGGTCCCTCCAATGAAACAACAAGTATAATCCATTTTCAGGATCAAAATCAAAATTTGAGATTGTTTATATTGCCAATTGCTTGCATAATCGACCTTCAATCATTGTAGAAATCTAGAATTCAACTTAATTGATTATCTTACATCAAACTATCAAAATTTCAACTTGGTCACCCATGATCAACTCATGGTCAAACCTAGTCACACTTGGTCTTCTGGATATCCAAACGATGCAGAATGTGTTCGTGTATAACCAATTCTCAAATCAATCAACATGCTTCTAAACTATATAACGCTGACTTTCCTTGTCATATTTCAATTTTAATCCCGAAGGGGGCATGGTATTACACATCATTAAAGTCTATAAATATAATTCTGTCAATCAAATTTCTTTCCTCAGTAATCAAGACAACAACCACATCTAGTTGTTGATTCATCAAAAGACCTCATCGCTTGGGGCATATCAGATTCATCAAGATCCATATCAATCCGGTATCCTAATCTATCTTGTAAATTGTATCAACTTTTTGTAACCATCAGTTCATTAGTGTTATTTCCTTGGTTCTTTGTAACTGAAGGGTTCAGATGTAATATCATTTTTGATTCCTTTGGACAATCAGGTCTAGAGTCACGTCACTCACTTCTTCGTAATCATAAGGTTCAGAATGAGGCATTTTGATACTTTTTCATAATCACCAGTTCATTGTTGCTATAGTTAACATCATCATGATTCTTGGTTAACTAGGACCTGAATCATCTTTTTCCAATCTTTCAATCAGTTTCTGTCTTAGAATCGGTTCATCTTTCAAATCAGTTTAAACATCAAAAACATACTAACCTTTGAACCACTACACTTCACACAGTGATTCAAAGAGGGGGAAAATGTAATACCACAAAAATGGGCTATATGTTCATTGACCTCCTACATCATCAAATCGAACGAAATCGACATCAAAGTCCTAACCTAAGGCACATCTGCACATCAGTTTATCAAACCTAATTTATTATCTTAATTTTGCATTAGGGAATATTCCTAGCAATATTCCTAATTTATTCTAATTATCTTTAATTTAATGATTATTTGGCGATAAATCATATTTATCCTAAAGTTTAATTAATTGAATATTCTGAATATTTAATTAATTAGATTTAATTCTGCCACTTAATTATTTAATTAAATTTAATTACATTTGTTCCTAAATTATATTATTTAATTTTGACAATAAATCGAAATATCCTATGACTAACTGATTAAATTCTTATCTAATTAATTAAAGTCAATTGTCAATTTTTAATAATATAGTTTTTGAATAAAAGTTTGATTTAATAATTGATTAACCCATAAATCAATTGTTTTAATTCAAAAATTAGTTAAGTTGAGAATAAATCACTTTATTTTTAAATTAATTTATAATTAAATCATGCACAATCAGAAAAGCAGTCAACTAGAAATCAACAAGCAATTTTAAAATTGAAACTCAACATCTGATGAGTTGTTGAAATTTGATCTAAACTCTATTTTGAGTTAAACATTGCTTTTGCATGATTTTATGAATTAATTATTCTTGATTTCTTGTTAAACTCAAAAATCAACCTGAGTTTATCAAGATGATTCATGGTTTTTATCAATGCATCCTCAAGCCCTGTATTTGTATAAAAACAAGGCTCATCTCTTCACAAAAACAACCTCAAATTTGCACAACTACTCTGGAAAATTGGCAATTAAAGGATTAAGCACTTGCGACAAGCGATTTATGAGATCTTTCATTGTTGGTCACAGTTTTTCATAGTTTTCATATCATAGCTTTGCATTCATAGTTTCCATATCATTCTTAGATTAATCTACATATCATCTCAATTTCATCTAGATTAGTTTCATATCAAGTTTTTCATCTAATTGCATCAAAAATCCAAAAAAATAGATTAATTTGCATTCATATTTCATTGCTTTCATCATTTTAAATCCTTCGTTTAGGTGTTGCATTGTCGCTAATCTCGGTTTGATTTGGGAATCCATACTCGCACCTACTAGAAGGTAGTAAATCATCTAGTTAGCTTAGTTTTAATTACTTGTAAGAATTTTCGCTAACCTCTAATGTTTTACTGAAGTGTTGTGCCCACAACTAGGTACAATTTTCACACACACATCTGTAGACACACTGTTTACCCTACTGGTGTGTTGAAATCTGTATCCAAGTATCATAGACATCGAATTGATGTCATTTTGCTCAATAGGCTCAATAGTTATTCCGCACCTATCACTCCTTGACTTACAAGTCTGTTCAACAATCTTCCTCACATCTTTACCCACTGGAAGGACAATGCCTGTCTTTGAGAGGCCTCTTATTTCATGAATTAGGTCACTAGTTATTCTAACCGGCACTTCACCTATCCAAAATAGGTCATCATGAATCCTGCTTAATAGAATCTTGATCCATTCTGATTCATAGAACTCATATGCCATAACATACTCCATTATAGGGTGATTATTCCACCGTGTATACTCATCCATGAAGGTTTTGTCTAGTTTTAGCATAGTTTCTATGTGCACTCTTAATTTGTCCAATCCTATTGGTTCTTTCTTACAGTAGATGTATGCCCTAATGTCCTCGACATGCATAATGTCCATAGGCATGTGGGAAAATGCCCCTTCTAGGTCATCTAGTGTAGATTTGAATGGATGCCTCTTAAACACATATCTTTTCTTCTCTGCAACATCAAATACTATAGGAGTAGCCGTCACTTACTTGTATATTGCTTTCACAAAGGTTTCAAAGAGATTTTGAATTGGAATGATGAACTAGGATTTCTGCAACCGATCAAATGCACATCAAATCACTTTGATGAATCAAACTGCAATCCTTCTCAATCAACTACTAAGGCTCTTCTACTCTTCAATCACTCTTAATTCAAATGCAATGAGAGATCTTCTAACTTCTATGTACTTTAAAGTATAATTTATTCCATGAATTCTTGTCGTGTAAACTAGGCTATCACTTGATAATTTCTAACTTTCATTCTACAAATAATCAACTAGTGCACTTTTGCATGAAGGTTTCTCTAGTCTCCAAAAGCTTAAGTCCAAAGGCGCATACTTTGAGAGTGAGTATACCAGCCATGCATGGGTATAGAGCTAAATTAGCTCCCCCTATGACTCTAAGGGCCATTCATCTAGATGTAGAGGGTGCGTCCACTATGGAAGTATCCAATACATACTCATTAGCCTTGTCCTTCTTTGCTTCTAACCAAATCAAGCTCGCATCCTTTGAAGCTTTCACAAAATTGAATTCTCGTTCAAGATCCAAAACTGGTTCTTCAAGCTTTTTAGGGCTTTCCTGACCTTGCGTCCTTGATCTACAGAACTTTGAGATGTGTCCAGCCTTATTACAAGAGTGACAAATGACTGGAGGCCTTATATTCCTTAGCGCATTGAAATGGGTCACCATTTTACATTGTCTAGCTAAGTGACCATTATAGTTACATATCTGACATGTAAAATTTTGAGAACTTCTTACATTTGACTGATTCTAATTTCTCTGATCATGCTGAGTCCTGTTCTTTTTACTTGTCTTGCAATTCATATCTCTATGACCAAATTTATTGCATGAATAATAGTAACCATTAAAAGGTCTTACCTTTGTACAGTTCCTCTCTATGTCTCCATGCTTGTTACATGCATGACAAGTATGGTCTACGGGCTTGCGCTCATCCTTAGGTGGTTCACTTTTATCTTTAGTTTGATCTTCAATCTTCTTAGCATCAGTAGAGTCTTTTTGTGTATTCTTTCTTGCTCACATGTTGTCAATCTTATTTTGTGCTTCATTGTATCCAATGTAGCTAGTATCTCCTTTGGCTCTTCTTGCATTCAATTGAGATTCTATCAAATTAGAACTGGTGTGTAATTTGTCAATGTGATTCTTTTCTTATTTTAATTTAGATTCCAAGCTTTCTATGTTGTTCCTTAGCTCCAAGATTTCCATGTTTTCTTGCCTTAATTCCTTATTGAGTTGAAGATTCTCTTTGACCTGTTCCTCATAGACATCCTGATTGTTAATCAACTTATCATCAAATTCTTTAAGTAGTTCTTTTAAAGATGCATTTTCTTCATTCATCTTCTTGACCATTGCTCCTAGATCACTAGTAGAGCATTCTATCAAATCCTTTCTTAACCTTTTGAGAACTAATTGAGCATCATTAACCTTTTCTTTTAGTTCTTCAATTTCTCTTTCTGATTTTTCTAGGTCTTCAAGAGAAACTTCAAGATTTATTTTTAGATGTTTCATTTCTTCTTTGTCCATGATCTCCTCAAGTGGTAAAACTTCTTTGCTAAGGACCAGAGCTCTAATACCAATTGTTAGGAATGGGAACACTGAGAGGGGGGGGTGAATCAATGTTCACTGTATTTTATCTTTTTACTTAATCTTTAAATTGAACTTAAATCCTAAAGTGCTGAAATGAACATCGACATAAACATGAAACATGAAATCAACACATAACACCAATATGATTATGGGGAAACCCAAATAGGTAAAAACCCTGGTGGGAATTGACATCCACTAATATTTTGTACTAGTGTTTTATGATCCTTGTCAAAAGATCCTTAACCCTGCTAGGAGTTTCTTTACAATGCATTAAGTACAGTAGACCTTGTTAGGAGTCTTTTACAATAGTCCCTGTTAGGGGAGTGGATGCACTTTCCTAGAGCTCACTACTCAAGTGGTGAAGGCTACAACCTTCAGATCTCAGATAGACACTATATCTATTGGATGAATTGTCACTGTGACATTGCTTGTCAGATCAATTCCTTTGGTGTGCTGATGCTTTGACCTCTTGCAAAGCTCTAATACATCTTATAGTCTCTTCACACACTTTTTCTCTGCTTATCACAACTCTATATCAACTTCCATACTAATTACAATGGGCACATCTCATATTTATATGCGCATACAAAATAAACAACTAGGTCAACCCTTAAACCTATTACATACAATGCTTCCAAATGAATTGGCTCAAGCGTGTTTACAAACAAACATATATACATGTTAGAACCCTAATTAAAATAGGTGCATAGCCTTTACATCATTAGAATATAACCGCAACTCAAAATGATAATAGTCAGCTACTTACTCTGTTCTTCACTGGTACACATTGGTTGTGTAACTTCAACTATCTGTATCTTTCTCATGCTTGCATATATGATCATGCGCACATAGACTAAGTATGAATATAGTCTAACTAACTTAACTTCCAGGGTGCACACCATAACTCAGTCATACACACGTGCACTGATGCTCTAAGCTTTAGGAACTCTGTACATTGTCCAATCTTCAACACTTAGCCGATTTCTGATCTTCACATCAAGTGCGCTGACTCCAGACTTCTATATGACTTTGTTGCCATAATGACAACACTATACTAAGTCATATATATTAGTATAGCCAACTTTCCAATAGGATTCACACTCTACATGATATTTTCTGCATGGGAACAATGTCTCTATGCAAGTGGGAGGATGGTCGGTTTCATTTTGGTCTTACCTCATAGGACTGAGATACATTTGATTTACTAGTTTCCCTTTTGCCACCAAAACTTTTGCACAAAATTGGCATCACTAGTCATTCCCCATGGTGGAAAGACTGGAGATGGTACCTAGATATTGCTTTTGTCAAATACCATCTAAGGCTAGGATACCAGTGGTTTTCTTGCCATTTGCCTATGGTTGAGATCTTAAATCAAAGGTGACATGTGGAATCCTCACATTATTTATAGAGATTTCTTTTTATTAGTGTTTGGTCTAGCATTACAGAGCCCAAAATTGCACATTTAAATTGGTGGCTTTTATTTCAAGGGTTGCCTTTGGGTTCATGGCTCCATCATTTGGGTATTCTAGATCCTCATTGTCCTTTATTCCATCAGCAAGAGTCTTTTCTTCATTTGTTTTGATTTTGTTGTAGGGCACAAAATTATTGGATTTGGATTCATAGTTTTTTCTCTCCTTTTCATCCAACCATGTTTACCTCACCAATGATCCTTCTGGGAGACAATCCTACATTTCCTTTCCATTCTTGAAAATATGGCACATTTTCATAATGGATATTTTATTTACTATTTGGAAAGAACAAAATTATGTGTTATTTTATAACAATTTAATTGATACTAAAGTGTCCATATTTGCTAAAGCTAGTATTTGCAATAGTATAATGCTTCATATTCAAGTTCAAGAAAACACAGTTGCATTTGAAGTTTCTCATCTACAAGAGCTTCTTCAATGCTAGGGAAATTCTCCTTGCACTTTGGCTAGAGTTCCTCCATAAGCCTGCACTTCAAGCACTCCTTCCACCTCCCATGGTCGACATTGACATAGAAGCAGTTCTAGGAGGTAGAGAAACTCTCAATCTTGACCTCCTCATCACCGATCTCCCTCTCATCATCATTCTCCTTAGGGTTTGGTTGTGCCTCCTGATCTATGAGGTTATTCCTATGGTAGGTGAGCTCCAGCAGCATCCACTTCGCCAGCAGCTCCCAACATTGGCTCTTTGAGTAGTCAGGATTCAAGATGGCCCTCTACTAGAAAGGATTTTCCATGGCTATCCTTTTCTATATCTCCAAGGACATAAGGAAATGAGGATGATGATAATGTTGATGATTAGATATTGCCAAACCCAGAGCCCACTCATGTCTTAGGAATGGGAGAAAATAAAGATGATCTAGACCCTCTACCTCCACTTGCCACTTCTTTGGACGCCAGAGGGATTTTCTATTTTTTATTTCTGTTTGTATTGATATTTATTGTTGGAGATTTTCCAGTAAGCCATGTTGACTGTATGTTTTTCATTGATGATAAAATATGGTAATAAGCATGCATTGTAGTTCTATGCAGTGAGTCTTGAGCATATTTTGTATGGATATTTTATCATCATGATATCATAGACACAAAGGTTAATTATGAGTATAGACAGTTGTGTAGTTGTTTGTAATAACAGTGTTCCTGACAGTGTTATAGGAAGAGTTTTGTATGAGATTCTTAGTATGATTATGTTGAAGCCTTGCACATTTATAGTTGTGTTTTAGACATGTTTGTGGAGCTATGTTCATGGATGCAAAGTTATTTGTATAGTACAAGTTGAGTTATGATGTTTCTATTTACTAGTTATAGTTTCCTGAGATTGTCTGATGGAGCCGACAATGTTTATATTGTTTTAATAGTTGTGCCTATCATTTTGATATGCGTGATTAGTTTTATGTCTTTTGATGAGTTAAGAATGTTTTGTTAAGAGTGGATAAAGTATTTTTTCATGAGAGTAAAGTTTTAGTTAATTTGGTAGAGCTAACTATGTGAAGCAACGCATCTACGCATATTGGGTTGGGCGGTCTCTTTTTGTGTTGCGTGCTTAGTATAGCCATTGGAGATGTTGTTCGAGAGTTATATTATTTCTCTATTGTGATTTCAAGAAGGTTCTAATAGGTAGACTTGATTATATCATTTGGAGAAGGATACTTATAGCCTTTCAGTTGTGATTGCTAGGTGTGATTGAGAGAGTAGAGCAAAAGATGCAAATGTAGTGATACAGTCAATCATCAGTTGAAGATCTATGTGAAGAAGAAGAGAGTATATGTTATTCATTGGAACTGATCAAGACAACAGGTCTACTTTCCAGCTCACCAAGATCCATACATAGTGTGTATCTATTATGCAGAAGGTTGCAGCCTTCACCATTAGAGCAATGTGCTCCCAGACAGTGTATCCTCACCTTTAGCAAGGTTATTTGTAAAAGACTCCTTAGAGGGTCCGACCCTTGACTAGGTCAATGTACTTCATGCATTGTAAAGATCAACTCCTAATAGGGTTGTAAGATCTTCTAACAAGGATCATTATACTCTAGTGTAGTTTATAGTGGGTGCTAATTCCCACTAGGGTTTTTACCTCTTTGGGTTTCCTCATAACCAAAATTGTGGTATTGTGTTAAGTGTTATTTTATTGTGTATGTGCTTAATGTTATTCTATACTTAATTGGATAAAGAATTGAATCTGGTAGATAACTGATTCACCCCCCCCCTCCCAGTTATCTCTTGGGACTATTCCTAACAATTGGTATCAGAGCCAATTGCCTTGGAGAGAAAGTTTAATAGCTTGAGGTTGATCATATGGCATTCTTTAGAAAATAAAGTCCTAATTTTGATGGAGAGAATTATCTAGATTGGATGAACAAAATGACAACACATTTGTACTGAATTAGTTTTGAGATTTTTGAAGTAGCTACTCAAGAAGTTCATATTCCATCTCTAAAAGATCTTTTAAAAGATGATGCAACTATTAAGAAAAAGGAAATGTTCACTCAAAATGTGATTACCAAAGAAGCCCTTATTTGTGCCTTATCTGACAGTGAGTTTTCAGAGATCAAGAAAGTAGATAGAGCCTACAAAATATGGAAGTATCTTGAAGACATGTTTGAAGGAGATATTCAAGCCAAGAATGTGTGTAGAAAGACATGGAAGAAAAGATATAATACTTTGGAGATGCTACCTGATGAGAACATTAGAGCCTACAATCAAAGAATTAATGAAGCAGTTGTAGGAATCGGGAACAATGGAGGAGAAATTTCAGAAGAAGAGATAATAGATAAATTGATGACTACTCTAATAGTAGAATATGAGAGCAAGATAAACATCCTAGATGAGACTATCCATTTTTTAAAAGACTTCAAAAGAGATACCTTAATCAGAAAAATTTCAGCATTTAAGATATCAAGATTAAAGACAAAGCCTAAAAGTGAAACAACATTCAAAGCCTCTGTCCATGGTAAGAATTCCTTGAACACTTCTGGTAATTTTGATAATGAAGATGAGGATAAAAAACTAGATGATTTCATTGCTATGATTGCTAAGAAAGAAAGAAAAGGAAAAGGAAAATATGAAGGTCAATTACCATTCAAATTATTTTCATGTAACAAGATTGATCATTTTGCATCTAAGTTTCCTAAAAGAGTCAAGAAGTCTAGAACAAATTACAAGCCAAGTATACAAAAGAATGTTACTATGTTGAAGATGGAGTATCAGATGAAGCTTCAGTAGACAATGAAATTGGATTCATTGCTATTGAAGAAATGGAGAAAATGTTTGATGAGATGGATATTGAAGATGAAAACAAAGCACAAGAGTTACCATTAATTTCATAAGAAGACATTAGAACAGAATGGATCAAATTTTTTCAGCTAAACTAATCATTTAGTTATTTTGTCCATACTTAGTTGACAAAGAAATGCATCAGTGAAAACAAGCTTGGTTGATACTTTCACTTGGTATACCCAATACTGTCTCGGTGTATACTGTAATGCTTCATTATTCGACCACACTGCTTTGCAATATTTTGCTTCTAGCTTTATAATAGATCAATGCAACATAATGAAGTCAACAATATGAAGTCATAGACTCATCAATAAGTTACCAAGAGTATTCCATATCCTCATCTGTCATATCCATCTTCCTCCATGTAAATATCTCAGTTCTTCATCTTCTCTCTTCTCTTTACATATATCTAGATATTTGCAACTAATCATGATAAGTACTGTCAAAACTAGTTGACATCAATGACAACATAAAGACTGATTTAATTATCTTACATATCCATTTAGTACTTCATGATCTCTAATCACTGATCTTCAAGTCATTCAAGTATTCAATCAATTATAGTTCATTAATCTCTCCCTTTGGCATTGATGACAACTCAAGCAATATGAAATATACCATACACATACCAAACATGTATTCTACAACTATGTAAGCTCTCCCTTAGCTCTGTATTTAATATGTTTAATCACTACGTTACATGAGAGAATTCCAAGTGTAGACTTTCTTCTGTAGATTTGATCTTTTCAGATCCTTCTCAGATTCCTTATGTTCTCAGCAAAAAGTCTCCAAAAATCTCCCTGAATTCTTTATTTTATATTGAGATCTCTCTCCCTTTAAGGTTCTCTATTTCATATTGAGATCTCTCTCCCTTTGAAAACAATCCCAAAGAAAAATGTAAAACCAACAGCTCTGTAGTAGCCAAGTTTACCCATCTTTACAAATCCTCTATTATATTGCTCTAGATGATCAAATTTTTCTACATCACCAGTCATATGATGTGTAAAACCACTATTAATGATCTATGTATCATTTTTATTAACCTTAGAAATGAGTGTTGTCTATTCATACCTTTCTTCTTCCTCAAAATCATCCTTCATCCCAACAAATACTACTTCTACATCATCATCTGTATCAGAATCAGTATCATTCTCTTCAACAATGTAACATACCTTTTTTCCCTTATCATTGTTGTCTCGGTTATCCTTATTATAGTTTCAATAACTTTTGTTGTTCCTTCTCCCATAGCTTCCTTCACTAGATCAGTCTTTTTTTCTATCATCTTCTTTCATGTTTGAGCATCTAGTAGCAATATGACAAACTTCTTTGCAGTTAAAGTATGCTAAAGGTAATTTACCTCTATATCTACCTTTACCTTTAAGTAATCTCCTAGCCATAAGAGCTTCAAGCTCATCAAGCTCATCATCAGTATTACTGTCACTATTATCATCCTTATTATTTCTACTACTAGACTTACCGATCCTCAGAGAAGACATAAAGGTAGATTCAACAGATGGTACAACACTATTATCAAAATTATTTATCTCAAAATTTGTTAGCTTACCGATCAGATTATCAAGAGTAAGAGTGCTACTAGGTACAGACCTCAATTCATGTATTACAGATATTCTGATTGCATAAGTAGGCAATAAAGTTCTGAAAAAATTTCTTACCACTATATCTTCCTCAATAGTACCACCATATCCTCTGATAGCATTAACTACCTCTTTTATTTAGTTTGTATACTGCACAATAATCTCTCTTTTCATTTTCATATCATCAAATATTCCTCTTAAAATTTTAGCTTTGGCTCTTTTCACATTTTCATCTCCACCATAAACTTGAGCAAGTTTATCCCACATTGCCTTGGAGGCCATAAGGCAATCCTTGACATCTTCAAATTCAGCATCAGACAGAGTAGTAACAATCTCCATCATATGAATATTATGCTCATGTCTATCTCTTAATTGATTAAGAGTCAAAGGTCTAGTAGGAAGTGCTAAGTAGCCATCTCCCAATAGAGTGAGGGAAGAATTCCCAATTCCAGATATGTGTAGTTTCATTCGGCTTTGCCATATTGTAAAATTGCCCTTGTTCATCTTTGGCAATTCCCTCTTATACATTTTGTGATCTTTATGTTGAAGTCCTTAAAACTCTATTCCAAGCAACCAATATGCTCTGATACCAATTGTTAGAATAATAGAGAGGGGGGTGAATCAATTATCCATAGTCCCAATTACAAGATGTATCACTTAAAACAAATTCAGCTAATTTCTGCAGCTCGGTAAACAAGAAAACTAATCTATCTATGACTTTACTGATTACCAGTTAATTGCTCATAAAGATTACCGACCAAATCAGATATGCAAATATAAAGTATGATATCCAAGCAATCACCACATAAACACATAACACAAAAGATTTAACATGGAAAGCCTGCAAAGGGAAAAACCAGCTAAGACCGGTAACCCAAAATATTTTCACTCTTCTAAAGTGAGCTCGGTGAAGAGCCAACCCTGTTAAAGGTTACAAAACACACTGTAAGGTGTGACCTTGTTAGAGGATTTAACACTAATAGTTATCATCCAACCAACATTCACTATAGGGTTGACAGGATAACAATGTACATTCTATGAATGACATATAAGACTTCAAGTCTACATGGTTAAGAGATTTAATCTGTTTACAATGGTTAAACTATAACAGCATGTGATCTTATTACAATACAACTTGACTTTGTAGATGTTCAGATCTATTCTAAGTCCATACAAATCCTCTGATCAATCTTTCAATACAGTTCTTTCAATAATCAATAACTTACTATCCCTCGGTCAAAGCTTTGTGATGCTCAGTAATCTCTGTAGTTTGGTTCTACTTTAACTAGTCTGATAAGGCATGCATGAAGCTCTGTCATGCGTTATCTCTATAGTCTCCTTCTTCCGGCATCCATTTCACAATGAATTCACTATCTCTTAAATAGATAAGTAAACCATTTATTTCCATCCATCAAATTTTTCTGCTTAATCTCCTTCATTGATTTTGCCGCTTAAACCTTCCTTAGCTGATGTGTAAGTAACATGTTTTGTTTCTATCATTTAGATCTTCTTCAAATTTTGTTAGTCGTTGATCTCAACACAAACTTTATATCCAACCTCCAAATAATAACACTTTACAGCTCATCAAATTCTGTTGGCTAAACTAATCATTTAGTTCTTTTGTCCATACTCGATTGACAAAGAAATGCATCGGTGAAAACAAGCTCAGTTGATACTGTCGCTTGATATACACAACACTATCTCAGTGTATACTATAATGCTTCATTAACTGACCACACTACTTTAAAATATTTTTCTTCCAGCTTTATAAAAGATCAATGCAACACAATCAAGTCAATAATATGAAGTCATAGACTCATCAATAAGTTACCAAGAGTATTCCTTATCCTCATCTGTCATATCCATCTTCATCCATGTAGATATCTCAGTCTTCATCTTCTCTCTTCTCTTTATAGATGTCTAGATATTTGTAACTAATCATGATCAGTACTATCAAACCTAGTTGACATCAATGACAACATAAAGACTAATTTAATTATCTTAAATATCCATTCAGTACTTGGTGATCTCTAATCAGTGATCTTCAAGTTAGTCAAGTATTCAATCAGTTGTAGTTCATCAATCTCTCCCTTTGGCATTGATGGAAACTCAAGCAATATGAACTATACCATACACATACCAAACATGTATTCTACAACTATGTAAATAAATTTTGTAAGCTCTCCCTTAGCTTGATATTTAACATGTTTAATCACTACGTTACATGACAGCACTCGAAGTGTAGACTTTCTTTTGTAGATTTGATCTTTTAAGCCCCTTCTCAAATTCCTTCTGTTCTTAGCAACAAGTCTTCAAAACTCTCCCTGACTTCTTTGTTTTATATTGAGATCTCTCTCCCTTTAAGGTTCTCTATTTCATATTGAGATCTCTCTCCCTTTGAAAACAATGCCAAAGAAAAATGTAAAACCTGTAGCTCTATAGTAGCCAAGTAACTCTTTGTTGTCCGATGCATACCCTATATCTCTATATACCGATATGCAAATCTTTGTTCTAGTTCCTGAAGTATTTCACAACCTTAGACATAATCCAAAGTGTGAACTCTGTTGCATCAACATGAATGATCTGCTGATAAGATTAGGCTGATGCAACCTCACGATCACATTAGTGACCGGTACATAGGGGACAAACCCCTAGTCTAGTCCTCAAGTACTCAAATATTTCCTTTGGTAGAGGCTTGGTAACTATTTCATTAAGTTTCTCTTTTGATATAACATATTCCAATTTTACTTGCTTCTCCTGTACTTGTTCTCTTAAGTAGTGATACTTAATAGATATGTGCTTTGTTATTGAATGAATCACTGGATTTTTTGAAATATTTATTGCACTAGTGTTGTTACAATATATAATTACCGGCTCAGTGATTACCTCATTCATACCTTCCAATACTTGCTTAATGTAAGCAATGTTTGAACAATTTGTAGTAGTAGCAACATACTCTGCTTCGGTAGTAGACTGAGAAATACAAGGTTGTTTCTTACTTGTCCATGTAATAAGTCTTTCACCAAAGAAAAATACTCCTTGGGTTGTACTTTCTCTGTCATCTATATTTCCAGCCTAATCTGCATCGGTGTAGACTCTTAGTTCAAACTTCCCTTCCTTGGGATACCATAATCCATAGTCCTCAGTTTTCTTCAGGTATCTTAAGATTCTTTTTGTACCAACCATGCGTGACTCCCTAAGATTTGCAAAAAATCTAGCAACAATCCCCATAGCATGTGCAATGTTTGGTCTACTATGAACTACATACATCAACTTACCAATCATATATCGGTACAATGTTCAGTTTACCTCTATAGTTTCATCATCTTTAGTCAGTTTACAGCCTGTGACCATCGGTGTTCCAACTAGTTTAGCATCTTCCATGCCAAATGTTCTCAATACTTCCTTTATTTACTTAGATTGTGTGATGAAAATTCCATCGTTCTGCTAAATAACTTGCAAGCCTAGAAAGAACTTAATCTCTCCAAACATAGACATTTCAAATTATTTTCTCATCTCATCAGAAAATGATTTACATATATGATCTTGTCCTCCAAAAATAATATCATCCACAAATATTTCAACATCAGAATCTCCTTTCATATACAAATTATTGTTCTCACTAGTTCTAACAAAACCAATACTTAACAAATAAGTATACAACCTTTCATGCCAAGCTTTGGGTGCTTGTGTCAAACCATATAAAGCTTTGTGTAGTCTACATACCATGTCTTTCTTTATATGGATCAACAAACTCTTCTCGTTATTCTATGTAAACCTCTTCTTCTAGTATCCCATTCAGAAATGCAGAATAACATCCATTTGATAGATTTTAAATTTCTTATGTGTTGCATAGGCTAGTAACATATGAACTCCTTCTAGTCTAGAAATAGGTGCAAAGGTTTCACCATAATCTATTCCTTCCTCCTATGCATACCCATTGCAAACTACTCTGGATTTGTTCCTTGTAACCTCTCCATTTTCATTTAGCTTATTTCTCAAAATCCATTTACTACTGATAACATTCTTATCCTTAGGTCTAGGTGCTAGAGTCCATGTCTTTTTTTTCTCTATCTGTTCTATCTCTTCATTCATTGCATTTATCCATTCTTCATTTTCTAATGCAACTTTAATATTTTTCGGTTCAAACTCACATACTAACCATGTACCTTGTCTCAACTTACTTCTTGTTAGCATGCCAA
Organism: Chamaecyparis obtusa; assembly: GCA_027943335.1. NCBI lineage: Eukaryota > Viridiplantae > Streptophyta > Pinopsida > Cupressales > Cupressaceae > Chamaecyparis > Chamaecyparis obtusa. The sequence continues at coordinate 227,707 of BSBK01005806.1, forward strand.
CATGCTTGTCTTCTAGTTCTCAGGATGATGTCTTCTGACAAATCTTGCTAGCACTTGATCTCTTCTCTATTGTGTTAGAATAACTGAGAGGGGGGTGAATCAGTTATCCAGTGTCCCAAAACAAAATGTATAATCCAAAAAAATTACTTCAACTTCTGTTACTCGGTAAACATAAAGTACTTCCACTATCTGTGCTTTTACTGATTATTATTCTAAACATATAGTAGTTACCAATCAAATCTAACATGTAATATGCAAAGTATGATAACAAAAAAATATCACGATCAACACATAACACAAGAGATTTAACGTGGAAACCTTGCGAAGGGAAAAACCACCTAGGACCAACAACTCAAAAATATTCACTCTTCTGAAGTGAGGTCGGTGAAGACCCAACCCTGTTAAAGGTTTACAAACACACTGTTAGGTGTGACCTTGTTAGAATATTTTAGACCAACCGTTATCACCCAACCAGCATTCGCTATGGGGTTGATAGGATAACAATGTTCATTTTATGAATGATACATAATAAGACTTTCTTAGTCTACTCGGTTAAGAGATTTAATTATGTACAATGGTTAAATATGTAACAGTAGATGATCTACCTTAATACAACTTCAATTGTAGATTACAGATCAATATTTAGCTCATACAAATCTTTCTGATCAATATAACACTTCAGATTCAACAATGTATCAACTTACTGTCCGTCGGTAATTACTCTCTGTCACTTGATAATTTCTCTGCAATTCGGTTCTCACTAACTAGTATGATCAGAATGCATGAAAAATTGTTCATGCAATAACTCTGCAGTATCTTCTTCTTCTGGCATATTCATTATGAAATCTCTAGTCTCTTATATAGATGAGTAAACCATTTTCTTCTTGTCCATCAGATTATGCTGCTTAATCATCTTCATTGATTTTTCCACTCTATCCTCCTTCGGATGATGTGTCAATAACACATTTCAATCTTCTCCATTAGATCTTCCTTGAATTATGTTAGTCGTCGATCTTCGTAACAAACATTATCTGTTACCTCAATTTCATACATTTTCCAGCTCATCAATCTTATTGGCTAAAATGATCATTTAATTCCTTTTTGTTATGCTCGGTTAACAAAGATATGCATTGGTGAACACAAGCTCGGTTTACACTATGCTTGATATACACTACACTCTGTCAGTGTATAATTAAATGCTTCATTTACCGACAACACTTCTTTGTATCTTTCAGCTCTATTCCTCATTATAGATGAATGCAACGTAATCAAGTCAATATCATAAGGTCATAGACTCATCAACAAGTTATTCAATGTGCTCCTTATCCTCATCTAACATATACATCTTCCTCATGTAGATATCTCTATTCTTCATCCTTTTCAGTCCTTTCTTTAAATGTTTTGGTATAGTAACTTACAAAATAAGTGTTGTCAAACTAGTTGACATCAATGACAACATAATACTGATTTAATCATATTACATATCTAATCAGAAAATCCTCAGTGATCTTTAATCACAGATTCTTCAATTAGATTCCAAATCAGTTGTAGTTCATCAATCTCTCCCTTTGGCATTGATGTCAACTCAAGTAATATGAAATGTGTTAGAAAGTAAAGTCCACCAAGATAACTAAGAGGGGGGGGGGGGGGGGGGGGGGGGGTGAATCAGTTATCAGATAATTATAACCTTTATCAACTTCAACAACATTTAACCATGTAAGCAATATAATTACCAACCATAGAAACATATTCATACACAATGACACAATAACACAAGATATGTTGACTAGGGAACCTCTTGGTCAAAGAGTAAACCCCAGTGGGAATGATGTCCAAAAAAGATGCACTAATATGAATATTCCTTGTGAAAGGATGGACTGTATTAGGAGTCTTATGAAATAAATTTAGTACATATGAATCCCTTTTAGGAGATTTTGAATCTCTATTAAAAGATTCTAACTCTATTAGGAGTTATGGAAGATAGAAGGACCCACTGCCCAAACAACTTCAGGGTAAGATCATTGAACACACTATCCAAATGACCTTAAGATTATTCAATAGAATAATATGAAATATTTTACCTCCTTCACTATTTCAAACCACACATACTGCTACACCAGATCTCAATTCCAGATCTCTGTACTTCACATGTCTTCCTTCACACTTTCGCTTTCACAACTTCATTAGCTCTTTTCTTCACTTCATGCTTACATTCGCATTTCAACCATGCCACATATATTATTCTCCTTTACAACAAGGAAAAACATTCCTTCCTTTATACCACACTCAAATAATTACAAATGAGTCGGCACTCAATTACAAAATAAAAGTTTCCACACGCTACATCAAAATTACACAAAACTATCAGCTTTCAAATACAATAACTCTTCACTCGTGTGACCTCAAAGTTTGTGCTATGAACTATTTCACCAAAATTTTATCTCAAACATCCCTTTAACTACGCAAAACCAGATTCCATCCCGATTAGGAGATATCATCTGATTTTCACAAACTGCTACTCAAGAACACTGCCTAAATACTGCTTCCACCAAAATGCTCATGACTTTCATGAATAAATGAATTATTGTCTATGCTCTTAACCATAGACATATAACATACCAAAGAACGTAACCTCAACATCACATAGCTCCAACTACAATATCCCATGTGCGCAAAACAAAACATTGTCTACTTCTCTGCTAGTCTCCAAAAGATCACTATGTTGACACCAATGACAATCATAGTCATGAATGCAACAAAAAATGCTATAGAATGACTACCAAGCATTCATTCCTAACAATCTCCCCCATTGGAATTGATGGCAACATAGATGAAAAACATCCAATGTTCCAAAAATCCAATACTGCAACACTACTGCTCTGACAAACATTTCAAGTCCTCTTCATCAATCAAATCTTGCTTCGTTTTCCTATTCAGTTCTCTCCAACAGATGGTACACAAGGTTTTTCATGTACACTTCTCCCCCATTGACATCAATGACAAAAATTTCATCACTATGTCAACAACAACTCAATGTCAAAAGATATTATTCATAAAATACATTCACAAGAGTCCTCATGACTTAGCTCAAATACACATACTCCCCCATAGAGGAAGTACCAACATCCAATCCAAAAGAAAGATAGGGCTCATAAACCACTAGACAGATGCAACCAACTACATCATTACTCAAAATTAGGTTGGGGCATAACCCCAAGCATACCTCTCAGATACTCAAATGTATCTTTAGGCAAAGACTTTGTAAATATGTCTGCTATCTGTTCCTTTGTGCTTATGTACTCTAGTCTGACTTCTTTCTCAGCAACTTTCTCTCTTACAACATGATACTTGATTTCTATATGTTTTGTCTTAGAATGTAATACAAGATTCTTAGACATACTAACTGTACTGGTATTGTCACAATGTATGACAATAGGCTCAACAAACTTAATTCCAATATCCTTCAGCATCTGCTTCATCCAAATTATCTGGTTACAATTGTTTGTTGCTGCTACATACTCTGCTTCTGTTGTACTCTGTGAAATACAATTATGCTTTTTGCTCAACCAAGAAAGCAATCTTCCTCCAAGAAAAAAGGCTTCACCACTGGTGCTTTTCTTATCATCAACACGACCTCCCCAATCAACATTTGTATATGCACATAGGGTAAAATCATCAAATTTTTCATACCACAATCCATAGTCCATTGTGCCTCTTAAATATCTCAGTATCCTCTTTACTACTGCATAATGTGATTCTCTAGGTATAGCTTGAAATCTTGCTACCATTCTAATTAAATGTGCTATATCAGATCTTGTATGTGTCAAATACTGCAATCCTCCAATCATGGATCTGTATTTCTTCTGCTCAATTGTCGGTGTGTCATCTTTGCTAGATAGTTTATGTCATGTAACCATAGGTGTTCCAACTGGTTTACAGTTCTCCATTCCAAATCTTTTCAGCAAAGCATTCAAGTACTTTGTCTAACTTACAAAGATACCATCATTGTTCTGTGTTATTTTTAATCCCAAAAAGTATTTCATCTCACCAATCATACTCTTTTCAAATTCAGTCTTCATTTCATCAGCAAATTTGTCACTAGCTTCATCTTCTCCTCCAAAAATAATGTCATCAACAAAAATAACTATAACTAAAAATCCATTTTAAATTTCTTGTGTCCAAATTCCTATCAACTATTCCTTTAATAAATCCTAATTTCAACAAATACTTATCCAGTCTTGCATACCAAGTTCTAGGTGCTTGCTTTAGTCTATATAATGCTTTCTTCAGTTTACATACCATGTCTCCTTCTTGAGTCAAAGGAAAACCTTCAGGCTACTAAATGTAGACTTATTCTTCCAATTAACCATTCAAAAATGTGGACTTCACATCCATCTGATACACTTTGAATTTCTTAAAAGCTGCATAGGCCAAAAACATTCTTACTGCTTCAAATCTTGCTACAGGTGCAAAAGTTTCTTCATAGTCAATTCCTTGTTGCTGTGAGTATCCCTTAAATACCAATCTTGCTTTGTTTCTTACTACTTCTCCTTGTTCATTCATCTTGTTTCTGAATACCCATTTAGTTCTGATCACATTCTTGTCTTTAGGTCTAGGGACCAATTCCCATGTCTTATTTCTTTCAATCTATTCTAATTCTTCTTTCATAGCATTAACCCAATGTTCATCTTCACAAGATTCATTAGTAGATTTAGGTTCAATTTGAGAAATTAAACATAAATGTACCAAACTTCCAATAACTTGATCAACAGGATGATGTCTTGATATATACATGTTTGGTGTCATAGTCACAGAATCTTTCTTCAACTGTAGATTCTTCTCTAGATTCCTCTTTGGATTCTTCTTCAGCATGACTTTCATTCAATAATTCACTTTCTCCATAGAATCCTCTAGTCCTAGTAGGACCACTCAAGTCTGTATGAACAATCTCCAACTTCACTGCCGATGTGAACTTCTTACTAGGAAATGAACTTCCCTTTTGCTTAGCCATCACACATTCTTTGCAAATCATGTTAGTAAGCTTCATAATTTTAGGTAAATCTCTTACTACAAGTGTAGTACTCACTTTCACAATGTTATCAAAGTTTATATGACAAAACCTTCTATGCCATAGCCAATTTTCATCAATCTTAGTAATCAAACATGTCATCTCAGTAGGATTCAATTGAAATACATTACCTCTAGTTCTAGATCCAGTTCCAATCAGATTTCCATCTTTATCCTTTATCACACAAGTTTTCTCAATAAACCAAACTTGATATCCTTTATCCACTACCTGTCCAACACTTAAAAGATTATGTTTCAATCCATCCATAAATTAAACATCATCAGTATTAGTCTTTCCATCAAGAGTAATAGATCCTATACCTTTAATAAAAAAAGGTGCATTGTTTCCAACTCTCACAACTCCTCCATCATAATTTTCAAACTTTATGAACTTCTTTTTATCTCCAGTCATATGATGTGAACATTCACTATCTATAATCCAATTAGCTTTCTTTTCAACTTGGGAAACTAAGGCTTTCTCTTCCTTAACATTAGTTTCAAGATTCTCTTCTTTAAGTGCTACAAATCCTATTTCATCATTATTCTCAATATCACTTTCACTCAAGGTTCTTTCTATACTAGCTTCAAGATCTTCATCATTAGCATAATAACATTCCTTAGGTCTTCTAGGTTTGAAATTGTTTCTGTACTTTTTAACTCTTTTAGGACACTTAGATGCAAAATGACCATATTCTTGACATGTCCAACATTTAAAAATTTTCTTACCGTCTGGTTCTCTTTTCACAAGCAAGGCAATACCTTCTTCAATCTTCTTGTCTTCTTCATTTCTAGATTTGTTGCTATTGGCATAATCTCCACTCACACTGGTACTTCTTGACAAAGTAGGTCGAATACTAAGAGCACTGAATGTTGTCTCTATTCTAGGTAAGTCTCCTGATAACCTCAAGTTCATTTCTGCTGATTCCAATCTTCCAAGAAGAGTCTCTCTTATAAATTTTTCTGTACAAGGTATAACTTGTTCAATCATCTGTGTTGTCTACTTAAATACAGAAGTCAATGTCCTCAGAATTTTCTATATCTCTTCATTTTCTATCTTTGTTCCTCCACAAGCTTTTATTCTTGCAACAATTTCTAACATTCTACCAATATAGCTTCTAACAGATTCATCTTCCATCATTCTTATATCTTCAAATGCACAAATCCAATTATGTAATCTAGCTCTTTTTGCATGTTCATCACCTTCAAAAGTAGAGTGTAAAGCTTTCCAAATTTTATGAGATTTCTTCAAACATTTTACCTGACTGTATTCATTCTCTAGAAGTTCTGTCAAAAGTGCTTCTCTTGCAAGTATGTTACACATGAATAGAACTAGCTCATCTTTAGATCCTATCTCAGGATTGTCTTCTTCAATGATAGTCTTCTCATTCTTTGTAATCAACCAATAACTTGGTCCTAAACATAATAGATGTGTCTTCATCTTCTCTTTCCAGCTGTCAAAATTTACTCCATCAAGCTTAGGGCTTTCTTTACTGAAATTTTCCATGGATCTCCTTAAGCTGTTAAACTTTTCTTTCAAGGATCTGCCGCTCTGATACCAATTGTTAGAAAGTAAAGTCCACCAAGATAATTGAGAGGGGGTGGGGGGGTGAATTAGTTATCAGATAATTATAACCTTTATCAACTTCAACAACATTTAACCATGTAAGCAATATAATTACCAACCATAGAAAGATATTCATACACAATGACACAATAACACAAGATATGTTGACTAAGGAACCTCTTGATCAAAGAGTAAACCCCGGTGGGAATGATGCCCACAAAAGATGCACTAATATGTATATTCCTTGTGAAAGGATGGACTCTGTTAGGAGTCTTATGAAATACATTCAGTACATATGAATCCCTGTTAGGAGATTTTGAATCCCTATTAAAATATTCTAACTCTCTTAGGAGTTATGGAAGACAGAAGGACCCACTGCCCAAATAGCTTCAGGGTAAGATCATTGAACACACTGTCCAAATGACCTTAAGATTATTCAATAGAATAATATGAAATATGTTACCTCCTTTATTGTGCCAAACCACAAATACTGCTACACCAGATCTCAATTCCAGATCTCTGTACTTCACGTGTCTTCCTTCACACTTTCGCTTTCACAACTTCATTAGCTCTTTTCTTCACTTCATGCTTACATTCACATTTCAACCATGCCACATATATTATTCTCCTTTAAAAAAAGGAAAAACATTCCTTCCTTTATACCACACTCAAATAATTACAAATGAGTCAGCACTCAATTACAAAATAAAAGTTTCTACACGCTACATCAAAATTACACAAAACTGTCAACTTCCAAATACAATAACTCTTCACTCATGTGACCTCAAAGTTTGCGCTATGAACCACACCACCAAAAATGTATCTCAAACTTCCTTTTAACTATGCAAAACTAGATTCCATCCTAATTAGGAGATATCATCCAATTTCCACAAACCGCTACTCAGGAACACTGCCTGAATACTGCTTCCACCAAAATGCTCATAACTTTCATGAATAAATGAATTACTGTCTGCACTCTTAACCATAGACATATAACATACCAAAGAACATAACCTCAACATCACATATCTCCAACTACAATATCCCATGTGCACAAAACAAAACACTATCTGCTTCTCTGCTAGTCTCCAGAAGATCATTGTGTTGACATCAATGACAATCATAGTCATGAATGCAACAACAACTGCTATAGAATGACTGCCAAGCATTCATTCCTAACAAAATGTACCATACACATACCAAACATGTATTCTACAACTTTGTGAATAAATGATGTACAAGCTCTCCCTAGCTTAATATGTTTAATCACTACGTTACTAAACAACATTACATAATACAACTTTACCATTCTGTAGTTGTGCTCTTTTCAGCTCTCTTGTTCCTGCTTCTATTCTCAATAATATATCTTCAATGTTCTTCCAGATTATCTCTCCCTTAGATAGTTGTCATCGGTGCTCATTGTTTCATATGTTTCATATTATTTATCTCTCCCTTTGACAACAATGCTAAAGAAACAAATAAACAAACATCTCTATTTGTAGCCAAGTAACTCTCTGTTGTCCAATACAATCTCTGTATCTCTGTATACTGATGTACCAATCTATTCTAGTTCTCCAAACTTAATCACAACCTTGAACATGATCCAAAGTGTGAACTTTGTTGCATCAACATGTGTGATCTTCTGATAAGATTAGGCTGATGCAACATCAAGATCACCTTAGTGACCCGTAGACAGGGGACAGACCCCAAGTCTAGTCCTCAAGTATTCAAATGTATCCTTTGATAGAGGCTTTGTAAAGATATTTGCAAGTTGTTCCTTAGATGTAAAAAATTCTAACTTCACTTGCTTCTCCTGCACTTGTTCTCTTAAATAGTGATACTTAATAGAGATATGCTTTGTCTTAGAGTGCATCACTGAATTCTTTGAAATATTAATGGCACTAGTGTTTTCATAGTATATAATCACCGGGCCAGTGATTACCTCATTCATTCCTTCCAACACTTGCTTAATGTATGCAATGTTTGAGCAATTAGTAGCAGCAGCAACATACTCTGCTTCAGTAGTAGACTGAGAAATACAAGCCTTATTTTTATTTTTCCAAGTTACAAGTCTTTCACCAAAGAAAAATGCTCCTCTGGTGATGCTTTTTCTATCATCCACATTTCTAGCCCAATTAGCATCGGTGTACACTTTTAGTTCAAACTTGCCTTCCTTAGGATACCATATGCCATAATCCTCTATCTTTTTTAGGTATCTTAAGATTCTTTTAGTAGCAATCATGTGTGATACTCTAGGGTTCACAGAAAATCTAGCAACAATTCCCATAGCATGTGCTATATCTGGTCTACTGTGAACTACATACATTAGCTTACCAATCGTGGATCAGTAAAGTGTCTAGTTTATCTCTATAGTTTCATCTTCCTTTGTCAGTTTACATCTAGTAGCCATCGGTGTTCCCACAAGTTTAGCATCTTTCATGCCAAATGTCTTCAATACTTCCTTTATGTATTTAGATTGTGTGATGAATATCCCATCACTCTGCTGAATCACTTGTAGTCCTAGAAAGAACTTAATCTCTTCGAACATAGACATTTCAAACTCTTTACTAGTCTCTTTTTCTACCTTAGCTTTATACCATTTGAACATTTTAAAAGCTTCAAATTTTTCTTTTAAGAACATAACTATCATCAGTCTAGTATAGTCATCAAAAAAAAGAATAAAGTTTCTATCACCATAATAACTCTGAGTTCTCATAGGACCACACAAGTCGGTATGAACCAATTAAAGTAGCTTCTTTGTTGAGTAGTCTTTTCTTCTAAAACTAGACTTAGTCATCTTACCTTTCTGACATTCATGGCACATAGCATGATCAGGTTTTGACAAGTTAGGAAAACCTCTAACTCTTCTCTTTTTGCTAATCTTGGTCATGTTCTCAAAATTCACAAAGCATAACCTCTTATGCCACAACCATGCATCTTCATCCTTCATTATCAAACAAGAAGACTGATCAATATCAAGATAAAATAGATTACCTCTGGATTGTGTACTAGTTCTAACAAGTCTTCCTCCATCATCATAAATCTTCACCTTTTTTCTCTCAAAAGCAAGTCGGTGGCCTGAATTATTCAACTATGCCACACTTAACAAATTATAGTTCAGCCCATCTACCCAGCATGCATTTTCACATTTTATTCTATCATTAATCATTAGTGAACCTTTACCTCTTACCATACAAGGTGAATCATTCCCCATTCTTACAGATCCTCCATTGTATTCATCAAGTTGATCAAATTTCTCTACATCACCAGTCATATGATGTGTATAGCTACTGTCTATGATCCATGTATCATTTATGTGTACTTTAGAGATCAGTTTTGTTTCTTCATGTTTCTCTTCTTCCTCTGAGTCATCTTTCATAGCAACAAATACAACTTCTATGTCATCATCAGAATCAGATTTAGATTCAATATCTTTGGCTATGTAACATACCTTTTTCCCTTTGTCACTACTATCTTGGTTGTCTCTATTGTTGTGTCGGTAGCCTCTATTGACTCTCTTCCCATAGCTTCCTTCAGATTGGTCTTTAGATCTATCATCATCTTTCTTATGTGGACATCTAGTAGCGATATGGCCAACCTCTTTACAATTAAAGCATGCCAAAGGTAGCTTACCTCTATACCTTCCTTTACCTTTGGGTAACCTTCTGGCCATAAGAGCTTCAAGCTCATCAAGCTCATCATCGGTATTGCTATCACTATCATTATTCTTATTATTCCTGCTAGACTTACCAATCTTCAAAGAAGACCTGAAAGTAGACTCAACAGTCGGTACAACACTGTTATCAAATTTATTCAATTCAAAGGTTGTAAGCTTACCAATCAGAGTGTCAAGAGTAAGGTTGGATGCAACCCTTGTTTCATGAATTGCAGAGATCTTGATTGCATAAACTGGTAGTAAAGTTTTGAGAATCTTTCTTATCACTATTTCATCATCAATAACTCCATCTAATGCTCTAATAGCATGTACTACCTCTTTTAGTCTATTTGAGTACTGCACAATGTTCTCACCTTCCTTCATTTTCATATCATCGAATTTGCATCTTAGGCTTTCAGCTTGGGCTCTTTTAACATTCAAATCACCACTGTATATTAGAGTTAGTTTGTCCCACATGGCTTTGGCAGTAGTGCATCCCTTAATATCTTCAAATTCAGCATCGGTAAAGGCAGCAGCAAGTTCCATCATAGTAATATTGTGTTCATGCTTGTCTTTTAGTTGATCAAGAGTTAAAGGACCAGGGGTCGGTTCAATGTAGCCATTCTCCATTAGTTCTAGTGCATAATTCCCAATTCCAGATATGTGCAGCTTCATCTAGCTTTACCATACTATGAAGTTCTCTTTGTTTAGTCTTGGCACTTCCCTCTTATACATCTTGAGACCTTTGTGCTGAAGTCCTTAAAATCTATTTTAAGCAACCACAGCTCTAATACCAATTGTTAGAATAACTGAGAGGGGGGTGAATCAGTTATCCAGTGTCCCAAAATAAAATGTATAATCCAAAACAATTACTTCAACTTCTGCTACTTGATAAACATAAAGTACTTCCACTGTCTATGCTTTTATCAATTATCAGTCTAAACATATAGTAGTTACCGATCAAATCAAACATGTAATATGCAAAGTATGATAACAAACAAATATCACAATCAACACATAACACAAGAAATTTAACGTGGAAACCCTGTGAAGGGAAAGACCACCTGGGACCGGCAACCCAAAAATATTTACTCTTCTGAAGTGAGGTTGATGAAAACCCAACCCTATTAAAGGTTTACAAACACACTATTAGGTGTGACCTTGTTAGAGGATTTTAGACCAATTGTTATCGTCCAACTAGCATTCACTATGGGGTTGATAGGATAACAATGTTCATTCTATGAATGATACATAATAAGACTTTCTTATGCTTTTATCAGTTTCTAGATTCAATGGTAAAAAATTCTACACAATCAAATCCAAAAATTGATAAAAACATATATATGGATTGTGGAAATCTCATAGATTTGAAAAACTTTCTTAGTCCACTCAGTTAAGAGATTTAACTATGTACAATGGTTAAATATGTAACAGTAGATGATCTTCCTTAATACAACTTTAATTGTAGATTACAGATCAATATTTAGCTCATACAAATCTTTCTGATCAATATAACACTTTAGATTCAACAATGTTATCAACTTACTGTCCGTCGGTAATTACTCTCTATCGCTTGGCAATTTCTCTGCAGTTTGGTTTTCACTAACCAGTATGATCAGAATGCATGAAAAATTATTCATGTGATAACTCTATAGTATCTTCTTCTTCTGGCATCTTCATTATGAAATCTCCAGTCTCTTATATAGACGAGTAAATTGTTTTCTTCTTGTCCATTAGATTATGCCACTTAATCATCTTTGTTGATTTTGCCACTCTATCCTCCTTCAGCTGATGTGTCAATAACATGTTTCAATCTACTCCATTAGATCTTCCTTGAATTATGTTAGCCGTCGATCTTTGTAACAAAAATTATCTATTACCTCAATTTCATACACTTTCCAGATCATTAATCTTATCGGCTAAATTGATCATTTAATTCCTTTTTGTTCTGATCAGCTAACAAAGAAAAGCGTCAGTGAATAGAAGCTCGATTTACACTATGCTTGGTATACACTACACTCTGTCGGTGTATACTAAAATGCTTCATTTGCTGAGAACACTGCTTTGTGTCTTTCAGCTCTATTCCTCATTATAGATGAATGCAACGTAATCAATTCAATATCATAAGGTCATAGACTCATCAACAAGTTACTTAATATGTTCTGTATCCTCATCTGACATATGCATCTTCCTCATGTAGATATCTTTGTTCTTCATCCCTTTCACTCCTTTCTTCAGATGTTTCGATATAGTAACTTACAAGATAAGTGTTGTCAAACTAGTTGACATCAATGACAACATAATACTAATTTAATCATATTACTTATCTAATCAACAAATCCTCAATGATCTTTAATCACAGATTCTTCAATTAGATTCCAAATTAGTTGTAGTTCATCATGTTGTTCATCTTGTTAAGGTTCATTCCCTTGCTCAGTAGCTCCTTCTTGATCGTCGATTTCCCTTTCATGTTCCTCGGTGTTATTTTTCAGATGCCCGGTTGACATAGTATGCGGCTTTGATTGGTACTTTGGATGTTTAATGTAAGTGAATCTACTGTAATCTTTTGGTTCTTTAGTGCTTTCTTCACCATTCTTAGTATCAAATTTATCAACCCTGACATTGGTACTTTCAATCATTTTATTAGTAACTTTATTTAGACACTTGTGTGATTTTCTTTTAGTGGAATATCCAAGAAATATCCCTTCATCACCTTTAGAGTCAAACTTTCTATTTCTTTCATCTTTCAAAATAAAGCATTTTCTACCAAAAATTCTAAAGTAACTTACAGTTAGTTTGTCACCAAACCATAACTCATAGGGTGTTTTGTTTATGTCCTTCAATTGTACTCGGTGTTGGAAACTGCAATTGAAACAATTGTTGTATTGTCATTAATGTCAAACCTTAATTGGTAAGACTATTGCTACTTAGGAAAGTACTATATCTATTGAGTTGTTGTCAAGGATTGGGACAAGGTTGGTAACAATAGCACCTAGGGAGAGGTTGAGTTATCTTGTTATTACAAAGTGTACTTGACTATGTTGCACAATGATGAGCCAATGTATTGTTTATCTTAGTAAGATTGAAGACTAAACTGGTAGGCTTAACTGAGTAAAAATGAAGAAATCATGTTTAAGCCAAGTTATGATAGAGTTGACTGAGTTAGTGAATGCCGGGCAAAAATCTACTGTCGATCGAGTATCAGTTAATTTCCGAGTATCAGTAATTTGCTGAGGAAATAGTTTTAGTAATGACCAAGCATTTTACATGAAGACCGAGTGGATGATCACAGTATTGACTAAGTATCAACAATTTTAGATTTGAAGAGAATTCATTTTGGAGATGACATTATTTGAATTCTTGGATTATGTAAATCGTGTTGAATTTATTTATTGATTGTATAGAAGCATTTAATGCTTTGTAAAACATTTTATTGTAAATCTTTTTGAGATTTGAGATGATTCTAGAAGAAGAGCCGAAGAACATGAAGTGGGTAGATTCAATGAATTTGACCTAACCCTAAGATCTACGAAGGAGATTAAGTGGAAAAAGAAAAGTTAACCTAACAAAGGAAAAGTATTAAGGAAACCGAAGCATTATGTATGCGTATGGAATGGGTGAAGTAGATGCTGGAAGAACAGTAAAGTTTTATTGACTGTATAAGAAAAAAGGCTAAAGGAGAAGTGAGGTGATTGCTTGAAGAGAAGTTCCGAGCAAATCAGAGATGGAGATGGAAAAGTTTCAAAGTTAGTAAACCAGCATTTGTGTACGGAATTGGATTTGATATTTGCAAAGTGAGTTGTATGTTTTTTAGATCAATACTACTGCTACTTTCTAACCATTGTAACAGTCAAAATCCTTTTAACAGAGGTTAACCTAACAGTCATATGTTAAATCCTTTTAACAAGGGTTGCATTCTAATGGAATGTATTTAAGTCCTTTAGCAAGGCTCACTTTTGACAGGGTGATTGAAATATTTTAATCAGGTCACACCTGACAGTGTGTATTGTAACCTTTGATAGGGTTGGCTTTTAACCGAGCTCACTTCAGAAGACTAAAAATAATAGTAGCATGTTACAAAGTGGTTTTTCCCATATTGGGTTTCCACTATAAATCTTGGTGTCATTACTTGTGTGAATGTTTTGGTTTGAACATTTCTATGTTTTACAAGTTAGTTACAAAGGGGTTGTGGACTACAATATTATATGTTTTTGTTATTGAATCAGTGGTGACTGAGTTTGTTTTGGTTACTTGATCTGATTCTAAAGTAAAATTTGAAGTTTTTTTTATACATTAGGACCTGAGAACAACTGATTCACCCCCCCCCCCTCTCTGTTGTTCTAAATCATATTAACAATTGGTATCATAACTTTGTTGCTTATTGGTGTTTACAGAAGATAAGTTTAAAGGGACTTGAAGCAAATGATCAAGATGTATAAGAAGGAGGTACCGAAGCTGAATAAGGAAAATTTCCTTGCATGGAAAAGCTTGATGAAGCTGCATCTGGCTAGTATTAGTGATTTAGCAAAGTACTACATTGAGCATGACTATACCACACATGTTGCACCTTTGACTGCCGAGGAAATGAGAACCAAGCAAGAACATAATCAGGCAATGTTGGAGATTGCATCTGCCCTAAGCTATCCAAAATTTGAGGACATTAAGGACTGCACTACTGCTAAGGAGATGTGGGACACTCTTGCAAAGATCTATGGTGGTGATCTATATGTACTGAAAGCTAAAGTCAAGAGTCTCAAAGGTAAGTTTGATGAAATGAGAATGAATGAAGATGAAAACATTGCACAATATTGTGGTAGAATAAAAGAAGTTGTGAATGCTATCAGAGGAGAAAATGGAACTATTGATGATGAAACCATAATTGGAAAAGTGCTAAGAACTTTGCGTCCTATATATGCTATTAAGATCTCAGCTATTCAGGAATCTAGATGTAACTCTACAAATGTGCTTACTTTGGAAGGTTTGATTGGTAAACTTACTACTTTTGAACTGTCTAATTATGATAACTTCACTGTTGGAAGTATTGGAAATGTTGAATCTGCTTTTAAGTCACAGTTAGTTCTGAACAAGCCTAAGAAGGAGAAAGAAAGATGCATCAGTGAAAGTGAAAGTGAAAGTGAAAGTGAAAGTGAAGATGATAGTGATACTTCTGATGAAGATCTTGAAGATCTAGAAGCTCTTATGGCTAGAAGACTGAGAAGAGGAAAAGGAAAATATAAAGGTAAACTCCCTATTATATGTTTTGCATGTAATAAAGTTGGTCATATAGCTGCTAGATGTCCTGACAGGAAAGAAAAAGATGAAGAGAGAAATAGCAGACACAAAGATAGAAGAGATGACAAAGGCCACCAGAGATACAAAGACTACAAAGGAAAAGGTAAGAAATCTTGTTACATTGCTGAAGAAGAGACCGACACTGATAGTGATGATTTTGAAATTGAGGTAGTCTATGTTGCAATGAAAGATGAATCTAATGAGGATGAGAAAACTGCATTGATTTCCTATGTGAACATGAATGATAAGTGGATTATTAACAGTGGTTGTTCACATCACATGACTAGTGACAAGAGTAAGTTTGAGACTCTACATCATTATAAAGGTAAAAGTGTAACTTTTGGTAATGATGCACCATGTCCTGTTAGAGGAAAAGGATTGATTAGACTGAATGATAAAATCTCTTGTGAAAATACTTATTGGGTTGAAGGATTGAATTATAATTTTTTAAGTGTTGCTCAGCTAAACAAAACTAGTTACTGAGTGGAATTTCATTACAAGAAAGTTAAGATATTTGATGCCACTTCTGAATTGATTGGAACTGGTGAGCAGACTAGAGGTAATTTGTTCTATCTTGACCTATCTGAAGAAATTTGTATGATTGCACAACTTGATGACATTTGGTTATGGCATAAGAGGCTATGTCATGTTAACTTTGACAATTTGGTAGAGATAAGTAAGAAAAATAAAGTAAGAGGTCTACCTAGATTGAAGAAATCTGAGAATGTGATGCGCAAAGAATGCCAGTTAGGAAAAATGACTAAGTCAAGTTTCAAGAGCAAAAACTTTACTTCTGAACACATTTTAGATTTGGTTCATATTGACCTTTGTGGACCTATGGGTGTACAAAGTTACTGTGGTGCTAGATATTTTATCTTGTTTGTTGATGATCATACCTGGATGATGCATGTAATGTTTCTAAAAGAAAAATCTAATGCTTTTCAATGTTTTAAGTGGTATTTGGCTAAAGTTGAGAAGGAGACAAGTAGGAACCTGAAATGTCTTAGATCTGACCAAGGTGGAGAATTTACATCAAATGAGTTTAATCTATTTTGCAATGATAGAGGAATCAAAAGACAAATGTCTGCACCTAGGACACCTCCATAGAATGGTATAGCAGAAAGGAGGAACATATCTATTTTGGACTGTGCAAGGACACTATTGATTGAAAAGAATGTGGCATAGAAATACTGGAAAGAAGCTATAAGTATAGTTGTTTACACTCTTAACTGGGTACAGATCAAGAAAGGTACAAATCTGACACCCTATGAATTATGGTATGGGCATGCACCGAGTGTTAAATACTTTAGAATTTTTGGAAGTAAGTGTTACATATTGAAAGATAATAGGAATGGAAAGTTTGATGCTAAAAGTGATGAAGGCATATTCCTAGGCTACTCCACAAAAAGTAAAGCTTATAAGTGTTTGAACTTTAACACTAACAAAATTGTGGAAAGTGTGAATGTAAAGATTGATGAGTATGTAGAAAGAAATGAGGCTGACAATAAAAGAGAACCAGAAGATTACAGATCTTTTATGTATATTGAGGAAATAGAAGATGTAGGAGACAAACCTGCATCTAATGCCGAGTCTCAGGTAAACAATGTTGAGCGACTGATAGATGATGCTGAGCATCAGGAAAACAGTGCCAAGAGAGAGCAAGAACATGCCAAGCTACAAAATAATGTTGTCAAAGATCAGGAAGAGGTTTCCAAGCATTCAGAAGCTAAATCTGACAATCTTGTTGGTGAACCTGATGAAATAGATGAGAAAAATGTTGAGCTTGTTTTGGCAAAATATGTAAGGAGACATCATAGGCCTGAACAGACAATTGGAGATAAAAATACTGGAATTCAGACCAGAAGCAAGACCAAGGATCCAACATGCTTACTATGTGAATTTGAGCCTAAGAAAACTAAAGAAGCATTAGAAAATGAAGACTGGATACAAGCAATGAATGAAGAGATTGACCAGATTGAGAAAAATGAGACCTAGACTCTAGTGCTGAGACCTGCAAATAAGAATGTTATAGGTACAAAGTGGGTATTTTGAAACAAGTTGAATGAAAAGGGTGAAATTACTAGGAACAAAGCTAGGCTGGTATGCAAAGGCTATGCACAAGAAGAAGGAATTGATTATGGGGAGACATTTGCCCCTGTAGCTAGATTAGAAGGAGTAAGAACTCTGCTTGCATATGCTGCTTATAAAGATTTCAAGGTATATCAAATGGATGTCAAGTCTACATTTTTGAATGGTGTACTAAAAGAAGAAGTTTACATAGAACAGCCAAAAGGTTTTATTGATCCAAACAGAAGACACATGGTTTGCAAACTAAACAAAGCTTTATATGGATTAAAACAAGCTCCCAGAGCATGGTATGAGTGGTTGCACAACTATCTGATAAAGATTGGATTTTCTAGGACTAATGGCACAAGAAACCTGTATATGAAGGATGAAGAAGGAAAAGGTATTTTTTTGGCCAAAATTTTTGTTGATGACATTATTTTTGGTGGACAAGATGCATTGTGTAAAAAAATTTCACATGAAATGAAAACTGAATTTGAAATGAGTATGTTTGGTGAGATCAAATTCTTTGTTGGTTTACAAGTATATCAGATGAAGAAAGGAATTTTCATTACACAGTCTAAGTATGTTAATGAAATACTAAACACTTTTGGAATGGAAGATGCTAGACCAGTAGGAACTCCTATGGTTACTAGACAAAAGTTATCTAGGAATGATGATGCTACAGAAGTGAACCTGACTTTGTACAGATCCATGATTGGTAAATTACAATATGTTGTACATAGTAGACCAGATATTGCACTAGCTATTGGGATTGTGGCAAGATTCTTTACCAATCCTAAGGAAACACACATGATGGCAGTAAAGAGAATTATGAGATACTTGAAAGGGACTGTTGACTATGGGTTATACTACAAGAAGAATGACAAATTTGAACTTACAGTATATACTGATGCTGAGTGGGTAGGAAATGTAGATGATAGAAAGAGCACTAGTGGTGGAGCTTTCTTTCTTGGACAAAGATTAGTCTCCTAGACAAGCAAGAAACAAAATTGCATTTCCCAATCTACTGCTGAAGCCGAGTATGTTGCTGCTACAGTAAACTGTTCAAATTTGATATGGATAAAACAATTGTTGGTAGGCATGAAAGAAGAAATCACTAAACCTGTTGTTATTTTCTGTGACAACACAAGTGCCATCAATATTTCTAAGAATCCAATGATGCACACTAAGACAAAGCACATAGCTATCAAATATCACTACTTGAGGGAATTGGTACAAGACAAGGAAGTCCAAATGGAATATGTGAATACAAAAGAACAATTGGTAGACATATTCACTAAAGCTTTACCTAAGGAAGCTCATGAGTATCTAAAAGTAAATTAGGGGTCCTTCCCCTAATTGAGGCCGCCTAGTCAAGCTAGGAGCACTGCATCAAATATGCTACAGAAGAATATTTGACAAATTGATGCAAAAGATTGTCACACTTTAGGACTGTCCTAGAGCTGTGAAGAGAAAGAAAAGACAACAAATCAGTCATAAGCAAGATGACAGAGGGAGAAACACTGAACTACATAGATACTATCTACATCTGTTGGATGTATGTTGCTACTTTGGCATTTTTTGTCAAAGAGGGAGATTGTGTAGATGAACTGAAATGATACTATAACACATGACATTGAAAGTATGGGAGATGATGAACTGAAATGAAAGATCAAGATAGAGGGAGATCCAGATACTTCTAATGGTAACAGAAGTGAGATTTACATATTCTGAATCAGAATGAAGCTAAGGATATTACAAATTTTCTCTGATGGACAGATAAGTTTTTTTAGACTGGTTGGTAATCCATGTGTTATTCAGGTGATATCATATGGTGTTTCCATCAATGCCAAAGAGGGAGATTGTTGGAAACTGCAATTGAAACAATTGTTGTATTTTCATTGATGTCAAACCTTAATTGGTAAGACTGTTGCTACTTAGGAAAGTACTATATCTATTGAGTTGTCGTCAATGATTGGGACAAGGTTGGTAACAATAGCACCTAGGGAGAGGTTGAGTTATCTTGTTATTGCAAAGTGTA
Organism: Chamaecyparis obtusa; assembly: GCA_027943335.1. Classification (NCBI taxonomy): domain Eukaryota; kingdom Viridiplantae; phylum Streptophyta; class Pinopsida; order Cupressales; family Cupressaceae; genus Chamaecyparis; species Chamaecyparis obtusa. The sequence goes on from BSBK01005806.1 coordinate 247,393, forward strand.
CTTGACTATGTTGCACAATGATGAGCCAATGTATTATTTATCTTAGTAAGATTGAAGACTAAACTGGTAGGCTTAACCGAGTAAAAATGAAGAAATCATGTTTAAGCTGAGTTATGATAGAGTCGACCGAGTTAGTGGATGCCGAGCAAAAATCTAGTGTCGACCGAGTATCAGTTAATTGCTGAGTATCAGTAATTTGCTGAGGAAATAGTTTTAGTAATGACCGAGCATTTTACATGAAGACTGAGTGGATGATCATAGTATTGACCGAGCATCAGTAATTTTATATTTGAAGAGAATTCATTTTGGGGACGACATTGTTTGAATTCTTGGATTATGTAAATCGTGTTGAATTTATTTATTGATTGTATAGAAGTATTTAATGCTTTGTAAAACATTTTATTGTAAATCGTTTTGAGATTTGAGATTATTCTAGAAGAAGAGCCAAAGAACATGAAGCGAGTAGATTCAATGAATCTGACCTAACCCTAAGATCTACGAAGGAGATTAAGGAGAAAAAGAAAAGTTAACCTAACAAAGGAAAAGTATTAAGGAAACCGAAGCATTTGGTATGTGTATGGAATGGGTGAAGTAGATGCTAGAAGAACAGTAAAGTTTTATTGACTGTATAAGAAAAAAGGCTGAAGGAGAAGTGAGGTGATTGCTTGAAGAGAAGTTCCAAGTAGATCAGAGATGGAGATGGAAAAGTTTTAAAGTCAGTAAACCAGCATTTGTGTACGGAATTGGATATGATATTTGCAAAGTGAGTTGTATGTTTTTCAGATCAATACTACTGCTACTTTCTAACCATTGTAACAGTCAAAATCCTTTTAACAGAGGTTGACCTAACAGTCATATGTTAAATCCTTTTAACAGGGGTTGCATTCTAATGGAATGCATTTAAGTCCTTTAGCAAGGCTCACTTTTGATAGGGTGATTGAAATCCTTTAACCGGGTCACACCTGATAGTGTGTATTGTAACCTTTGACAGGGTTGGATTTTAATCGAGCTCACTTCAGAAGAGTGAAAATAATAGTAGCATGTTACAAAGTGGTTTTTCCCATATTGGGTTTCCACTATAAATCTTGGTGTCATTACTTGTGTGAATGTTTTGGTATGAACATTTATGTATTTTACAAGTTAGTTACAGAGGGGTTGTGGACTACAATGTTATATGTTTCTGTTATTGAATCAGTGGTGACCGAGTTTTTTTTGGTTACTTGATCTAATTCTAAAGTAAATTTTGAAGTTTTTTTTATACATCAGGACCTGAGAACAACTGATTCACCCCCCCTCTCTCTTGTTCTAAATCATATTAACACTCAGTTCAAAACATATATAGTTGTGCTAACTACTTCTCTCTAGTATGACTGAGCCACATTCCTTTCTATCATCAGAGTCTTTGCACAATCAATAATTGATCTATTCCTCCTTTTAGCAATCCCATTTTGCTGAGGTGTTCTTCTGGCACAAACCTGTCTTTTTATACCATGCTCATTACAATAGTTATTAAATTCATCAAAAATAAATTCACCACCTTTGTCAGATCTTAAGAATTTCAGTTGTTTCCCAGTTTCTTTCTCTACTTTTTCTTTATACCATTTAAACATCTTAAATCCTTCTGATTTCTCTTTTAAGAACATTGCAGTCATCAATCTAGTGTAATCATCAACAAACAGAATGAAATATCTATCTCCATAGTAGCTCTGTCTTCTCATGGGACCACATAGGTCAGTGTGAACTAGCTTCAAAAATCTCTTTGTTGAATAGTCTTTACTCTTAAAACTAGATTTTGTCATCTTACCTTTCTAACATTGATGACACATTACATGATCCATCTTTACTAGGCTAGGTAGACCTCTAACCTTTTTCTTTCTACTTATCTTGATCATTTTATCAAAATTCACATGACGTAACCTTTTATGCCACAACCATGCATCCTCATTTTTCATCATTAAACAAGAAGACCCATCATTATCAAGATAAAACAAGTTCCTTTTAGTTTTTTCTCTTGTTCCAACAAGTTTTCTTCCATCATCAAATATCTTTACCTTCTTGCTCTCAAAAGCTACTCGGTGACCTGAGTTGTTAAGTTGTGCCACACTTAGAAAATTGTAATTTAATCCTTCTACCCAATAATTATTATCACATTTGATTTTATCATTTATCAGTAAAGATCATTTTCCTCTGACCATACATGGTGTATCATTACCCATCTTTACAGATCCTCCATTATGTTTCCCTAGATGATCAAATTTTTCTACTTCACCAGTAATATGATATGTACAACCACTATCAATGATCCATGTATCATTTTTATTAACCTTAGAAATGAGTGTTGTCTCTACATACCTTTCTTCTTCCTCAAAATCATCCTTCATTGCAAAAAATACTACTTCTACATCATCATTTGTATTAGAATCAGTATCATTCTCTTTAGCAATGTAACATACCTTTTTCCCTTATCATTGTTGTCTCGGTTATCTTTGTTTTGGTGTTGATAACTTCTGTTGTTCCTTCTCACATACCTTCCTTCACCAAATTCATCTTTATTTCTATCATCTTCTTTCCTGTTTGGGTATCTAGCAACAATATGACCAACTTCTTTGTAGCTAAAATATGCTAAAGGTAATTTACCTCTATATCTACTTTTACCTTTAGGTAATCTCCTAGCCATAAGAGCTTCAAGCTCATCAAAATCATCATCAATATTACTGTCACTATTATTATCCTTATTATTTCTACTACTAGACTTACCGATCCTCAGAGAAGACATAAATGCAGATTCAATAAATGGTACAACACTATTATCAAAATTGTTTAGCTCAAAAGTTGCTAGCTTACCGATCATATTATCAAGAGTAAGAATGCTGCCAGGTACAAACCTCATTTCATGTATTGCAAATATTCTGATTTCATAAGAAGGCAATAAGGTTCTTAGAATTTTTCTTACCACTGTATCTTCCTCAATAGTACCACTAGATCCTCTAATAGCATTAACTACCTCTTTTATTCAGTTTGTATACCGCACAATGTTCTCCCCTTCTTTCAATTTCATATTATTGAATCTTCCTCTTAAACTTTCAGCTTTGGCTCTTTTCACATTTTCATCTCCACCATAAACTTGAGCAAGTTTATCCCACATTGCCTTGGAGGCTGTAAGACAATCCTTGACATCTTCAAATTTAGCATCATATAGAGCAGCAACAATCTCCATCATAGTAATATTATGCTCATGTCTATCTCTTAATTGATCAAGAGCCAAAGGTCTAGTAGACGGTGGTAAGTAGCCATTTTCCAATAGAGTGAGGGCAGAATTTCCAATTCCAGATATGTGCAGTTTTATTCGGCTTTACCATAGTGTAAAATTGTCATTGTTTAGCTTTGGCACTTCCCTCTTATACATTTTGTGATCTTTATGTTGAATTCCTTAAAACTCTATTCCAAGCAACAAATATGCTATGATACCAATTGTTAGAATAACTGAGAGGGGGGTGAATCAGTTATCCATAGTCCCAATTACAAGATGTATCACTTAAAAAAAATTCAGCTAATTTTTGCAGCTCGGTAAACAAGAAAACTAATCTGTCTGTGACTTTACCAATTACTAGTTAATTTCTCATAAAGATTATCGACCAAATCAAATATGCAACATGTAAATTATGATATCCAAACAATCACCACATAAACACATAACATAAAAGATTTAATGTGTAAACCCTGCAAAGCGAAAAACCACCTGGGACCGGTAACCCAAAATATTTTCACTCTTCTAAAGTGAGCTCGGTGAAGAGCCAATCCTATTAAAGGTTATAAAACACACTGTAAAGTGTGACCTTGTTATAGGATTTAACACTAACATTTATCGTCCAACCAACATTCACTATGGGGTTGATAGGATAAAAATGTACATTCTATGAATGACATATAAGACTTTCAAGTCTACTCAGTTAAGAGATTTTATCTATTTACAATGGTTAAACTGTAACAATAGGTGATCTGATTACAATACAAATTGACTTTGCAGATGTTCAGATCTATTCTAGGTCCATACAAATCCTCTGATCAATCTTTCAATGTAGTTCTTTCAATAATCCATAACTTACTGTCCCTCAGTAAAAGCTCTGTGACGCTCGGTAATCTCTGTAGTTTGGTTCTCCTTTAACCAGTCTAATCAGGCATGCATGAAGCTCTGTTCATGCAATATCTTTCTAGTCTCCTTCTTTCGACATCCATTTAACAATGAATTTAGTGTCTCTTAAATAGACAAGTAAACCATTTTATTTTCATCCATCAAATTTTGCTGCTTAATCTCCTTCATTGATTTTGCTGCTTAAACCTTCCTCGGCTGATGTGTTAGTAACACATTTTGTTTCTATCCTTTAGATCTTCAAAAAAAATTATCTATTGATATCAAAACAAAATTTATCTCCAACCTCAAAATCATACCACTTTACAACTCATCAAATTCTGTCAGCTAAACTAATCATTTAGTTCTTTTGTCCATACTCAGTTGACAAAGAAATGCATCGGTGAAAAAAAGCTCAGTTGATACTATCACTCAGTATACACAACACTATCTCGGTGTATACTAGAGTGCTTCATTAACCGACCACACTGCTTTAAAATATTTTGCTTCTAGCTTTATAACAAATAAATGCAACATAATCAAGTCAACAATATGAAGTCATAGACTCATCAATAAGTTACCAAGATTATTCCTTATCCTCATCTATCAAATCCATCTTCCTCCATGTAGATATCTCAGTGATTAATCTTCTCTCTTCTCTTTACAGATGTCTAGATATTGGTAACTAATCATGATAAGTACTATCAAAACTAGTTGACATCAATGATAGCGTAAAGAATAATTTAATTATCTTACATATCAATTTAGTACTCAATGATCTCTAATCATTGATCTTCATGTCAGTCAAGTATTCAATCAGTTGTATTTCATCAATCTCTCCCTTTGGCATTGATGGAAACTCAAGCAATATGAAATATACCATACACATACCAAACATGTATTCTACAACTATGTAAATAAATGTTGTAAGCTCTCCCTTAGCTTGATATGTAATATGTTTAATCACTATGTTACATGACAACATTCCAAGTGTAGACTGTCTTATGTGGATTTGATCTTTTCAGCTCCTTCTCAAATTCCTTTGGTTCTCAGCAACAAGTCTTCAAAACTCTCCCTGACTTCTTTGTTTTATATTGAGATCTCTCTCCCTTTAAGGTTCTCTATTTCATATTGAGATCTCTCTCCCTTTGAAAACAATGCCAAAGAAAAATATAAAACCTATAGCTCTGTAGTAGCCAAGTAACTCTCTATTGTCTGGTGCATACGCTGTATCTCTGTATACCAATATGAAAATCTTTGTTCTAGTTCCTGAAGTCTTTCACAACCTTAGACAGAATCCAAAGTGTGAACATTGTTGCATCAACATGAATGATCTTATGATAAGATTAGGTTGATGCAACCTCCAGATCACATTAGTGACCAGTAGACAGGGGACAAACCCCTAGACTAGTCCTCAAGAACTCAAATATTTCCTTCGGTAGAGGCTTGGTAAATATGTCAGCAAGTTGCTCTTTTGATGTAACACATTCCAATTTTACTTGCTTCTCCTGTACTTCTTCTCTTAAGTAGTGATACTTGATAGATATGTACTTTTTTTTTTAATGCATCACTGGATTCTTTGAAATATTTATTGCACTAGTGTTGTCACAATATATAATCACTGGCTCAGTGATTACCTCATTCATACCTTCCAACACTTGCTTAATGTAAGCAATGTTTGAACAATTTGTAGTAGCAACAACATACTCTGCTTTGGCAGTAGACTAAGAAATACAAGGTTGTTTCTTACTTTTCCATGTAACAAGTCTTTCACCAAAGAAAAATACTCCTCTGGTTTTGACTTTTCTATCATCTATATTTCCAGCCCAATCTATGTCGGTGTAGACTCTTAGTTCAAACTTCCCTTCCTTAGGATACCATAATCCATAGTCCTCAGTTTTCTTTAGGTATCTTAAGATTCTTTTTGTACCAACCATGCATGACTCCCTAGGATTTGCAGAAAATCTAGCAACAATCCCCACAACATGTGCAATATCTGGTCTACTATGTACTACATACATCAACTTACCAATCATAGATTGGTATAGTGTTTGGTTTACCTCTGTAGTTTCATCATCTTTAGTAAGTTTGCAGCCTGTGACCATCGGTGTTCCAACTGGTTTAGCATCTTCCATGCCAAATGTTCTCAATACTTCATTTATGTACTTAGATTGTGTGATGAAAATTCCATCATTCTGTTGAATAACCTGCAAGCCTAGAAAGAAATTAATCTCTCCAAACATAGACATTTCAAATTATTTTCTCATCTCATCAGTAAATGATTTATAGATATGATCTTGTCCTCCAAAAATAATATCATCCACAAATATTTTAGCAATCAAAATAGTATCATCAGAATCTCCTTTCATATACAAATTGTTGTTCTCACTAGTTATAACAAAACCAATACTCAACAAATAAGTATGCAGCCTTTCATACCAGGCTCTGGGTGCTTGCATCAAACTATATAAAGCTTTGTGTAGTCTACATATCATGTCTTTCTTGTCTGGATCAACAAACTCTTCTGGTTGTTCTATGTAAACCTCTTCTTCTAGTATCCCATTCAGAAATGTAGACTTAACATCCATTTGATAGACTTTAAATTTCTTATGTGCTACATAGGCCAGTAACATGCAAAATCCTTCTAGTATAGCAATAGGTGCAAAAGTTTTACCATAATCTATTCCTTCCTCCTATGCATACCCATTGCAAACTAGTCTTGCTTTATTCCTTGTAACCTCTTAATTTTCATTCAACTTATTTCTAAAAATCTATTTAGTACCGATAACATTCTTATCCTTAGGTCTAGGTGCTAGAGTCCATGTCTTTTTTTTCTCTATCTATTCTATCTCTTCATTCATTACATTTATCCATTCTTCATTTTCTAATGCAACTTTAATATTTTTTGGTTCAAACTCACATACTAACCATGTACCTTGTCTCAACTTACTTCTTGTTAGCATGTTAGCATGCTTATCACCAATGATTTGGTTCTCAAGATGATTTCTTCCCTTACTTCTTCATTCCCTTGATCAGTAGCTCCTTCCTGATCGTCAGTTTCCCTTTCGTGTTCTTCAATTTTATTTTCCTGATGCCCGATTGACACAGTTTGTGTCTTTGGTTGGTACTTTGGATGTTCAATGTAAGTGAATCTACCATAATCTTCTAGTTCCTTAGTGCTTTCTTCACCATTCTTAGTATCAAATTCATCAACCTTGACATTAGTACTTTCAATCATTTTATTAGTAACTTTATTTAGACACTTGTATGCTTTGCTTTTAGTGGAATATCCAAGAAATATCCCTTCATCACCTTTACAGTCAAACTTTCTATTTCTTTCATCTTTTAGAATAAAGCATTTTCTACCAAAAATTTTAAAGTAACTTACAGTCGGCTTGTGACCAAACCATAACTCATAGGGTGTTTTGCTTATGTCCATCTTCAATTGTACTCGGTTCAGAACATATACAACTGTGCTAACTTCTTCTCTCGAGTATGTCTTAGCCACATTTGTTTGTATCATCAGTGTCCTTGCACAATCAACAATTGATCTATTCCTCCTTTCAGCAATCCCATTTTGCTGAGGTGTTCTTGGGGCATAAACCTATCTTTTTATACCATGCTCATTACTATAGTTAGTAAATTCATCAGAAATAAATTCACCACCTCTGTCAGATCTTAAGCATTTTAATTTTTCCTGGTTTCTTTCTCTACATTTTCTTTATACCATTTAAACATCTTAAATGATTCTGATTTCTCTTTTAAGAACATTACAGTCATCAATCTAGTGTAATCATCAACAAAAAGAATGAAATATCTATCACCATAGTAGCTCTGTATTCTCATGGGACCACATAGGTCGGTGTGAACTAGCTCCATAATTCTCTCTGTTGAATAGTCTTTACTCTTAAAACTAGATTTTGTCATCTTACCTTTCTGACATTGATTACACATTACATGATCCATCTTTACTAGGCTAGGTAGACCTCTAACCTTTTTCTTTCTACTTATCTTGATCATGTTATCAAAATTCACATGACATAACCTTTTATGCCACAAACATGCATCCTCATTTTTCATCATTAAACAAGAAGATCCATCATTATCAAGATAAAACAAGTTACCTTTAGTTTGTGCTCCTATTCGAACAAGTTTTCTTCCATCATCAAATATCTTTACCTTCTTGCTCTCAAAAGCTACTTGGTGACCTGAGTTGTTAAGTTGTGCCATACTTAGCAAATTTTAATTTAGTCCTTCTACCCAATAATTATTATCACATTTTATTTTATCATTTGTCAGTAAAGATCCTTTTCCTCTGACCATACATGGTGTATCATTACCCATCCTTACAGATCCTCCATTATATTGCTCTAGATGATCAAATGTTTCTACATCACCACTCATATAATGTTCACAACCACTATCAATGATCCATGTATCATTTTTATTAACCTTATAAATGATTTTTGTCTCTACATACCTTTCTTCTTCCTTAGAATCATCCTTCATCGCAAAAAATACTACTTCTACATCATCATCTATATCAGAATCAGTATCATTCTCTTCAGCAATGTAACATACCTTTTTGACCTTATCATTGTTGTCTTGGTTATCCTTGTTGTAGTGTTGGTAACTTATGTTGTTCCTTCTCACATAGCTTCCTTCACCAAATCGATCTTTGTTTCTATTATCTTCTTTCCTATTTGGGCATCTAGCAACAATATGACCAACTTCTTTGCAGTTAAAATATGCTAAAGGTAATTTACCTCTATATCTACCTTAACCTTTACATTTAGGTAATCTCCTGGCCATAAGAGCTTCAAGCTCATCAAGCTCATCATTAGTATTACTGTTACTATTATCATCCTTATTATTTCTACTGCTAGACTTACCAATCCTCAGAAAAGATATAAAGGCAGATTCAACAGATGGTACAACACTATTATCGAAATTGTTTAGCTCAAAAGTTATTAGGTTACCGATCAGATTATCAAGAGTAAGAGTGCTGCCAGGTACAGACCTCATTTCATGTATTGCAGATATTCTGATTGCATAAGCAGGCAATAACGTTCTTAGAATTTTCCTTGCCACTGTATCTTCCTTAATAGTACCACCAGATCCTCTTATAGCATTAATTACCTCTTTTATTCAATTTGTATACTGCATAATGTTGTATCCTTCTTTCATTTTCATTGTATACACCTAAAAATGGTCATCTAGACTATTAGCCCCTTGCTAGCACTTTTGCTAAATCATAAATTGCTTTTTCTTGATCAAATCCTAGTTCTATCATTTATTCGATTATTTTCTATGGGCTAACCATCTTATCCTAAGTCTTTATTTATTTAAAAGAAATATTCCCTCCCCTTTTAATAAATAAAAAGCCGGGCCCACTTTTCCTCTTATCCTAAGTTGCACAAATAAAGCATTATTCTTATTTTATAAAAAGGGAAAAAGCACTTTTTGTCTCATATGGACACAAAAGTCAACTCCTATTTTCTCATTGGAGGATACTTGTGCACATGGATTGCTCCTCTTTTAAGCTCCACCATTGATTAAATATTTTTCCTCTTAATCTCCATGGTCCATTCCTTCCCATTTCTTATAAAAGGAGAGCTCTCTTCTTCATTCTAGATCCCCAACTTTTTATGCTAACTTTATGCTGCAGGATTTCTAGGTCACTTTGGAGCGTTTGAAGATTTGGAGCATTCTTAGCATCTACATCTCATTCTTGCATTCTACATCTCATTCTTGCATTCTTAGCTTAGCTTCATATTTATGCTTTCTTAGATTAGCTTCATTTCTATGCTCTAGATTAGCTCACATAGATTAATTAGCTTGGGTTGTAACACTTGCATATTTCCTTTCATAGCTTAGCTTGCATTTCCATTTCTAGCATAGCATTGCATTGCATTTTCATTCTTGATTCTTGAGGATATTGGCATTCTTGCCCTTGTCTTCATTTGAATCTCCCATTGCATGGTTTACTAGCAAGGTTATTGGCTTAATAGCTCTAGCTGAGAGCATTCTTAAAAACCTTTGCACTCCATGCCTAGGGAGCTATGGATCAATTTTTGAGACCTCATTCTTGAGTGTTCTTGAATGTAATGATTCATAGAAGTGTGACACAATTATAGCACACATTTTTTGTGCCCACCGTGGGGTGCCAAAAATGTGTGCTATAAATGTGTCACACTTTTATGGATCATTACATGCAAGGAAACTCAAGAATGAGCCCTCACAAATTGATCCATAGCTCCCTAGGCATAGAGTGCAAGGGTTTTTAAGAATGCTCTCAGCTAGAGCTATTTAGCCTATAACCTTGCTAGTAAACCATGCAATGAGAGATTCAATGAAGACAAGGGCAAGAATGCCAATATCCTCAAGAATCAAGAATGAAAATTCAATGCAATGCTATGCTAGAAATGGAAATGCAAGCTAAGCTATGAAAATGAAAGATGCAAGTATTACAACCCAAGCTAATTAATCTATGTGAGCTAATCTAGAGCATAGAAATGAAGCTAATCTAAGAAAGCATAAATATGAAGCTAAGCTAAGAATGCAAGAATGAGATGTAGAATGCAAGAATGAGATGTAGATGCTAAGAATATTCCAAATCTTCAAAAGCTCCAAAGTGACCTAGAAATCCTGCAGCATAAAGTTAGCATAAAAAGTTGGGGCTATAGAATGAAGAAGAGAGCTCTCCTTTTAAAGGAAATGAGGAGGAATGGACCATGGAGATTAAGAGGCAAAAGATTTAATCAACGGTGGAGCTTGAAGAGGGATCAATCCATGTGCACAAATATCCTCCAATGGGAAAATAAGAGTTGACTTTTGTGTCCATATGAGACAAAAAGTGATTTTTTCCCTTTTTATAAAATAAGAATAATGCTTTATTTGTGCAACTTAGGATAAGAGGAAAAGTGGGGTCTTTTATTTAATAAAAGGAGAGGAAATATTCCTTTTAAATAAATAAAGACTTAGGATAAGATGGTTAGCCCAAGGAAAATAATCAAATAAATGATAGAGCTAGGATTTGATCAAGAACAAGCAATTTATGATTTAGCAAAAGTGCTAGCAAGGGGCTAATAGTCTAGGTGACCATTTTTAGGTGTATACATTCATATCATCGAATCTTCCTCTTAAACTTTCAGCTTTGGCTCTTTTCACATTTTCATCTCCACCATAAACTTGAGCAAGTTTATCCCACATTGCCTTGGAGGCCTTAAGAAAATCCTTTACATGTTCAAATTTAGCATCAAACAGAGCAACAACAATCTCCATCATAGTAATATTATGCTCATGTCTATCTCTTAATTCATCAAGAGTCGAAGGTCCAATAGGTGGTGCTAAGTAGCCATTTTCCAATAGAGTGAGGGTAGAATTCCCAATTCCAAATATGTGCAGTTTCATTCGGCTTTGCCATAGTGTAAAATTGTCCTTGTTCAGCTTTAGCACTTCCCTCTTATACATTTTGTAATATTTATGCTGAAGTCCTTAAACCTTTGTTCCAAGCAACCAATATGCTATGATACCAATTGTTAGAATAACTGAGAGGGGGGTGAATCAGTTATCCATAATCTCAATTACAAGATGTATCACTTAAAACAAATTCAGCTAATTTCCACAGCTTCGTAAACAAGAAAACTAATATGTATGTGACTTTACCAATTACCAGTTAATTGCTCATAAAGATTATTGACCAAATCAGATATGCAACACATAAAGTATGATATCCAAACAATCACCACATAAACACATAACACAAAAGATTTAACGTGGAAACCCTGCAAAGGGAAAAACCACCTAGGACCGGTAACTCAAAATATTTTCACTCTTTTGAAGTGAACTCGGTGAAGAGCCAACCCTGTTAAAGGTTATAAAACATAATGTAAGGTGTGACCTTGTTAGAGGATTTAACACTAACAGTTATCGTCTAACCAGCATTCACTATGAGGTTGACAAGATAACAATGTACATTCTATGAATGACATATAAGACTTTCAAGTCTACTTGGTTAAGAGATTTTATCTATTTACAATGGGTAAACTGTAATAGTAGGTGATCTGATTACAATAGAAATTAACTTTTCATATGTGCATATCTATTCTAAGTCCATACAAATCCTCTTATCAATCTTTCAATGCAGTTCTTTCAATAATCAATAACTTATTGTCCCTAGGTAAAAGCTCTGTGACACTCGGTAATCTCTGTAGTTCAGTTCTCCTTTAACCAGTCTGATCAGGCATGCATGAAGCTCTATTCATGTGATATCTTTGCAGTCTCCTTCTTCTAACATCCATTTCACAATGAATTCAGTGTCTCTTAAATAGACAAGTAAACTATTTTATTTTCATCTATCAGATTTTGCCACTTAATCTCCTTCATTGATTTTGATGCTTAAACCTTCCTGAGCTGATGTGTTAGTAACACATTTTGTTTCTATCCTTTAGATCTTCTTCAAAAAATTTTAGCCATTGATCTCGAAACAAACTTTATCTCCAACCTCGAAATCATAACACTTTACATCTCATCAAATTCTATCAACTAAACTAATCATTTAGTTCTTTTGTCCATACTCAGTTGACAAAGAAATAAATTGGTGAAAACAAGCTTAGTTGATACTGTCGCTCCGTATACACAACACTATCTTGGTGTATACTATAATGCTTCATTAACCAACTACACTGCTTTGCAATATTTTACTTCCAGATTTATAACAAATCAATGCAACATAATCAAGTCAACAATATGAAGTCATAGACTCATCAATATGTTACCAAGAGTATTCCTTATCCTCATCTGTCATATCCATCTTCCTCCATGTAGATATCTCGGTTCTTCATCTTCTCTCTTCTCTTTACAGATGTTTAGATATTTGCAACTAATCACAATAAGTACTGTCAAAACTAGTTAACATCAATGACAACATAAAGACTTATTTAATTATCTTACATATCTATTCAATACTTGGTGATCTCTAATCATTGATCTTCAAGTCATTCAAGTATTCAATCAGTTGCATTTCATTAGTTTCAACTTAAGATTGAAGAAGATCATTGAAAGTGCACATGTAAAGATTGATGAAAAGTTTATGATTCAAAACAGATATCATGATTATGCACATATGATTGAAGAAGAACCTTGACCTACCAGTAGAGAAATAGTTGTTGAAGAAATGTTTGACATCATTGATGTATTATTCAATGAACCTGAAACAAGTGAAGAAGAATCACAAAAGACAAATGAGAGAGTCACCTAATGTTCCAAAATTTATATCTAGATACCACTCAAAAGAAGATATCATTGGAGATCAGAAGAACAAAGTCATGACAAGATCAAAAGAAAAAAGTTCAATAGATAATGAAGAGGTATGTTTACTTTCAAAAATTAAACCTTTAAGTATTGAAGATGCATGTAATGATTTAGATTGGCATGAAGCAATGAAAGAAGAGCTAGATTAGATAATTAAGAATGATACATGGGAACTGGTCCCTAGGCCTAGTGACAAAAATGTGATTGGAACCAAGTGGATAGTCAGAAAAAAGATGAATGAAGATGGAACACTAGTAAGAAACAAAGAAAGACTCTAGTATTTAAAGGATATGTGCAGAGAGAAGGAATTGATTATTCTAATACATTTTCCCTTGTAAGTAGATTGGAAGCCATAAAGTTATTTCTAGCCTATGCAACATTCAAAGACTTTAAAGTATATCAGATAGATGTCAAGTCAGCATTCCTGAATGGAGAGTTGAAGGAAGAAGTTTACATAGAGAAGCCTGAAGGATTTACTTTATCAGTTAAACCTGATATGGTATGCAGACTGAAGAAAGCCCTTTATGGACTTAAACAAGCCTCTAGAGAATGGTATGAAAGACTAGATGGTTACTTAACAAAGATCGGATTCAAGAAAGGATCAACAAATTGTAACTTATTTATAAGAGAGACACCTGATGGACTATTACTAGTTGTTATTTTTGTTGATGACATTATTTTTGGTGGTAATGACAAGCTTAGTGCAGAATTTGCTAAAGTGATGCAAAGTGAATTTGAAATGAGCATGATTGGACCTATCAAATACTTTTTGGGATTGAATGTGCAATAGACAAACAAATGTATTTACATTAATCAGTCTAAGTATGTGAAAGAAATATTAAAGAAGTTTAAGATGGATGATTGCAAGCTAGTAAGTACCCCTATGATAAGAGGAAGCAAACTTTCAAAAGAAGATGATTCTACAATAGTAGACAAAACCTTATATAAGTCTATGATTGGTAAACTCATATATCTTACTCATTCTAGACTAAATATTTCTAATGCGGTTGGTATTGTTGGAAGATTTGCAACAGAACCTAAATAAAGTCATCTCATGGTAGTAAAAAGGATATTCAGATATTTGAGAGGAACTATAGACTATGGTTTATTGTATCCTAATTTAGAAAATGTAGAGCTTCATGTATAAATAGATGCAGATTGGGCAGGTTATGTTGATGATAGAAAGAGCACCTTAGGAGGAGCAATATTTCTTCGAAATAGACAAGTCACTTGGACAAGAAAGAAGAAGAATTATATTTCTCAATCCACATCAGAAGTAGAGTCTATAGCAGCAACATTAAATTATTCTACAATTGTGTGGATCAAGCGAATGATAAAGGATTTTGGAATTCAGATTGTTTATCCTATTGTTATTTATTGTGACAATACTAGCACTATAAATATGTCAAAGAACCCTGTGATGCATGCAAAGACAAAACACATTGAGATAAAATATCACTTCCTAAGAGAGAAAGTTATAGAGAAAGAAGTAAAGTTGGACTGTGAGTACAAAAGAACAGCTACCTGACATTTTCAAAAAGCCTTTGTTGAAGGATACTTTTGAGTATCTCATGCAGAAGCTGGGAGTAATTCCCTTCCCTGGATCTGATTAGAGTTTGCAATAGTGCATCAATCCTAAGTGACTAATGAATGGTTGACTACTCTACTTCAGGAATAGTACCAGTGCTTATTTGTTTTGGCACCCTTTTCCATTGATGTCAAAGGGGGAGTATATAATCATGAAAAAAAAAATAGTTGTTTCAATCTAGAAAGGGGGAGTATATAGTAGCAAAAGATAAGTATACAGTAAGAAGATGCATCAGTAGATGTTCAGAGCATTTAGTAGTAGATGGAGGATTCATCCTTGGGGGAGTTTATTTGAGGAAATGAAGAATGTTATAAAATAATTGTACGTTTAGATTGGTGTTGTTTTTCATTCCATATGTTTCCATTAATGCCAAAGGGGGAGATTGTTGAAGATTCTCCAGCAAGCCAGTATTGACTGTATGTTTTTCATTGATGGCAATATATGGTAAGAAGTGTGCATTGTAGTTCTATGTAGTGAGTCTTGAGCATATCTTGTATGGATATGTTATCAGCATGATATCATAGACGCAAAGGTTAATTCTGAGTACAGATAGTTGTGTAGTTGTTTGTAACAACAGTGTTCCTAACAGTGTTATACGCAGAGTTTTGTATGAGATTCTTAGTATGATTATGTTGGAGCCTTGCGCGTTTATAGTTGTGTTGTAGAAATGTTTGTGGAACTATGTTCATGGATGCAGATTTATTTGTGCAGTACAAGTTGAGTTATGATATTTCTATTTGCCAGTTATAGTTTCCTGAGATTGTTTGATGGAGCCGACAATGTTTATATTCTTTTAACAGTTGTGCCTATCATTTTGACATGCATGTTTGGTTTCATGTCTATTGATGAGTTAAGAATGTTTGGTTAAGAGTGCATAACATATTTATGCATCAGAGTAAAGTTTTAGTTAATTTGGTGAAGCCAACTGTATGAAGTGACGCATCTACTCATATTGGGTTGGGCAGTCTCTTTTTGTGTTGCGTGCTTAGTATAGCCATTGGAGATGTTTTTGGAGAGTTATATTGTTTCTCTATTATGATTTCAAGAAAGTTCTAATAGGATGACTTGATTATATCATTTGTAGAAGGATACTTATAGCCAGTCAGTTGTGATTGCTAAGTGTGATTGAGAGAGCACAACAGAAGATGCAAATGTACTAAGACAGTCAATCATCAGTTGAAGATCTATGTGAAGAAGTAGAGAGTATATGCTATTCATTGGAACTGATCAAGACAACAAGTCTACTTTCTAGTTCACCAAGATCCCTATATAGTGTGTATCTGTTATGCAGAAGGTTGCAGCCTTCACCATTTGAGCAGTGTGCTCCCGGACAGTCACTAGTACATTTCACCTTAAATTTTGACCTAAAAATTTGACCATATCATAAAAATGTTTAGCTTGGTCGCATTACAAAGGAAAACTTTTGTTTTTTTTTACTTTTATGCCCGTGTTGGTCTCAATTTTGACCAATGATGTGTTGGTCAAAATTGAGACCAAAATGGGATTAAAAGTAATAAAAAAAAATTGAAACTTCATTTGACCACTTCACTTTAGTGCAGGTGAACGCGGGTGAAGTCAAACGAGGTACAGTGAATGCTTGCCTTCGATTTGGGGATTTTCAAACAGTAGACCCTTCAAAGTCTGAGTATGTCTTCTAAGGTTCTTGACTGTTACAGTTAATATGATAAGTTAGCATTTCCAAAAATTCATTCTGTATTCATTTTTTTTTCTATTTATAAATTTAGGTCAACTGTTGACAGTCGACTGGCAAGTAATATCATGCTTGTGTGTTTAAACTATTGAGGAATGTAATAACTGACCCGATTGTTGCAGCAATACTTATCATTCTATCTAGAGTTCACCATCGAGCATGCTAGGGTTTTAAACTAATTTGTTCTTATCAATTCATGAAGTAGTGATTAACTAATACTACGAGTTGATTATCAATGCATCTATGTTTTGAAACTTAGATCTGTGAACATTGTATTACATTTTGTGTGTATCACAGCCTCAAACTTTTGACAGTCCATGCCGGAAGTTCCTTACCAGTTTTGGACATGGAACAATAGCCTTGACTTGCGTTTTCCCACTGGCCTTCAATGCCAATGGTGAGAAGCAAGCCAAGGAAATATGTAATAATAATACTAAGCATGCAAAATTTGGGAAACTAGAATGCTGCTTCTAGATTTGATGCCCTAAATTGGGTACAGTAGAATGCTTCGAGCCAAATAGGGAAATGAAAGAAAATGTTGAAACATTGCAATAGTGATTGGAAGTTGGATAACCCATCAAGTTTGGGACTGTGATCATTGACAAGGACAACAGCAACAAAATTTAAGTACCCACCATCGAACCAGACCAGTCAACACTAGTCTAGCCTGATCATCTAGATCAAAGTGTCTCTGAGATCGTTGAAGGTGCCAGATCAAATTTGCTATTCTATAGGGTCCAAATAAAATAAAGGAGCCCGAGAGATCAGTATCAAAACTTAAGACTGAAATCTTCCAATAAAAGGAACATAGTTGTAGATTGGCTGAAAGTTAAAGAATTCAGAGTATTAGAAATGTTTGTGAATTTAGAGTAACTTGCAAAGTTAACAAACCTAGAACAGAGAACATTAAGGGAACTGATAACAAGAAACTGATCTAACACAATGTGTTGTTGGTAACTAGTTTATAAGAGTTGTTTGACAGACTTGCAAATTCCTTGGAGACCAATTATTAAGGGAAACAAGTTTTTTTTTCTTTGAATCTAAAAGACTACAAACTATAGAACTTACCAAACATTAGTGAAATAGTTGTTTACTATTTGAAGTGATTTTGTTGGGCTTACTTTAGCTGAAGTTGTAAGAGCTTTGCATCAACAAGTGGCACCTAGGTGCTATTAAATCTCACCTTTGTCATCTTTGAAACCCAATGACTCCTTCATAAATGGCAAGTTAGCGACTCTCACTTTCAGCTAGTATGCAGAAACTAAAGAACGACCCATTAGGTCTTTCTAAAGAAGCATAATTAAGCTTAAAGTAAGTCTAACTAAATTATATTCACATTGAACAAAATAGAGCAATACAGCAAATCATGTACAAAAGTGATGCAGGAGCATCCTGGGTGTAAGAGCAATCTTGCATCACCCAAAAATATTTATGTTTTTATATTCAATAAGGGCTATTTTAGTGCAAAGCTGCTATTTATGGAAAGTTACTATTTTTGGTAATTTTTGCATGTGCTCAGAATGATCTGATTTCTTTCTTGGAGGCTCATTTTGGTCATGTAAGTCTGCCAGTAAAGTTTCATTGCCAGATCAAGTGTATATTGGAAGATATTGAAGATTTTCGGTATTGGCAGCAGGGTACAGAAACTTTGAACTCAGTTTTGAAGGCTTTAGAGGCTCTGGATGAGGTTGAAAATTTGGGTGATGGGCACTTGCGCAGGTCAATCCTGTAGAGCGCTTTATGGCATTTCCGAAATGGGGTTATGATAGCCGATCGGGTCAACTGGTGATGACTTATGGTCTTCGGAAGTTGGGCCACCTGAAATGGTGAAAAATAATTTTCTTCAAAAATTTTGTTCGGGTTTCAAAGGTTATCTTGAGCTGACTATGATGTAATAAAATGTAAAATAAAATAATTCTAAGTTTGGTCGGCCTTATTGGCTAAAATTCTGGAACCTTCCCAGGCGGTGGATAAATGCCTATATAAGGAAGGCTGTATTATTGTCTTAGGCGGTTCAGAATAGTTCTGGGTAATAGTTCGAGGCTTTGTCCTACAGAATATTGTAAGGGAATGCCCATGTGGCTTTGCATATTGTAATTCTGAAAGTTTGTAATTCCACATTTGTGGAGATAATAAGAAGCCAATTTTTCTGTTCTTGCATATTATTGTTGTTGCTTCTCTTTTTTCTGTTATGTGTTTGTGGTATTAAGGGGAGCACCCTTCATCAAGTGGTATCAGAGCAGGAGTTCTTGAGTGTGTAAACAGATCACCGACTGTGAGGCAGTTTGCACCAGGACCGTGGCTAGGGTTTCAGCGCGCATCACGAAAATGCTTCCACGAAGGGAACGTGGCGGAAGAGCTGGTGTTGTAACACCTGAGGTTGGAGAGCTGCAGAGACAAGTGCGAGCATTGCAAGAAGAGATTCGCAGAGGAATGAATCTTAATGTCAGAGATGAAAGCGAGGATGAAGCCGAAGAAGAATATCAAGAAGGAGAAGCTGAAATTGTGAACCAGGAGGAAGAAAGACTTTTTCGGGCGATTTCCAAGATTGGGAAAAGACCTAAGATTGAGGTTCCTACATTTTCTGGAAATCTTAACCCAGAGGAATTGATCGACTGGATCAATGAATGTGAGGAGTATTTTGAGTATGAAGATGTTGAGGATCCTGATAGGGTCAAATTTGCGAAGGCCAGACTGAAAGGTCATGCGAAGATCTGGTGGCAAGAAATTCAATTGGAGTGAAATAGAAGAGGGAAAGATAAAATCACAAGATGGGATCGGATGGTGGAAAAATGAAAGCTACAGTTCATTCCTGTTGATTATGAGCTTGACCTACTGAAGAAAATGCAAAGTTTGAAGCAAGCAGGAAAATATATTCAAGAGTATACAGAGGAGTTCTATCGACTCCTCATCAGAACAGGCCATGCCGAAGCTGATAAGGAGAAAATTGCCCGATACCTTAATGGGTTAAGGCCAAGCATTCAGGAGGAGTTGAATCTGGTTCGAATGAACAGTATTGAGGAGGCATACCAATTTGCCCTAAAAGTAGAGGAAAAGCTGAACAAGAAGTTCGAGAGCAGACAAAACGGAAGAGGTCGCGGTGGACGATCTGGTGGACGGTCATATGGTGGCCAAAATGAAGATCTAAAAAAGAAGGATGAGGCCAGTAGCAGTCAAAATCAGCGAGGAAATAATTCCAATCGCTTCCAGGATCAGAATAATAGAGATCAGAGAGGAAGAGGAAGAGGACAAGGATCTGGAAGAGGTGGCTTCCGTGGAACATGTTTTCACTGTGGAGAAGAAAGTCATAGGGCATTTGAATGTCCTCAGCGCCAAGGCAGAACGGACAGGAGAAATGAAGGCCAGGCCAGAGTTGCACATGTAGATGAAGATGCCAGATCATCAAATTCTGAAGATGTTGAAAGAGGAGAAACGTTGATTAACAGAAGAGTCCTATTGAGTGGTGAGAATGAACCTGAGCAAAGGAGGAGCCTGTTTCGCACCAGGTGCAAGTGTGAAGGTAAATGTTGTGATGTGATTATTGATAGTGGAAGCACTGACAATTTGGTGTCAGAAGAGATGGTGACAAAGTTGAAGCTCAAGAGACAGAAACACCCACATCCATATCGGATTGCCTGGGTACAGGATGACCACAAGGTCATGGTCAATGAACAATGCCTAGTGAAGTTCAAGATTGGTGGATACCAAGATGAGGTATTCTGTGATATCATATCTATGGATGCATGTCATATGTTGTTGGGTAGACCATGGCAGTTTGATAGATGTGTTGTACATGATGGTCGTGCGAATACCTATTCCCTGACAAAGGATGGAGTGCGACATAAGCTAAAACCATTGAAGGAGACTGAAGAAAAGGTATGTGGTAATGCAAGGATAACTTTTGTTGATGGAAGAAATTTCCTAGATGGTATGAGGCATGAGCATGTATGTTTTGCTTTAATTCCAAAAGCTAGTAAAGAGGAAGTAGAAGATGTTCCTGTAGAAGTTGTAGATTTGTTGAATGAGTTTCAGGATATTGTATCCAATAATGTGCCTGATGGATTACCACCAGTCAAGAAGATCAATCATTAGATGGACTTGATCCCAGGAGCGAGTTTGCCGAATAAGGCAGCACACAGAATGACACCTGCAGAAAGTGAGGAGTTGAACAGACAAGTACATGAACTGTTATAGAAAGGATTGATCCGTGAGAGTCTGGGTCCCTGTGCTGTACCAGCGGTATTAGCACCAAAGAAGAATGGAGAATGGAGGATGTGTACAGATTCTAGGGAAATAAACAAGATCACAATCAAGTATAGGTTTCCATTGCCACGAATGGATGATATTATGGACTGTTTGAGTGGAGCTGTGTATTTCTCAAAGATAGATCTGAAGAGTGGATATCATCAGATTCGGATCAGAGAAGGAGATGAATGGAAGACTGCCTTCAAGACAAAGGAAGGACTATATGAGTGGTTAGTCATGCCTTTTGGGCTAACCAATGCGCTGAGCACTTTCATGCGGCTCATGAACGAGGTTCTGAAAGAATTTCTAGGTAAGTTTGTCATTGTTTACCTAGATGATATTTTGATCTTAAGTAAGACATTGGATGAGCATATGATGCATATTCGTATGGTATTTGAGAAGTTGAGAGAAGAGAAATTGCTGATTAATTTGAAGAAGTGCAGTTTTGTGAAGAAGGAGTTAGTGTATTTGGGGTTTGTAGTTTCAGGAGAAGGTCTAAAAATGGACCCAGAGAAGGTACAGCTTATCCTTGAATGGCCTACTCCAAAGAGTGCTACTGAGGTAAGATCTTTTCATGGTCTAGCTAGCTTTTACAGAAAATTTATCAGGAATTTTAGTAGTATTTGTGGACCCTTGACTGAAACAATGAGAGGGGATAGAAAAGAGTTTAAGTGGACAAATGGGGCAGAAAAGAGTTTTCAATTGTTGAAACAAAAAGTTACAGAAGAACCTATTTTAGCACTTCCAGATTTTAATAAGGTGTTTCAAGTAGATTGTGATGCTAGTGGTACTGCAATAGGAGCTGTTATGAGCCAAGAAGGTAAACCTGTTGCTTATTTCAGTGAGAAGTTAAATGATGCCAAGAGGAAATATTCTGTTTATGATCAGGAATTTTATGCTATAGTTCAGGCATTAAAGAAGTGGAGACATTATCTACTTCCTAAGGAGTTTGTTTTGTATACTGATCATCAAGCTTTGCAATATTTGAATAGTCAAGGAAAGTTGAATCAGAGGCATTTGAAATGGGTTGAGTTTTTGCAGAGTTATACATTTGTTTTGAAACACATGAGTGGAAAGTCTAATAGGGTTGCAGATACTCTTAGCAGAAGGCAACTATTGCTGACAGAAATGCAGATTGAAGTGGTTGGGTTCAAGGAACTCAAGAATTTGTATCCAGAGGATCCTGATTTTGGTGAAGCTTGGAAAGCTTGTACAGAACCTGTTACTCTAGACAGGATGAAATGGTTGGATTTCATCATCCAGGATGATATGCTATTCAGGAGAGTCAGTTGTGCATTTCATGAAGTTCTATGAGGGAGAATCTCATCAAGGAGAAGCATAGCGGAGGATTGGCTGGACATTTTGGTCGTGATAAAACCCTTGGTTTGGTTAGTGAGAATTATTATTGGCCACAGTTGCAGCAAGATGTGAAGAAGTTTGTATAGAGTTGCAGAGTATGTCAAGTGGCGAAAGGAGTGAAGCAGAATACAGGGTTGTACTAGCCATTGCCTATACCAGAGAAGCCTTGGGAGGATATCAGTATGGACTTTATTCTTGGTTTACCGAGGACACAGCGGGGACATGATTCAATTTTTGTAGTAGTTGACAGATTTTTGAAGATGGCACATTTCATTCCCTGCAAGAAGACTAATGATGTTGTTCATGTAGCAGAATTGTTTTTCAGAGAAGTAGTGAGACTTCATGGTTTGCCAAAGACCATAGTTTCAGATCGGGACACTAAGTTTGTTGGATATTTCTGGCGAACATTGTGGAAGAAGTTGAAGACAGATTTGAAGTTTAGTTCATCACATCACCCACAGACTGATGGATAGACAGAGGTGGTGAATAGGAGTTTAGGAAATCTGCTGAGATGTTTGGTTGGGGATAAGCCAACAGGATGGGATTTGATTTTACCATAGGCAGAATTTGCATACAATAATTCTGTCAACAGGAGCACTGGTAAATCACCATTCTAGATTATATATGGAAGTAGTCCAAGAAATGCATCTGAGTTGAGAAAGATAGATAAAGGAGAAATAAGTAGTGCTGAGGCTGAGGATTTTGCAGAACATTTGAAGAACATCCATGGGGAGGTGAGGAAGCATATTACCAAGATGAACGCACAGTATAAGGCTAAGGCAGATGAGAAAAGGAGGTATAAGGAATTTCAGGTTGGTGATGAAGTCATGGTTCATTTGCGGAAGGAGCGGTTTCCAGTTGGTACATATAACAAGTTGAAAATGAAGAAGTTTGGACCATGTAAGATATTGAAGAAGCATGATTCAGGAAATGCATATGAGGTAGAATTGCCTAGTGAGCTGAATATTTCACCAGTGTTTAACATTTCAGATCTGACAGAGTATCATGAAGGAGGTGTTGAAGATGAGATCACAACAGCACAGTGGAGTATTCCAGCAACTCGTTCAGGCACTAAGGAGATCGAAGACATACTGGACAGTCGTGTTGGTAGAAGCACAAGGAATAGGACATATGAAGAGTATTTGGTCAAATGGAAAGGATGACCTGTAGAAGATTCATCGTGGCTAACAAAAGAGGAGGTTAACCATCTTGGTTTTCCTCTGCACACCTGAGTCGTGACAGGGTCACTTCTCAAATTACCCTGGGTGTCTGATGCAGGAGCATCCTGGGTGTAAGAGCAATCTTGCATCACCCAAAAATATTTTTATTTTTATATTCAATAAGGGCTATTTTAGTGCAGAGCTGCTATTTATGGAAAGTTACTATTTTTGGTAATTTTTGCATGTTCTCAGAATGATCTGATTTCTTTCTTGGAGGCTCATTTTGGTCATGTAAGTCTGCCAGTAAAGTTTCATTACCAGATCAAGTGTATATTGGAAGATATTGAAGATTTTCGGTATTGGCAGCAGGGTACAGAAACTTTGAACTCAGTTTTGAAGGCTTTAGAGGCCCCGGATGAGGTCAAAAAATTGGGTGACATGTGCTTGCACTGGTCAAGCCTGTAGAGCGCTTCATGGTGTTTCCGAAATGGGGTTATAATAGCCGATCGGGTCAACTGGTGATGACTTATGGTCTTCGGAAGTTGGGCCACCTGAAATGGCGAAAAATAATTTTCTTCAAAATTTCTGTTCAGTTTTCAAAGGTTATCTTGAGCCGACTATGATGTAATAAAATGTAAAATAAAATAATTCTAAGTTTGGTCGGCCTTATTGGCTAAAATTCTGGAACCTTCCCAGGCGGTGGATAAATGCCTATATAAGGAAGGCTGTATTATTGTCTTAGGCAGTTCAGAATAGTTCTGGGTAATAGTTCAAGGCTTTGTCCTACAGAATATTGTAAGGGAATGCCCATGTGGCTTTGCATATTGTAATTCTGAAAGTTTGTAATTCCACATTTGTGGAGATAATAAGAAGCCAATTTTTCTGTTCTTGCATATTATTGTTATTGCTTCTCTTTTTTCTGTTATGTGTTTGTGGTATTAAGGGGAGCACCCTTCATCAAAAAGATCCATCCTGCAATTAGATATGAGTCCACTATTTCACATGGGTACTAAAACTTTGTGTTACCAAAAAATGACTACCCATCGAAAACAAGCAGAAATTAAGCTAAGACTAAGTCTTAATTAAATGATGCTAGTAGGAATGAAGCTAAAACTAAGTCTCAAATAAATGATATATACATTGAGAAAAATAGAGAGACTAGAAATTCAAATCACCCAAAATGACACCTAAAAGCTGTTTTGGGAACAATTAGTGGCTTGTTATCCGGTTACAACCGGTTGAAACTTCTTTTACTATGCTATTAAAAATCCAACTCGAGAAGTAGTAGGGGAGTAGTTTTAGAGGATATTGAGTATCGATGAAGATGTAATGGGAATTGCAGAATGAATAGAAGAATTGGTATTTCTATTGATATGTTTTGATTCTTCATTTTCTAATTTGCAATTCCTCTGTTCTTAAGTTTGTATACGATTACATAACAATAAGATGGATTGAACTTTGGAATGAAATTGTATTGAAATTTTATTATTCAAATATTTTGGTTTGGAAGAAATCGGTTTGAATCGAAGATGTCTGTTTTATTTTGATATTCAGTATCAAGGGTTTCTTATTTATGGAATCGAGTTTCTTGAAGCTGTTTAATATATATGTTTGAGTTTTTTGAATATGACAGTTATCAATTTTGTTTATTGGGAGAAGATTAATTATTTATTCAAATCGAGAATATGAACATTTTGTTCATATGAACCGAATTTGATCCTTTTGGTTTTGAGTTGTAGTCTTAATACATATGGCTAGAAAGTACGTGGTGATCAGTTTGATGGTTTATGTTAAATCAGTTCAGTTTTAAGGAACCATTTGTGCATTTGTATTGGTTGTTACTAAACTGTTCAAGCCGTGTAGAGTCATTATGTTTGACAGAGAACAGATTTAGAACCTAAATTGCTAAGTCATGAATATATGCATATCTACAGCGATTCCGCAAGAAACATTTAATGAATCTCACTCCAGTTTTGGTTTATATGATCGACATCATGCAGACTGTTAAGTTTGGGTTATACTTTAAGACACATTTTTCAACAGTTACTTCCTGGAGTGACCCGAGAGTGAATTTGTTGTGATAGTATTTCTTGCATTCAGTCAAAAGATATCGAAGACCATCTCAAATGATATTCGAAGGGGATTGTGTGTTAAACTTGGTATTTGTAGTAAGGAATAGTGGATAAGCTATTTGGTGCATTTGTTTAATGATTAGTCAAAGAGAGCACTCTTAAGTCTATGTTGTTATATTAAGTTGAATAATGTCAAGATTTTAAGGATTCAAAACTGCATATATCTTTTATAAGCTTTCTCAACACAACATTAAAACATTCAAAAAATCTACAAATACTTCTTGTCTTTCTTTAATTCTGAATATCAACCAGAGATTCATAACCTTATAACATTCTAATAACAATAAACACTTAACAATATACCAACATTGGTTCACTGTGATGTTACTCCACCAATCGGTGATTCATTATGATCAGATAATTGATAGATGGCTACTCCATTACATGGGTCTGTCATAGCAACATGCACCATGATTCGAAGTCTATTCCAAATGGTTCCACCAATTATTTCTACTCGGTCTTTTCAAATGAGACTATTGAAACTGAACAAAACCGACCTTAACATAATCCCCATTCCATAATATGAAGTCATCATAATCTTAATAAACCGATTCTTGAAAAACCATTATAAACTTATCCCTTCCAAGTGTTTAACACTTGGTTTCATTGATAGATAAATAGTCACTGTGAACTACAAACAAATTAGACTTTAGATGCATGCAGTCCTATAATATGTGATGAACCATCCATTGCCATTCGAACTGGTTAAAACAAACTGTTCTCAATAACTAATTCACATAAATTCCAAATAGCTCGATTATCGATTTCTATTGAGAAACCAAAATCGATTTCCAATTAAACTATTAATTCCTTCCACAAAACTGATATATGTATCAACAGATATAATCGAAACTGATAGCTATGAAATCAGTTCTCAAACCCGATATTCAACAAAAATTAATATCCCTCCAATATATATATAACTGACTTCAATAAACTTTAACTTCCCTCCATAAAACTTGATACCAAAATAAAAACACATTCCATCGAAATAGAGATCTTTTCAACATAAAATTCTGATCCACACATCCCAAATAGTTTTTAATTATCGATTTTCAATAAGCAATAAAACAGATTCAATGAAACGCTAAACATCCTCCATCAAACAAAATCCGATGCAAAATACTAACTCCAACAGAGACCTTCGAATATCAAACTTTTTGGATAATAATATTTCAAATAAAATATCATTCCAAAGTTTAATCCATCTTACCATTATGTAACCGTGGATGAAATTAAGAACAGAGAGATTTTGAATTAGTTACTTCTTCAAATACAGTTCAAACACTCTCCAATACATTCCAGTAAACATCTCCAACCCTTAATTACTCTCTCCAATCTTCCAATCACTCCCAGCCATCATTTGGTGCCCTCAAAGTGCACCTACTGTTGTGTGTTCACTAGTCAAACACTATTCTTTCACTTTGCACTTTTCCCTGCATTTAAGACCATATTTAACACATATAATACACTATGGCATCTCCCACCCAAACCACAGTTAGTACAGAGGTGGAAGTGCCTTCACAGCTTTGGAGAATACAATGGGACTGCTTACTGTACCCTACTAAACAGTGACTGTTCCCGCACCAGTCAAGACCTTGGTATTACAATGTAATGATCCTTTTTCGGTCATTACTTGTTTTGCTCTAAAATTCCCCCTTTTTGGGTCTGACTTAAACTTAGAGATTGTAATTTTTAATGTTTCTAACTATGAGGATGTCGATTCCCAGTTGAATACTCTTATTGTTATTCAGTATTTGACGCGATAGTTTTCACATATTTCATGTTTGGTTGAATGTTTACTATCGCATTCTTTGATAGTGAATTATGGAGTTGGCAGTGTAATATATAATATTTAAATCAATTTTCTATTATCATATGTCATTATGCTTCTATATCATATTAATATAACTATATATATATATATATATATATATATATATATATATATATATATATATATATATATATATATATATATATATATATATATATATATATATATATATATATCACGTGTATTACTACTATATAAACAAATGTATAAATCATAATATACATATATATAATTCTGATTATTATTAATATTATATAAATTTCTCGGTCCATATCGTATCCTAATGGCTATTTCCGTGTTAGCAATGCAAGGCAATAATAAGGCGATTGCTGTGAAAATAATGATTGTATGTTGGATTATCTTAATATTGAAATGAGACAGCCTTGTCCTCCGTGACAAACATTATTCCTCTTATTCGGATTTCTATCTTTGGTATTTCTTACCATGCGTCTTAACTTACTCGATGTCCAATTTTGTTATCATGATTGCTGGTGTAAGTATATATCTATCAATCTTTGAAACCTATTAATGTTTTTGGTATTTATTCTTCTATATGTTTGTTATTCCTCGAGAGGTTATGAATGCCTTCTTATAGCTTGGGATGGAAAGGATGAGTCATGTCACCAAAGGACAGGTCTTATGGTTATTCATAATCACCACACCTTTCCATTATCAATTAGAGTTAACCACGTCCTTTCAACCGGTGGTCACTGTTTACTTCTTGTGCCTGTCCACAATAATTTTGTTTTAATCAATTCCTTCTTCTAATTAGTGTTTTCCGACAGGGATTAGTCTTTCTTATTAATTGACACTCAGTGCTTATATTATTGTTATCAACTAATACGTTCATGATTCATTTGTTATGGCTAAGCGATACTTTTAATCACTGCTCATGTCTTCCATGTAGTTTTGTTCTTTGAGATAATTTTGATGTATATGCGCTCATTGCCCATTAGATTGAGCATCTAGTCAGCATTGACTTCTTTGTTTTGTTATTTCTCTACTTTAAAATTGTTTATTTTATTTGTATCTTTAAGCATGAGGTTGTATTGTGACGGTATTATTATATTGCTTAGTTATGATGCAATGTACACCTAAAGCACCAAACATTTGTAAAGTTTTAGCTCTAAATCAAAATATGGAGTGCATACAATCAAAACAAAAAATTTCTTGCATAAATAAGTAAAATTAATGTTTTAAAACTTTCCTATGCTGCCACCAAACAAAAATCACATGCTATTCATTCGAACCAATTTACTGTTATAGGGATTGTTCCACTGGACAACAAGTTACCAATTTGCAGAGAATTTAACTTTGTTCCTTCAAAATAAACTTTTCACTTCATGCCATTACATATTCATTATGCTCCCCCTGTCCACTCATGTGGATCTCTCTAAAATAAGACTCTAACCTTCAAGAAAATGACTTGAACCTTCAAACTACTTCCTAACTGCCTCTATACCAGTCTTAATTGATTGTTAACAACATAACATAAGAAAAATGTTGTCAAGTTGACAACAAAGTTGTCAACTCGACCACGCAACCTTTCCATACTAACCTAAAGACTCTTAAAAGGTTTAAAGACAACCTTGAATAACTTCTTACCTCTACTAACTCCTAACTAATCCTCCTTAAGCCCATTTGGCTTATATTGCCAATGTTGGCAATTTTACAAAATATTGCACTTTTAGTGCCTTTTACATCTTTTAGAGGCTTTGATAGCCTTATTACATATTTTAAGACCCTTAAAACCATATTAAACATTACATAAAATTCAAATGACCCCTATCCCATAAACCTTACACCTTAGCCATTTTGGTCTAGTTGCCAATCTTGGCAATCTATTACATTTTTAAGATTTTATCATTTCTATTACATCCCAATGGCTCAAAGGCCATGGTACATTATCAAATGACTTTACATATCTTCATTAGGCATTGATTGTCCTTGGTACCTTCATGGTCTCCTTCATAGGTCTTGGTGTACCTTGTAGTTTCATGTGTCCACTTGGTGCCCCTGCACCAAGATGAAAGCATGCAAAAACTCTATAGGTATACGACTTGTGAGTGTACTTCTCATATAAAGTATTACTATTACAGTTGCTCGAACTTAAATATGCTTTCTCCATTAATATCATGAGGGCAGCTAGATTAGGTTTCAAACTTAGGTCGAATTCCTCAATATTTTAGATTAGACATTATTTTGTTCTATAATCCTATCCTTGTGAGATTGATTGACTGAGCATGTCAATTTTTTGTCATTTTACTCAAGAAATTGAATGCATATATTTCTTTAGGCTTGTCAACATTATTATGAAAGGATATTGTATATGCCAGCTTTCAAAATTACTAGCACTTAGTTGGTATTGACATAATTTTGAATAGGGGTCCTTATATTACACAAAATTCTCATTAAAAGTTAAAATATACCATTAAAATCTAAATGATAAAGATATTTCATATGATATTTTTGATATTAAAATGGTTGAGAAAATGGTTGTTCAGTAACGATTTTTATTTGCAGGCTACAAACAAATCATCCTTCTTCCACCAACGAGTCATTCCATTCAAGAAAGACCATGTCTGACGATATCAATGCACAAAAAAATAGGGAAACAATTGCTAGACTATGGTCTAACTTAAAAAGAAAAGGTGATGGAAAATGTTATTTTCCTTGCAAAATTTGTAAGGGCTTAAAGACTCGAAGATATCTAATCAAAACAGCTGAGGAACATTGTAGGCAACATGGTCACATTGAAGGGGGAAATGGATTTCATCCATTGGTATGTATTTTAATAATTTATAAAATACATAAGACATGATTTGATGATGACAACATGGTCATGGTTAATATAAGGTCATCATTTTCATATAGGTCAACGTCCCTGAGTTTCATGTTATGGACCATGACAATCTGGAGAATGTGGATTTCCAAATGAGGGAACATGGAGGTGTGAATATAGAAGTAGAAGGTAATGATATCATGGAAGAAGACCACGATGATGAAGAAGATCAAGATGATCATGATGATCAAGATGATGATGATGATGATGATGATGATGATGATGATGATGATGATGATGATGATGTTGACGCAGAGCTTGATGTACCTATACTTGAGAAGGCACACGAGCCCCTATATGAAGGCTCCGAAACAACTCTTCTTGGGCCGCTGTATTATTGTTGGTGAACTTGAAGGTTATGAATGGTTTATCCAATGTAGCAATGACACGTATGTTAAGGTATGTCATCTTTTTTCATTATTTTAGTCATAATTCCCTTACAATTAACATTGGGTGAATCATGTAGCAATTAATATTCTTTAAATTAACAAATTATATTTTTGGTCGTAGGTTGATAGGTGAGTGTTTGTTACCACCATCAAACATTCTACCTTGCTCGTACCGAGAGTTATCTGCCATTATGAAAGATATTGGAATGGAGTATCAAACAATACATGCATGTCCAAATGATCATAATATATATCATAAATAGCATGAATTTGCAACAAAATGCCCTATTTGTCATATTAGTAGATATCAATCAGATCGAATAACAAAAAAGGTGCCTCGCAAGGTTCTTCGGCATATTCTCATTATTCCACATCTGCAACGATTATTCAAGTGCAATAGCTTGGCACAATTTATGGATTACCATGCATGCAATAGAAGTCAAGATGACATTATGCGAATGCCTGCAGATGGTTCGGCATTTAAGGAAATAGAGGAAAAATGGCCACACTTTAAAGAAGAACCTCATAATCTCAAGCTTTCATTGGCAGCAGATGGTGTCAATCCATTTGGAGAGATGAGATCTACTTACTCGGTGTGGCCTATTTTTGTTATCAACAATAACATTCCTCCTTGGTTGTCCATAAAGAGGGAGCACATAATGTTGGCACTGATTGTTCCAGGTATTTTTTGATTTAATGGTCATTTAAATTAATTTATTATTAATAATCCATCAAAATGGTCATAATAATTATGTAATGTTTTTGTTCATTCAACTAGGTAAGTACCAAGTTAAAGATATCAATGTATATATTGAGCCCCTTATCGATGAGTTGATGGTGTTATGGAATGGGGTCACTATGTATGACATCTCTAGACCAATAGGACAAAGACAATTTTAATTCTATGCAATGCTTGTATGGACAATACATGCTGCCCCTAGGCTAACACATTTGTGTGGTATGTTCTCTTCTTAATGCCTTTTTTTTGGTATGTTATAGTGCTAACACAAAGTTAACACATTTAATCCAATTATACACGATCTTGTAGGTCTTCAGACAAAGGGAAAATTTGCATGTCCAGTTTATGGTCCAAAGATGAAATCTCGTCATTCAAAAAGTTTAAGAAAGCAAGTGTTTGATGAGAATAGACACTTTCTCCACAAAAATCATAAGTACCAAATTACTGAAAAACATCTTTTCAATGGGAAAGAAGAGACTACATCAAAGCCATGGAGAATGACACCTCACCTATGGAAGTCGGCATACAATAAAATATATCATCGAGGTAATGTCATTCCATCTGATGATTTTTGTTTCAAATTTATATTTTGATATTGTGTTTTGTTTGCTGATGATGTAATCGATGCTTGTGAAGGTCGTCAAGGCATCAATGACCAACTTCCAAAAGGACTAAAATATTATCCTACACAATTTACTAGGTTTCCGTACTACGAGCAACTCCCAATCATGCATTTGTTTGATCCTATGCATATTGGAAAGAATGTAACAGAGACATTATGGAAAATATTGGATGGAAGGCGTGACAAAGACCAAATTGTCAAAATTTGTAGTGACATTGAAGAATCCAACCATGCAATAAAAAATGGCATTCGATCAAATAACAATGGAGACCAGATTGATACAAGTGCCCTTACATGGTTATTGTCAGAGCAGCAGAGCAATGCTATAAAAGAAATTATAAAAAAAATACGATTTCCCAAAGGATTTGTTGCGAACATAAATAATCTCGTATCAAAGAAAAGTGAATTTGGGCCAGGGATGAAAACACATGATTGGCATATATTTATTAAGGTAATTCATATTATTTTGTATTCACTATATATTTGTATACTGCATGTGGTTTTCATTGCATTCTTTTATAAAATATTGACAAGATCATTTTACAAATATTGCAGTACGTTCTACCTCTATCTCTCCCACACCACTTCACCAATGGTGTCAAACAAGTTATATATGATCTTGGAAAATACATGAGGTCATTGTCAGCTAAAGAAATCAATAAAAAAGATATAAAATATTGGAAGAGAAAAATTCCTCTTCTTATGTGTGAAATGCAAAAGTGTCTACCTTCAACTTTTTTCAATGCATAAGAACACTACCTCATACATCAAGTTGAGGAGATTGAATTGTGTGGACCTGTACCAACTAGGTCAATGTGGATGGTTGAGAGGCACTTGAAATTTTTGAAAGGCTTGGTTCGACAGAGAGCACATCCTGAGGGTTCTATGGTGGAGGGATATATGGTATACTAGACCATGGTGTACATTAGTGAATATCTTCCTAAGTTTGTAGCAAATATCCATGTAGATCGTATTTGGGATCCCAACTCCATTAACAAATTTGAAAGGGAGTACTTGATGGGAAAAGGTAGATTGAGGAAAGTGAGAGGTAAATCTAAGATGTTATTGTAGTTAATTAATTCTTATAAATCTTCAATATAAGTTATTTATAATTGGTGTATTTTTTTTGATATAGCTAGTTGAGAGTGGGATGCAATACATTTCTATATTGCGAACAATCTTGATTGGATGATGGTATGGATTGAATGATGTCAACAAAATGGTTGCTCATTAACATGGGAAGGTGTTGCTTCATTGGTTAGAGAAGCTCATCGTAATGGAGATTCCAATGTTACACCAATGGTAATTGATCTAGCACATGGTTTAAGAGGTGGAGAGATACGTACAAATTTATTAATGATCATGACTCGTATGTTTCATATCACCTCATGATGAAAATAATTTACATGCTTGAAAAATTGTAGGTCAAGCACCACAAAGCTATGTACTATCATGGCCACAAATTTCGCATAAAAAAGTTGGATGACACGAAGAAAACTTGTGATTTTAGGATAAGTGTAGTTTTTGAGGTCACCAATATATCATCTAAAAATGACATACATCCTCAACAATCTCAAAATCAATACTATGGCATCTTGGATGATATAATTGAGTGCGACTTTAACTCCTTCAAAGTAGTTCTATTCGTCATCAAATGGTATAGGCTACGACTGAATCAAAATGATCCAGATAGAACTATTATACAACATGATAATGGATTTACAATGATTAATACAAGGTTGTTTGAGCCAGTTGGAGATGAGCCCTATGTTCTTCCAAGCCAGTGTGAGCAAGTGTTTTACTCAGAGGTTCCACATAAATAAGGTTGGTCATTTGTTGTTAGACATGATCCAAGAGGAAGACTGATAAAGTATAATGTTATGGAAGAAGAAGATACTGAAGATGATGAATAAGTAGATGATGAAGATCAAGACGACGAAGACGATGATGATGATGATGATGATAATGATGATGATGATGGTGATGATGATGATGATGATGATGATGGTGATGACGATGGTGATGGTGATCATGGTGATGATGATGATGGTGATGCTGTTGATGGTGATGATGATGGTGATGATGGCGATGATGATGATGATCAATGACATAATTGAAATGATTACATATTTATCATGTTCAAATGTAATGATTGCATATTTATTGTGTTCAATTCTAATGATTACAACATATGTGATTTATAATTACCAATGTTTTGCTTACGATGCTCAATTAATTGCTGCTGATACATGTATATTTGTGTTTGGTTATCACCCTTTTTGCAAATAGGCAATTGACTACAGACATCATCACCCCTTCTGTTGATGATTTTGCATTCCATATATAAGGTAAATTTGTTCATGTTTACGATGTTGCATATTGTTCATGTTATCTTCTAAGTTATTTGTAGCATACATATCATGTAATTTTTAGCTAACTTAGGATAAATGATTAACATATGCAAGAAATTTGACCCCTTTGGTGTGGATCGTGCACAGTGACATGGATTAGCAAGTATAAGTCAATAAATAGACATAATTTTCTTATATTCTTCTTGTTTATCACTGAGCACGTATGTTATAAATAGACATATTATATAATCATATAATGTATATATAGACAAAGAAGAACCATACGTATGGGTCATGACTTGATTATTCTATATATATATTGACGTGACAATATCTCATTTGATGGATTGCAGCACCCACCAAATAGGTACTTATCAGATCTATCTACATTGAATGAGGGAAATGAGGGAATGCTAGATGAAAGTTTTGCATGTAGTACGACTAAAATAGGGAGATCAACTAGAGGTCAAAAGATTAGAAAATTTTTTTATAAACATATGCAATATTTCCTTGCTAATGGGGGGTCATGTTCTTATGATGATGAGACCAAAGGCGACATCAAGGTGCCCTTTCAGTACACACACATTGAGAAAGAATGGGTACCCAATGAGCTACTTCCAATTAACACTAATTTTTGTGTTAATGAGAGGATATATCACATTGCTCCATCCTAATTACATGGTTTGGGCCTATTTTCCATGGATGGGATAAAGGTATGTTACAACAGAGTTGTTGAATTGTTCAAGTATGTAGGTCCATGTTACAATTACAATGATTGGATGCAGATTGTTCAATATAAAAAAAGTATGTGTAGGTATGCACTATCAGTGAATTATATACAAAGGAAAGAAAATGATCAAAGTAAAAGATTTGCAATGTACATTGATGGGAGACCAAAAGCAACAGGTAATATTGTGGGTTTTATAAATAGTACGTGACCTTCCTAAACTAATAAGCAACCCAATTACATATTTGAGGCGCGTGAGGGGAATCAAATTTTTGTATGTGCAATAAAATCAATAAGTGCAGGGGAAGAACTGCTAATAGATTATGATTTAAATCTCATAGATACAAACAAAGTTACTATCATGAGGGTGGTAAGTACTATATACCATTTTATTAATAAGTTTTTTTTTGCTAAGTCTATTGCTTTCAGTTAGCTAAAGTTTTTATATTTAATCTTTGTCATAGGATGATATGGATCCCGCACATGATAGAGGCCATGAGGATGCTCCTCCCACCCATTCTTCAACAAGGGTAAACCTTATTGAAATTGTACCAATTAGATAGTTGAAAAATGTTATATTATTACGTTATTTTATTTATGGTTTTGGAATTTTTATGATAGTTTTACTGATATTCCTGTCACAATTTGATGTTTAGGATAAGGGAAAAGCACCCTCAACAATAGAGGCAATAGCTACCCCCTCCGATGATGATCATTTCACAGATTTGCCTAATGTAACAATTATGTTGAAGAAAAAAATGAAACAAATCAATTTAGAAATAATTGGAATTTTGTATGAAACAAATCCAACTAAGGAGATGCTGATGAGGCTATCTGAATTGAAAGCGCTTGCACATTGGTATCAAGTAAGCAGTAATGAATCTTTAGTTATAACAAAATTTGAATAAAGGTTTATATTTTATACTCTTTTATGTTGTGAAGTAAAATATGTAATATGTGTTCTTATTGCAAGATTTTATGGAATCTCTAGTACTTGGTCAAGGACAATGCGGTGAGGCCGGTACTAGTAGGCCTTCGGCTGCCTCAGGTAAAATAATCCTTTAGTTGACAAGTTACAAGGAATTTTTTCTTTGGAACATTCAAAAAATTCTTAAGTTAACTCTTATTTTTATTATTTCAAAATGTCTTTCCTAACAATGTATTGTTCAGGTCATCAATTGTAGGAGACTCCTCCTAGCCAGGACGTCCATACAAGATTGTCAAGTGCAATGTCAACCACAAAGGCCATGCAAACATCAACACCTTCATGATCTATGGCAGCTGGTAAATCCTTGTTTTGCTATTTTTGGTTTTGTGTTAATTATGATTTGATAATTTGTACTTTAATCTTGGGTGCATCACATAGTGGATTATTTTTTTAGAGTAGGAGATACACCGACGGCACCATTTGGTTTGCTAGATATAGATCAATCTACATGTATTGGTGATAATTCACCACCATTACCTAGATCTACCTGTGTTACTAGCACGGGAGTTATGCAGACGTCATTATTGATTAACAATAATGAATCAATGCCTTTAAAATGTCCTAAGATTCCAAGAACTTTAAATAATTATTTTTTATATTGTAATATGCATTTACCTATTCATAAAAAGTTTTGGATTGATTATCCCATGACATTTTTTGCAAGAAATGATACATTTTATAAGAATCTTTATGACCTCGCACTGCATATATCCGGGCCCACCATACATATAAGGTGGAACATCATAAGTGAACTAACTTTATCCCACTATTTTTTTTTCATATCATTAATTGGTACAGTATTTTTCCTTTCATTCAGGTCTTTTCTTTTAGTAGCTATATCTAACAATTTTGTGTTTTTCCTTAAAAGGTGGAATTTGCAAGAAAAAAAATTAAAAGATCAGCTCGTTAAAGATTTAGAGCATGAGTTTGGTAATAATATTTTTTACAAGAAGAAAATTTTAGAAAGAGCTTGCAAACATCTTAAGACTGTGAGGGACGCATATAGAAAGAGTCTCATCCAGAACCCAAAGTACGAGCGTCCTCCCTTTATTTCAGTGAGGGATTGGAATGAATTCATTTTGGATGCAAAGGAGAAAGCGAATTCTCAAATAGGAATTTCACCAACAAATGCGAGAAGGTATGCAATAGTATTAACTACTAGTACAATGTAATAATGTACTAATTAGTGATCTTTATATCTATATCATCTAACATATTTCAAACTTTTCATAGGTTGCAAGACACTTCAATGGCAACAAAGGCCAGGCTACAAAAGATTGGGTAGCACAGACTTGGAGCTGGAGGATATTCAAAAATTAAAGCATGAATTGTAAGTAGCAGTAAATGAATTGCAGAGAAAAATTATTTATAAAATGCAAATAATTTTGTTTAATCAAAAAATGTAGGGCTCTAATTTTAATTTAGAGGCCATGGAAGAACACAAAAAAATTGCCTTCAAGGAAGGCTATCAAGCTGTGGCTGAACGCCTACGGTAAGCTTCCACTAGCTCAACCGAAGAGTCTCCTACATCATGTGCATAGGTAAATATGCCAAAAAATATATTAAAAATTGAATATTTGAGCAACAATCAATTTGATAATAATGTGCATGACATTGCAATGCAGCCTCTTAATCATGACACAGATCATACGCTGCATCATGAAGCCCCTGATGTGCATCATACTGTCCAAGGAGGTGCTCATTTTCTATTTAAAACTAATTATGTAATTATTAATACAATTTAACATCTTAAATTGAACTTGGTGTAACATTTTTGTGTATATTTTAGAGGATACAGAATCATGTCATGCTGAACGAGTGCCGAAGGATGTTCAAACTGATCACCATGTAGATCATGTGGCACATTCAGGTAAAGAAAATCTATGTTTTGTTCTTTTAAATTAATTTTTTGATTTATAGTTCTTTTACTTACATAAATACTTGTAATTCACTAATATAAAATGGTGTGAATTTAACTCATGAAGTAGTTGTTATTGCAGCAGACCCCCCTTTGGCACAGCGGCCTCATATTCCTGAACAAATGAGGAGGAGACACACATTGGAATTAGAATCACTAGAGGAGGGGAATGATGAGGACATTGATCTTCCTCTTAGAAATTACATGATTAAAAAAAAGCAAGAAACCCAAAAAGAAATGATTGTACTTAACATTTATTGCTAATTAAAGAACGTTTTCTTAATGGATGTAATTTTGTACTAGTAATGTTGATGAATGATGTGTTAATGAATTCTTCATGAATGTTGTGTGTTAATGAATTATTCATGAATTTTGTGTGTTAATGAATTTTGTGTTAATGAATTATTCATGAATGTTGTGTGTTAATGAATTTTATGTGTTAATGAATGTTATCATGTGATTATAATGATTGAATGTTATATTTCAAAAATGGATGAATGAATGAATGAATGAATGTTATTAAATGTTAATGGGGAATTTAGAGTGATGTTAGGGGGAGGGGGGAGGGGCCAAATGAGCTTCCACCTTCACGTGGTTGGCCTTGTTTAGTAAAGAATATTAAACTATTCTCGAAACCAAGTGAAGCTCAAACTTTAAAGACAAGCTTAGAGTTAATAGTGACAACCAATTAGCAAGTCAAAATGAAGTTCTTTGTTACAGGTACCTTTTTAGTTTTTAAAGCACAATGTCATGTTTTAATATTGTATAGTTTTTTTCTTAAGTCAAAGTATTCTTTTACTATAAGAACATAATTTATGACCATTTTAGTAACTATTCTAACATCGCTTTATGACAAATCCTATTTTGGCAGAGATGGCGATAAGTGGTGCTATCTATTCCTTGGGAGATTGGATTGCATAGGTCTATATCTCAAAATCATTTGCATGTGGTAGAAATGCATACTTACAACCATTTCGTTCTACATTTAAAAACATTGATGACACTCTAGACACAAAATAATGCTCATGCTGTTGACTTGACAGTGCTATGAAGGCAAACCAATTTTTGAATTTGATCAAACCCGGATGTTCAGATCTGGTCTCCTTGGATTTAGTCTTCATGGTTCTTTGTCTCATTATTACTATCATTTTAGTGAGGTAACACCTTTGCCTTCTTTCTTAGTCTCTTACAGTTCATACTTGTTTAAGTCGTTGTGCACAATGTTAAAAATGGTCTTTGATGCATTTCCCATAGATGCTATGAATACAACATAGGATATTAAAACATTGCATTCCAAGGTTGAAGAATTGATAGAGAAACATCTTTTAGCAGTTACTTTTTTACACTTGTGTGCAGTTTGCAATCGCCTTTAATCAATAAAGACTAAAGTAAGTACTTTTGCCTTTTTTAATTCATTAATTATTTATTCTTTATGTTTCTTCCTCCTAGTGAAGATTTGAATTCTTTTATTTCATTTTCTCTTCCTTATTATGTTCCACTTTCTTTTGTATTCAATTTCGGTTAAAGGTATATTTTGATTATATACCCTTAGTCATAACCTTGGATGGTCAAACTTGAAATGGCATCATTATAGGTTTTCAGTTCCTAAGATATAACTAGAAGTGACAAAATAATTAGAATTGAATAAGAGCTTGGTTCCTAGGGTACCGAAATGAAAGATTAGTGCAAGTATTTATAGCATCAATTAAGGATAAACAAATTATTTAGTTAACATCCTACATTTTATGGCTAATATTATGAAAATATGTTTGGAAAAATGTTATTGATCACAAGGTCCTAACATAGAAGTTGGACTTATGATCTATCTCTATTCTTTAAACCATAGAATATGCCTCACCTTACGCTTAGATATTTATTGCTATGATGTAGATTATTAGTGAGAATGGTTCAAGAGCACCAGGAACACAATGAGGAACCGGGACCAAATTTTGGCCAAAGCTTGTAATAAGTCCATGATAAGGCCATTCATTGCATTTTCATAGTTCTTTCATGCATTATTGTTTCAATTGTAAGGCCATTTGAGCCATAATGTACCCATTTGGCCTATAAGGCCCTAGGTGGGTCAAAAGTGGTCAAACTAGTCAAATAGGTAGAAATGGCATGGAAACAGTGTTTTTTTGTTCTATTTGAGTCATATTGGTCATGTTTGGAATGTAATAAGGGTCACTAAAAAGTTTTCAAAAGAGGGATTAAGCCATCAACCACCTTAGAGGTCAATTGGAAGTAGTTAAAACTGATTTTAACTGACTTATATACCCCTCTTTGGGATGAGGGTAGGCAGATCTTGGAGATTGGATGAAATTTCAATAAAGTTTCAATAGAAAACATTGCATTTTATTGTGTTTATCTTGCAAATCATTGTAACAGTCACGCGCTATGATCTGATATTGATTCATTTTGATTGTAATTCAACTTGGTGATGAAGTTTGATGAATCTCCTTCCAGTTAATCTAATTTTCATGCTCTTCCATGAATTATAGAGAAAGATCCATTCATTTTTGTCAAAACAGTCATGGAACCCCATGTTCAAGGGTTTGGATACAAATTGATTGATTTCTTCATTTCTAACCATTGGAAAATTCTGAAATTGTGGATGTTGATAGTACATTTATTTAACTAAGCATTTCAATTTTTTTTGGATCAGTCCATTTTGTATTTGAGGAGATCTCGCAAGCCCTAGGTGGACTGCTATTTGAATTTTACTCACTGTGACTGCAGATTTCATTTTTCTTGATAATATGTGATTGAAAAAATGGTTCTAATGATTGCACGTGATTGAATAAGGTCAAGAGGAGTTTGAACATCATTGTAAGAATTTGGATCAGCAGATTTACTTGTTCTTTTTGAGATCAAATTGCTTTATTAGTCATAATTGTCTAGTTTTATGACAATCATTCCTAGTTTTGGTAAAGGAAGCATAACATTTTATTCAATTGTTGGATCTTTCTATAAATTTGGGAAAAGTTATGTAACTAAACAATCTAAATTCTAACTGAAGTGAATGGATTAATTTTCCTTTATGTGGAAGTTATAAATGACTGTTCATCACATATTATTGTGACCAACAAACCATCAATCTTCTCAAGAATTGCTCTGTATGAATGTAATCAGTAAATGGATATGATATCATAGTGATGTAAAGGATCCCATAGCCTCTCAAATGCTTTGAGATATGATGCCATATTTCTACATTCAGTTTGGGAGTTACATTTTCCATTCTAAGCCATTGATTGTAAGCACTAGGATTTAAAGAAGAGAGTCCTTGTTACTTTCATCATTTGCCTCACATTATTAAAGGTTCAAAGGAATCATTTTGTCATTTTGGATTTTACATACTCTGTCTCACTGTAAAAACTAGGAGATTCATCCTTTTAGGCCATTTCATGTTAATATTTGCAGTCACTCTAAGGGATTGAACTTCTGATTGGATCTCTCTGACTATCCAAAGGAGTTGTCACAAAAAAAAGAATCCATGATGAAGACCATAACCTCTCAAAGTTGTTTGGAAGCATGTTAGGTGTCTTTGAATAATTCAAGGAAGGGTTGTATACAAGAGGTAGAATTTGTGAAGATTGCGATCTAGGGTGTAAGGGTATGTTGAAGGGCATTGTGGGTCCTTTTGGGTCAGAGATGAAGAAGTTTTTGGGTTGAGCTTTGGGTGAGTCTTTTGAAGAAGATGGTGAATTGTCAAGTCAGGAGATTTTGTAGCCATGGTAGATGCCTCATTTATCAAAAATTGGAGTCTTGAAGGATGCTTGGGTCAGAGAGTACTCTTAGGATGTGTGAGGAAGTAGGATGCTATATGTCAGAGAACCTATTCACATATTAAGTATACTTTGGTGTTAAGTTACTTATCCTTATATCCCGTGTCACTTCTAAAATATGGTTATAATGGTTTCATCTCTCATTATTGACTTTTTGTTAACTAGCCATTTAATATTTTCTTTATGGATTTAATAAATTTGTATGAATGGTTGTCTCATTGCATAGGATTAATCCATGTGTCAACATATTGTTAATCCTACATCATACCTTGCCTATATTTAAGCAATGTGTCTTATACATTTGTAGTAATATTCAACTATTATCAATTTATGCATTATTATACTAGTTATATTTTCCATTCTCTCTTCTAGCGGGAATCCTAGCTAACATTAATCACATACCATTTTTTCCTTACTATCAAACACCTTACAAGTTCCTTGTTCAAAATGACCTTCATGTTTTTGGCAATGTCACCATTTCACACTTTAGCCCTTCTAGGCCTATCCTAGTAGCCCGGTTCAGCA
The DNA here is from genome assembly GCA_027943335.1 of Chamaecyparis obtusa. Taxonomy (NCBI): domain Eukaryota; kingdom Viridiplantae; phylum Streptophyta; class Pinopsida; order Cupressales; family Cupressaceae; genus Chamaecyparis; species Chamaecyparis obtusa. The sequence continues at coordinate 289,755 of BSBK01005806.1, forward strand.
AACAATTTGCACTTAACTCCACATTTTCCCAAAAAACCCAATGAAAAAAATACATGATTGAATGCCCCTCAAAAAGTTACATAACATATGTCAATCTCATGACATGATTCCTTGACTGGTGAAGTCATCCAGCCCTATAAAGCACTCACTCTAGGCCTAATTAGCCCTCGCTTTTTAAAGAAACTTATAACTCCTCTCACTTCCAAGACTCCAAACCCTTCAACAGTCTTGACAAATGATCCCAATCCATAGATTTTCAAGGTTTTAAGTTTCCATGCCTTCATTTAACCATTGTTTTGGCAAACCCTCATTTTAAGGGTCATAGGGTTAGGGCATCACCAAACCACCACTTCTAACCACTCCAAGGCTCCAACTTTGAACCAAACACCTTCACTAGGACCTAAATAGATAGGATTGACCATAAAACATACTCCTTCTTTGGAGAAAACTCCTCAACCAATGACTGTTGTTGTTCATGGCACCAATTTCTGAACTTCTACATTGTGGCAGTCATTATTTCTTTCCATTTCCCAACTTTTCCTGTATTCCAACAATATATGGAACATATATTACATTGAGGAACTCCTTCCACAAATCATAGGCATCATAGAGTGTGGGAGGATTCCATATCTCCAAGAAACACCAAAACTACTTAACTGTTAAGAGTAAATGTACAGGCACAGTACATTATGAAGATGCATTATGATGAAAAGATCCATTATGAGTATTTAAAAATTGGTATCTTGATTGGTGGTGAACCAAAAAGATGCATTTTTAATGTACACCAAATTGGTATCTTGATTGGTGGTGAACCAAAAAGTTACTTTATATCTCCAATTCTTTGCAAGTATTGTTTTCTATTTTCTTTGCATTGGCATATTGGCATTTCTTTTTTATTAAATTGTTCACAGGTTTTCTAAAGACACTTAAAATAAGATCATTATTTTTATTGAGATTGTTTGAATGTTGTTCTATCTCTATCATTGCTAGTATCCTTCACTTCATGTTGTGGTTTCTTTTACACTAATCTTGTTCTCTTCTACACAAAATGTGGCATAAGCCTATGGGAGTGTTTATTGACAACTAACTTCTATGCTAGGTTATCTTGAATGTCCTTGGTGTGGTTGTTGACTCTAATTTGGATGGGCTTCCCTACCTTGTGTATGTGTTGTATCCTAAATAAACAATTCACATCATGTGTATCCTAAGTTTTAGGGTTTAGATGGTTTTTTCTTGTATCTAACATGTTTCTTAGGGTGTTTGGAATGATGAGGGATGTTTGTTCTTCTTTAGAATGCTTAGCCAACTTCTTACATGTGCCAACAAGGGGCAATAAGTTGTGGCTTCTCAACTTTTTTTTTGTTTGGGAACAAGTTTTGTGATTCCTCTTGTTAAATGATTTTTCTATTTCCACTTTGTTTAACCTATTTTTTAAGTATCTTAGAGAGGCAAGCCTTTTCTTGAATGATATTTACTTCATGGAATTTTCTAAAAGTATGGGTTGCTAGTGCCCTAAGAATTGTCTTCTTTTATGGGTACTAGTGGGGATTAGCTTGCAAGTATAGATTAATGTCTTTTTTTCTTTCTATACACTAAATTCTAACAATGTACTTGGCAATAAAGAGCTATAATTATTGGAGTTGGATTTCTCAAATTTTAATGTGGTGTTACAAGCAATGTAATCTTATTGTAGGAGCTAAAATTTTGTTGTATTTGCTCTAGGGGATATAATCCTAGTAGTCTAGCATAGTTGAGAGCAGTTGTACTTGATCAACATGATTAGTGACATGGAAGACAGTTTGGGAGTTCATCAGATGTGTCCATGGCAAAATACTAGTCCAGATGATCGGTAAGTATATGTTAACACATTGTTACACATGCTTTGTGATTTTATGATGAGATGCAAATATGTTTGTTGGTGACCACATGATCAGGGAGCTATATGGTTGTTAGCTAAGTTTAGTTTCATACTTGGATGTTTGTAGAAAGATTGTTGTTGGTTTGTAAAACTTTTAGTATTGCATGATGTTTTTATTTGATTTCTCCCTGCTGGCATAAAGGCAATTAGTTAATAGTTTTGACAGTGGTTAAGTTTATAATGGAAAATATCAAATAACCAGAGGGAACAATCAACCATTCAAATCTGCATATCTCAATGTGCTTCCTTGGTAAATATTTATAAAAGATTCACAATCATTCGATATTTTGATAACAATAATGAACTCTTAGCAGTGTAACAACAGCGGCTAATGTTATACTTCACAACTTAATCACTGTTTCATCTTATCAATATTTGATGACTGGTACAAGTCTTATCATTCCTCCATCATGCGGGTCTGTCACAACATGGAAATATTACTCTCAGTACTATTTCAACTTGTCTGGGCAACACATTTCTCAGTTTCCATTCTACACAAACCATTTAACAACCTTCCATCTAATTGGACTACAACAAATCCAAAATGGGCATAACGGTTTCTTTAAACTATTAGTTTAATACCTTTGAATAATTAGCAATGCAATGTGTTGTGAATTAGATCAGAAATATATAAGTGTTGTACTGAATCTTATTTAATATAAATTCAAGTCTAAATCTGACTGTACTCAATATATAGTAAGCACGGTGAACAAACTAAAATAATATATGTTTTTCGCTGTCCTTACTGCATATCCTTATTTGCATATTAATATGGATTCAACACTCACTGTGGAGACATCACACGATGGTCGTGACTCCTCATGGAGTCACACCCATCGTGGATGTTACTCCACAATGATCCTCCAATGGTTCATGCACTGCTTTGTATATAATAACAATTATGTTTGTTGTCAATAACATATCGACTTAATTTGTCATTAATATAACATACAGTTAGCAATATATATAACTTAGTCGATATAACTTTTAATTATAATATATATATATATATATATATATATATATATCCTGATTATTCTGACATAAGCTAATAACATTAACACTCACTCTTTAGCTAAGGAGGATAATAAGTACTTAAGTATATATACATAATGTGAGTATAACAATCATTTTATATATTCATATCATTTTAATGATATTAAGAGTAATGGTTCTTGAGTATCAAGTCTCATGATACTTCACCAATTACTCAGAATGATTATCAAGAGTATTGGCCTCTTGAATATCAAGTCTCATGATATTCACCAAGTACTCAAAGTAATGGCCTACTAACATCAACTCTCATGATGTCCACCAAGTACTCAATGTGAGTGTAATAATCACTTCATACATTCATATCATTTTATTGATATTAAGAGTAATGGTTCTCAAGTATCAAGTCTCATGATACTTCACCAATTACTCAGAGCAATGGCCTATAGAATACAACTTGAAAATATTCACCAATTTCCCAAAGTGATTATCAAGAGCATTGGCCTCCTGAATATCAAGTCTCGTGATATTCACCAAGTGCTCAAAAATGTCTTAACATAGTATGTGCACTAGTATTGCATACATAATACTTACCATGAAGACATAGATAGATTGTTATAAGATCGTCACCTTATAACAACCTTTTTACCATAAGTGAAAATCATCAAAAGTCATCACTTTCAATGATATACACAAAGAACACATAATTATGAACTATCACTCATAATAAAGAATGTTTTATTGAAACAATAAAAAAAATATTACTGAGTTATTTTCTCAGGAATTACAATCATACCAATTTTACCTCTGAAGTTCTCTATCTTTACCTTTGGTAGAGCCTTGGTAAGGATGTCTGCTGATTGTTCCTCTGTACAAATGTATTTTAGTTCAATAACATTCTTTTCCACCATATCTCTAATGTAGTGATAAGGTATCTCAATGTGCTTGGATCTATTATGAAAGACAAGATTCAAGGAGAGCTTTATGCAGCTCTGATTATCACAGTAAATAATGGTGGGTTTCAAGGATCTTCCAAATAATCCAAAAATTAGTTTCCTTAACCATATAGCTTCACATGCTCCCATAGATGCAACAATGTATTTGGCTTCTATGGAACTCTGAGCAATAGATGACTGTTTCCTACTGAACTAGGATATCATGGTTGAACCCAAACTGAAACAACATCTTGAGGTACTCTTCTAATCTATAGTGCTTCCAGCCCAATTTGAATCAGTAAATCCATGTAAGTGTAACTCTACATCCTTATACCTTAGTCTAAGATCTAATGTTCCTCTAAGATACCTTAGTAGGTGCTTAGCTGTTGTCATATGAATTTTTTTGGGTTCACACATGAACTGACTAAGAGCATTTACTCTATAATAGATGTTTGGTCTGGTGTTTACTAGGTACATTAAGGATCTAGTAATTTGTCTGTAAAGAGAGGAATTTGTAGGTTCTGAATTTGAAGCTTCTTCCTTTAGTTTGAGCAGATTCATTTCCATAGGAGTAGACATGGGCTTACAATCCATCATTCCAAATCTTTTTAGAATGTCTATAGTATATTTCCCTTGATTTAGAAGTGTCTCATTAGCATGTTGCCAAACTTCTAAACCTAGGAAATAATGTAGCAACCCTAAGTCTTTCATCTCGAATTCAGTTGTAAGATCTTCTTTACATTTATCAATTAAATGATCTTCACCTGTGATTAGTAAATCATCTACATAGAGTATTACAATCAACATATCTCCTTTTTCTACTTTAAAATAGAGATCAGGGTCAGCATCATTTTTAGAAAATCCAAGTTTAGATAGGTAATGATCTATATGTTCATACCATGCTCTAGGTGCTTGCTTGATTCCATATAATGCCTTTTTGAGTTTGCATACATGAATACGTTGACTATGTACTATGAATCCTTCTGGTTTCTCTAGATATACTTCCTCTTCAATCACACCATTTAGGAAGGTTGTTTTCACATCCATCTGATGGATCTTCCAACCTTTGGCAGCAGCAATAGCAATAACTGTCCTTATGGAGGTATATCTGGCAACAGGAGAAAAGGTTTCTTCATAGTCGATACCTTCCTTTTGAGAGAAGCCCCTTGCAACAAATCTGGCCTTATACTTATTAATGCTTCCATCTGTAGCATGTCTAATTTTAAATAACCATTTGGAGGAGACTACGGATTTGTTTTTAGGTCTTGGTACAATATCCCAAACATCATTTTGCAGAATAGAGTTGTATTCTTCTGTCATTGCATTCTTCCAATTTTGGTGTTGAAGATCTTCTTTTAGATTAGAAGGTTCTAAATTTAGAAGTTCACTCATTAGTGCAACATAGCTAGAAAACCTGTGGGGTCTTTTATTTTCTCTAAATGTTCTGTCAGGAGCAGCATATTTTTCACCTTCTTCAATTACTTTTCTAGCCCAAAGAGGTCACTTCTTTCCTATTTCAAGTTCATCATGAATGGGGGTTTCATTTTCTTCAACATTTTGATTCTCCCTCTGAATCTCAAGGTTTTGTTCTTCAAAAGAATCATAAGAGTCTTCTTTGGATCTCATGAGAGTAGTATCTTCTTCAAATATCACATCTCTTGTTAGTTCAATATTCTTTTGTCCTGGTATATAGATCCTATAGGCTTTGGAGGTTTCACTATATCCCACGAATATTCCTTTCTTCCCTCAGGGTTCTAATTTGTTTCTTTTCTCTTTAGGAATATGAATATATACAGGACATCCAAAAGTTCTTAAGTGACTAACATTAGGTTTAGTGCCTGTGAATGCTTCTTCAGGAGTTTTATCTTCAAGGTGAGAGTGAGGGCATCTATTTTGAACATAAATTGCAGTGTTGGATGCTTCAGCCCAAAGATGGGTTCCTAGGTTTTGATCATGCATCATGACTTTTGCAGCTTCTACTATTGTCCTGTTCTTCCTCTCAGCTACTCCATTTTGTTGAGGATTATAAGGAACTGTAAACTCCCTCTTGATCCCAACATGTTTGCAGAAACTTTGAAATATCTCAAAAGTGTATTCTTTTCCATTATCTGTTCTCAATATTTTAATTTTCTTATCTGACAGATTTTCTAGTAGAGCCTTAAATTCTTTGAATTTTGAGAGAATTTCTTCTGACTCCTTACATTTTAGAAAATATATCCAGGTCTTCCTGGAGTAATCATTGATGAAGATAATATAATATAGACATCCTCCAATAGAGGGAATAGACATAGGACCACATAAGTCAAAGTGAATAAGTTCTAAGATATTCTTAGTTCTGCTTTCACTATGGTGAAAAGTACTTTTGTTATTCTTTCCTAGTGCACAACCTTTACAAGCTCTAATATTTTCAGATCTTAGTTTAGGTAGTCCTGAAACCATCTTCTCTAATGAATTTAAACCATGATAATGAAGATGTCCTAATCTCCTATGCCATAGTTCACTTTCATTTACTGAAGTTATGAGAGCTTGATTTGAAGGAGTACTTAATTTATAGAGAGTTCCATCTCTAACACCAATAGTGTGTGCATTCTTTATATTTGAGTTCTTGGGCCAAGCTAAAATCTTTCCATCCATGAATGTGATTTTGTACCCTTTGTCTTCCAATGCTGAGATTGATACTAAGTTCCTTCTGATGCTAGGTACAAACAGAACACTAGTGAGTTGTAGGGATACTCCTGATTCAAGGTAAATGGTGTAGGTCCCAACTCCCATTATTGGATAGGATGTATCATCTCCAATAGTAACTTCTTGTGTAGAATATTCTTCTATGGAGTCCATGTGTTCTTTGAACCCTGTGATGTGTCGAGAGGCTCCACTATCTACAACCCAGGTGCTCTGATTATCTAAAATTTGACTTGATAATGCTGAGTAGAAAGCCAGTTGTTCTGATTTCATATATTCTTTCATATTATTTACTTTTGAGAAGGATGCTTCTGCTTTGATTCTTTCAGAACATTTCATGGCAAAATGACTAAATTTGTCACACCTATAACATTGTACTTTGGATAGGTCTCTAGGTTTGTGTTTGTACTTTTTGTATAAATCATTTCCATTTTTCTTCTTGGAATTGTTCTTCCTTTTCCTTTTGTTTACTTCTGTATTGATTACTTGGGAGACTTCCTTTGTGGTGGTTGTATTTACTCCTCTAATTAATAATCGAGACTCTTCTTGAATGCAGTCTATTTTTAATCTATCAAATTTTGGAATTTTAGATCGAGCACTAACTCCTTGAATGAAGGATTCCCATGATAATGGTAATCTATTGAGTGCGATCATTGATAATTCCTTATTATCAAAAGAGTACCCAATTTCAGAGAGTTGATTTCTCAATTCTGTAATCCTCATGAAATAAGATGATATATTTTCTCCTTGTTTCATTTTGATTTGGTGTAATTGACCTTTTAGAGTAAGTGCTCTGCTTGTGTTGTTAATCTCATACATATCTTTCAGAGCATTAAACATTTCACGTGTTGTTTCTAATCTTATGATTATTGGCACCAAGTGATCTTTTACTCCATCTACCAACAACTTCATTGCTTTGATATTGTCTTTGTCTAACTTGTTTTGATCCTCACTCTCACTTGGTTCAGTCTTGGGTTTCTCCAAAGTTGTTGTTAGATCATGTTCCTTGAATGTGAGCATCATTCGTAGTTTCCATGCTACATAGTTTGATGCTCCCTCGAGATGATCTTCCAATCTCATACCATTCACCATTTTTTATTATGTCAAATGAATTACATATATATCAAATGAGTCTTTCGATATAAATCTAATCTAGATCTCCTTATGCCTGCTCTGATACCATGTTGTGAATTAGATCAGAAATATATAAGTGTTGTACTGAATCTTATTTAATATAAATTCAGGTCTAAATCTGACTATATATATAGTAAGCACGGTGAACAAACTGAAATAATATATATTTTTCATTGTCCTTACTGCATATCCTTATTTGCATATTAATATGGATTCAACACTCACCGTGGAGACATCACACAATGGTCGTGACTCCTCATGGAGTCACGCCCATCATGGATGTTACTCCACAATGATCCTCCAATGGTTCATGCACCGCTTTGTATATAATAACAATTCTATTTGTTGTCGATAACATATCGACTTAATTTGTCATTAATATAACATACAATTAGCAATATATATAACTTAGTCGATATAAATTTTAATTATAATATATATATATATATATATATATATATATATATATATATATATATATATATATATATATATATATATATATATATATATATATATATATATATATATATATATATATATATATATATATATATATATATATATATATATATATATATATATATATATATCTTGATTATTCTGACATAAGCTAATAACATTAACATAATGAACCAAACATTAATAGGAATGAATCATTGACATTGTTCAATAACAACTTGAAAATAAAACCTACGACATGACCCAAACTAGGCTCTGTGATATCGATTGCCAATAATGATTGAACTGGTTTCAATCATCTAATAAACTCCTTTGAAAACTGATGTCATGCATCAGTTTACATTAAACAAAATAGAGATCTATGAAAACCGAATTGCAAACAATATATAATGTTAATCAATTTACATTTGGATTAAATCCAATCAACAATGAACACTTCTGTATCAGAGAAACCCATTCTAGCATTCCGTTTAGGATTGTTCCAAAACCGTTTCATAAAATAGAACAAACTCTTCACTTTCGGTTATTAGTCTAAAACCCAATATAATAAACCATTAATTTCTTCACAAAAAACCTGATACATATGTCATAGATAGTTCTTGATAATCACTATCATGAACTGATTCATAATAAACATTGAACTTCTTAAAACAAACAACTGATACCAAGGATTAACTCATATTCAACCCAAACTCTTGAATGTTAACAGTCAATAAGGAACAATCCCGTCTCCAATAACCTAATTAAATTCTTTCAATAACTTCTGAATAGATCACATTCTTCAGTATCATTTGTCAATAACAACAAAGTTTGATTAAATAAAACAATTCTAGATGCTTAATGATATACCAATTCTACTATAACTATTTCTAACATTGTAAAACATGGTGTAAACACCAGAATAATGTAGCTATGCCTTGCAGCCAACAAGCAAAACAATTCACAAAACATTTTGATTCCATTCTTTCCACTTTCTATTACATACTCTTCATCATTTCTCAACATTCTCTAAACTACTACCACTACTTCTCGGGTTCAAGAAAAGTGTAGATAAAGAGCTTCAAAAGAAGATAACCTGATAACTAACTCACAACCAACTCGATAACATAACTAACTCTGAACTTAACTGACTCTTTCTAATTTCTCCCACCGATTAGAGTAAACATATAAGCTAAACTAGTAAATAGGTTGTGGAGTTGACGACATAGTTGTCAACTTCATGATTACACAAACCTTATATTTATTAAATCAAAATGCTTACATCTACCCAATTAATAACCATTAAAAATACTAAGACTACCCAACCATTACATTATTCAAAATAACCATTTAAAATGGCTGTAGAATCTCAGACCTATGAAATGATCAGAGTTCCCGAATGTGCCTGCACCATGCTCCCCAGGACAAAAGAATTCAAGTCCCTTTGAATTAGCCTTCTTTTGAGTCTTCCAGTTCAAGTGCATCATTCGGTGAACCCTTGTAAAAATAAAGATAGTCTCCCATATCTCGTACACCTGCTCTCCAGAGGAAAAAATAGATCCCAAAATCAAATCTGCAAAGTACAATGCTAAATCATAGGTATCAACAATAATAGGCATCACCACACATGCGTCTTGCACACCTACACCAAATAAAACAAACATTTCTCCTCCATGAATTTGAATACTGGATTGATCCTTTAAAGGAATCAAAACTTCACCTCCATATCCAGCAATAGAAAAAACTTCTTCATTGTGAACTACTACCATGCTATCATTCATGTTCACCAAGACTAATGTATTTTCATGTAAGATCTCCTCATCTGCCATTTGATCATCGTGAACCATGTCCTCAAGATTTTCTAGTATCAAATTATTGCTACCCAAATCAACAATTGTTTCAGCATCTTTGTCTTCAACTGGAACCTTCTCAACACAAGGCTCGTCTTCAACTTGCTGCTCTTCACGAGCATTAGTTGTCTGTTCATGTCCTTCCAATGGACAACTCTTCTCCTTCATTTTTGCTTCTTCAAATGCTATCTGGGCTTCAATCAGTTCAAGTATTGCTTGATCTCATGTTTCCATCATATCTAACTTCATTTCATATGCCATTAAGTCTTCTTCCATCTTCTTTTTTCTTGCTTCCTCTTTTCTCTTTTCTATTTCTTCTTTCTTTTTCTTTTTCTCTTGCACTTCCTCATACATAATCCATGCATCTAATTTGAATAATAACTGTGACATCTCTTCCTTTCCTTCCATTATTGTAACTTGTTACTGATACAACACTTCTGAATGCTTGTGAAGGACGCAAAACCAATTGATCAAGTTGGATTTGGTTTCCCCCAAAATCACTCAAAAATGGGTACTCAGCACCAAGAAAAATAATCTGACAATTTATCTGCAAGAACTTTTGAAAAGAATACTCAAAAATCAAACATGATTCAGCACTACTAGGTCCTAGTGTGATTTCCACCTATCACATGCTCAAGAGCTTCCACCTATCATTGTTATGCTAAAATTTGAGACCAACCAACATATCAAGAATTCAAGCAAATATCAAAGAAACAATGAAGGAATATATGTTCTTTGATATGGTAATATTGTTTATCATTTGCTTTTATGCATACATCTTAAGCTTTATTGAGCATGTGTGAGTGTGAATTTGGATCTTGCATTACATTGTTCCATTTTATTTACACTTACATTTTCATCCTTCACATATATGTTAAATTAATTACATATCAGAGCTGCTAGAGTTAGCTATTGATTATGGAGCTATTGCATCACCTGGAAATAGACCTGAGGCAATACTAGACACACTCCTCTAATAACTAGGACCGGTATCATAGTTTATGCAATCATTTATAAATCTCACATCACCCAAATCTGTGACTTTTAAATAGTAAACTTCTGCTACAGCAATACACCCTTATAATAATAATAGTCATTAATAATCATTAATGATTACAAAGGAAATTAATTCTTTAAATATTCATATGAATTTATGAAGGGTGCACATTAAATAACTTCTTACTGCCTTCATACAAATCCACAAAGGTTGTAGCTGAGCTTAAGCATCCCAAAAGTGAATCGCAAATGAGCTCAAATAAGACACCAATAACACTTTTTAATAGACTTTTTTTTTTAAAAAAAATTTAGTATTGGTCTCAATTTTGACCTTTGCACAAAATGAATTTCGACCACAATGCCATACATTTGACCAACAGTATGGTCGAAATTGAGACCATTGAACCAAAAAAATCGACGGTAGTTTGTGGATAACTTGACCAGTCATATGGTCTCAATTTCGACCATTGGACCAAAACAATCAACCATAATGCCATACATTCGACCAATAGTATGGTCAAAATTGAGACTATTGCATAGTCAAAATTGAGACCATTGGACCAAAAAAAATCAACAGTAGTTGGTGGATAACTCAACCAGTCATATGGTCTCAATTTCGACCATTAGACCAAAACAATCGACCACAATGCCATACATTCAACCAATAGTATGGTCAAAATTGAGACTATTGCATAGTCGAAATTGAGACCATTTCATGGTCTCAATTTCGACCATTGGACCAAAAAAATGACAGCGATTTTTCCAGTTTCAAGCAATTGCTGTAGTCAAAATTGAGACCAATACTATGGTCAAAATTTTGACCAATAAGAAATATGTAGATAATTTGACAAAAAAAGAATGACGAAATTTTTAGTCATGGATTCGACCAATTATTGTCAAAAATTTGACTAATTCTCATCGAAATTTAAGCTAAAATTTACTAGTGAGTGTGTTCTCACCTTTAACAAGGTTATTTGTAAAAGACTCTTAACAAGATCCAACTCTTGACTAGGTCACTGTACTTCATGCATTGTAAAGATCAACTCTTAATAGGGTTGTAAGATCTTCTAACAAGGATCATTATACTCTAGTGCAGTTTATAGTGAGTGCTAATTCTCATCGGGGTTTTTACCTATTTGGATTTCCCTATAACCAAAATTGTGGTGTTGTGTTAAATTTTATCTTATTGTATATGTTCTTAATGTTCTTCTATACTTAATTGGATAAAGAATTGAATCTTGTAGATAAAGGATTCACCTCCTCTCTCAGTTATCTCTTGGGACTATTCCTAACAAACCCAGAGCCCACTCAGGTCTTAGAAATAGGAGAAAAGAAAGATGATCTAGACCCTCTACCTCCACTTGCCACTTCTTTGGACGTGAGAGGGATTTTCTATTTGTTGTTTCTATTTGTATTGATTTTTATGGGAAATGCCCATCTAAACTTGTTTTTATAGGGCTTTTCCCTCGTTAAACTTCTTTGGATGATTGGGAGTTGAAAATTTTTAATTTTTCTTTCCTCCCAATCCTTTTATATGTACTTTTGATTAGAATTGATTAATATGATTATTTGATCTGGCTATTACATCATAAAAAAAACTTAATAACTCAACAAATCAATATTATCATGGATTCCATGTAAATATGATTGAAAACATAGGGTGATGAGTAAACAAAAATACTAAGAAAATTAAAAAGAAATAATTAAGCTAATAGGCTTCCCCTACAAAGCGAGCTTGCAATCATACACATCATTTATTTCTCATGCTCACAACTTGTCTTACACTTTAAAACATCTAGATTTCTAATATGTAGTTGGAAATAGGAAAGTTGTAAACCATTTTTAGCCAATATCACATTGATAATTTTTCATAGTTGCCAGAAACTATACGATTGTCATTTTTTTTGTTTCTCATTTACTCACCATTCAATGTGCTCAACAAGACCATGATATCCACTCCCTCTTGTATTATTTTTCATAACGGTGAGTTCGTGGTGAATCTTACACGACATGAAATATTTAACATGGTAGGTTTTTTTGGATGCCACAAGGTGTGTGTTGCTCAAAGAACGATCAAGTTCTATAGTGCCTCTCCAACTCTATCATTACAAGGAGGTAATAGAGCCTCAAACTTTGGATTGCAAGTATAATGAGGTGAGTATACTTGATGTTAAATACTATTTTATCTAACAATTAATATGTTGTAATAAATGAAATATTATGATGTTATATCATGTTGTTATTTACCATTTTGAATAGTATATTCATGATGATACTTTATTTATTAAATATATTATTTTTTACGTTCAAAAGATTAAATTAGTAGGTTATGATGATTGTCACTAATTCTTAGACATTATGCCTTATATGCCACTAGAAATTTTAGGAAAATTTAAATTGACATATGCTCATATTGTTAGAAATGATTTATTTAAATGCTTCAAGATAATACAATAATATATGGTTATATGTTGTGTCTGATGTACCACATCTTGCTATGTATTTTGCCTATTGGTGCCAGTATGAAGTGATATGGAGCCGTAGTCACTTGCTTGCGAGATCCACACGGTGTCCTGTTATCTTTCATTATGATTATCTATGTTATATGTGCTTCGATTATTTATATATTATGAACAATTGCACTTGATGTCTGCATGTTACTGAATAGGTACCAGACACATTCACCTTCAGCTGTAGGGATTGAGTGTATGTCTATGTTCACGGCAGTGGCACAGGAAATAGTAGTTCTGACCTTTCATACTGAGTCAATATCGTCTTTGTTTGGACGATGTATCCATAATTTATTATTATTATATTACTCTCTCCGGTACAAGCTGGTAAATCAAGAATTCATATTGCATATTGTGAAAGACCAGTTGTGTGTTTGTGCTTTATAGTCCTGCAATTGTCACAGAAGATGATTTAATTAATAATGTTATTTTCAATTATTATTATAAAATATTTTACTTTTTTTGATAATTTTATTGTAGTTCTATTCCATTTAATTAGAATTAGATAAATTAATCCAAGTTGAGTTTGGGGTGAATTTGGGGCTCTAATTTATTTTAATTTAAGTTATTAATTTATCCTTTTTTGGTTTTAAGTGGAAAAAGTGACTTATAATGAAAAATTAGAACTCATTTACACACACTTTCATTTTTTGAAAGCAAAAATTGTTCAAACCGTCTTGTAAGCAATTTGGGGATTTTCTCGTTGGGAATGATCTATTTGCCGGATTTGAGCATGGAGCGGCTTGTTGGAATCATGGCGGGATTGCTACACTATGCCAAAATTTTCATATGTTTTCATGCCATATTTGTTTCTTCCCTTTCATTTTGGATTTCTCCTCTTGCTGCGAGGTAGGGCTTTCTATATCTTTTGTTTTAATCCATCTTTTTTCTGGAAGTAAATTGGAGTAGTTTAGTGGGATGAAAATAGACATTTTCCTCCGATCTCATGTTTTTCTTTCACCCAGTTAGATTTGTATGAATATATGTATGTTTGCATTTTGGAGAAATGAAGTAAAATAGTGTTATGCTGCCAAAAATTTTAGAAATAGTAAAAATGAGAATTTTATGTTAAAAGAGGGGTGTTTGGTACTTTTAGAACCAAATGGTATATTTATAATTTTGATTTTTTAGAGTTGAAAATTGAAGATATTTTAATAGAGTTTATGGTTTTGTTTGAAAAATAGAAGAAATGAAAAAAGTAGAATTTGGGTGTTTTGATCTCATATTATTTTGTGTAATGATAGATTTATATAATAGAATTTCTTACTTGATTCAAATTGAGTCCATTGTCATATAGTTATAGTTATTTGAAGATTGCATGTGAATAGTGAAAAAAATGCAAATGTGATAATTTGTGTTGTTATGCTGTCCATTTTTTTAGTATGAATTCAAAATTGGAATTTTATTTCAAAAGTGTGTTGTTGGGTAGATTTAGACTAACGAGTTTTAGTTTCGTAACTTTATTCCAAACTTGATTTTTTTACTTTTTATTCATCGCACCATTTTGTGTGCTATCTAGAACCCATCATTCATCATGTTATGTATGAATTAGATTTTGTTATAAGTTGTCTTTGCTACAAAGAATATGATGGGAAAATCAGAATTGTTATATGACATTCTGCGTATTTTTATATTTTGACCCGAAAGTGACCCTTCAAGTTAAAATGCTGATTTTTAGAAACCTTACCAAATTTTGTCAGAAATTGGTATTTTTATGTTTTGAGCTCTTTGCTCAATAATTGGGTAATAGATATGTTATGAAACATGTGAAAAATATTTATATCACATGTTTATTTATCAGATCATCTTGGGATTCATGCTCTTGATGATTTGGCCAATAGAGCGTGTGGTATGTAATCTTCTTGCTTCAAGTGTATTTTTTTATGTCGGTGTACTTTTACATTTTTTATTATTTTTTCTGCTGCTCTTGAGATGACACACCTCATGCTTGAGAATGAAATCTCATGTGGTATGTGGATGTATGGTGTTGAGATGCATCCAAGAGATAGCTGAGTTCTGCTCTTATACCAAGTTTTGAGGGACCTGTTCTCTTGGTATTGAAACCAATTAAGTTTAACTTAATCCTTGTGATATTTATGACTTTTTGAGTCATTTTGATTTATGTCTTGTTGCATCTTTTTTTTCAGATGTGCTTCGTCATTGTGATGAGATGGCATTTTTAGTACTGAGTAGTGACCCTGTTGTTCTATAGATGTACTTGGTATGCACCTTAGATGTTGGTTCACATGTTGAGTGTTCTCCATGTTGTGATGTATTTGTACTTATGTATGTAGTGTTGGGTCATGGTACTCTCCTATGAGTTATGCATTGTTTGGCATGTGTGTTAGTCACCTCCTTATTGGCGTGTTTACCTTATGTTTATAGTCAGACTATTATCTCCACAAGCACGGGGGTTGGGCCTATGGGTACCATATGGCTAGGAGGCATTGCTAACTATACCACTATTGGGGACTGGTGTACAAAGATGGACTTCCTCCAAATTTAGCACTTAGAGCTTGAGAGCTCATTTCTCTTGTTGCATTGTACATGTAAGTATATTTACCTTGGATTATGTTTACTCTTGATGATAAGTGTTTATGCTCTTTACGTTATTGTTCTTCTTATGCTAATCAGAATATGTATATGAAATGTTAGAAGATCTAGATGTTAAATTAGATGTATTTTATGATTATAATGTATTCAAGTGCCTACGTCCTTGATATATGTGTTTCAGGTACTTCCCGATGTGGAGGTTTCTCTTTTCTTTCTTATTTTTGTTTAGAGAATGTCACATCTGGTTAGTCATTTCCTAGACAGTGAGCATTTCCACATGTCTGTTAAGTTAGATCTTTCTATCTTTGAGTATCCTTTTAGGGAGATATATCTTCCCAGGTCAAAATAGATTGACTAATGATCACTTTGGTAAAAATAAAATAAAATGGATTCATCTGGTCTATGAGGATAAACTGGTAAATGAACTTGCATGGCTAATCATGGTAGGAATTTTACTTTGGGCTTAAAAAGAATATTATTATGGAGATAGATAACATAATAACTTGGATGAACCTTGCATGTTAAACACTTTAACAATAGAAAACTAGTGGACGTGTGTAACTGTCCCATGAGCTTTAATAGTGTGCTTGGGAATGTTTAGGGTGTTTTAAGACTTCCGCTTGCATATGAAGATATGTAGTTGTGTCATATTTCTTGCACCTCTTATATTTCTTAATATTTATTATTGCAGTTGGTTGTATTATTGTAATGTTATTAGTTTATCTTATAAATTAAATGTTCATGCTTGTTTTAATCCTAGATCAATTTCTATTTAAATAGGAGGTTAATAAAGAGATAAGTTAATTAGTATTTCTTATGGAAATCAAATAATATGTTTAAAATTAAAATTGTGACTTTAATCTTAGAGGGAGGTTGACCAAATCAATGTTGGTCATGATACTCCTTAAACTCATTCAAGGTCTTCACCCTTAAACTGTAAACTGCTATTGATTAGTTAAACTAGACAACTTTAGTGTTGGAAAAAAATTTATTAGTGTGTTTTGCTCAACTTTTTGGGCATGACAAGTTCCTTTCTAGAAAAATAGACATTAATTTTGTGGTGAATTATGTGGTTGTAGAGATTGAAAAAATGGATGTTCAAATTAGAGAGTAAGTATGAGAAAATCACCAAATGCAACTCTGAAACCCTAGCATGGACAATGTTTTTGGATGGTTCTTTTCTGCTGAAGCTTCTTAGGACTCTCACACACAAAGATCACTCTGATCCTTTGGACAACATGTATTTTGAACCCCTTTTTACGAGAGTCAGATTAAATTCATGGGATTCACAAATTTAGGGGATATCGTGAAGCTTGATAATCAGATTTAACTACTCATCTTCGATAAGATTTTACAACTTAAGATTGGATCTAAAGAGAACTAGAGGCCAAGTTACTCGATTTTCTCTTAAACACCACTTCTTTGATTTGCCCCTTCAAATAATTGCAACTTTTAGGGTTTGAACTCTGATTCCCCTTTCATGAGTTGGAAGAATTTTGTTGGTTCTTGCAATGTGTAACCCTCTTTAACATTTTCCAAGACAAAGTCTTCCTCTACTCATTCTTTGTCTTCAACAGTCGGAGACCTATCAGAATTGTCATTTTTGGATGTCAGATATTTCTCTTAGTTTTTGATAAATGTTATTACCAGGTGTAGGTTTGACGAGGAAGATTAGGTGAAATAACTTTTACAGACCTCAATTTTTTAAAAATTCGTGAAAAAAATATCTTATGTTTCTAGACTTTTTTTTTCCCTAACCCTATCTCATGTTTCAAAGGTCATATGAACATAGGTGGTAGGGACTCTGGTTGTCAATGAGAAGATTGGCAGTGAAGTGGCTCCTTCTACTCTATCCACTCTTGCACCCATCCTTCATGTTATTGATGAGATCAAGAGAAATTGCCTACACGTCGGATATATATGTAAGAGTCTCACAGACCCTAGCTCCTATTCTTTCCCAAATCTACAGTCAAGTATCATGACGTTGATAATGGGATTCAATGGTTATGATATAACAAGAAGGTTTTATATTATTATTTTGGAACAAAAATCATGTCCATGGATTTGTGGTTATTATAAATCTATTTGGGAAAATATTTCTCATGTGTTCAAGTATTGTCATTTCGTGTATTTCTTGTATTGAGGTTTGTAAAAGTCATATACATATAATATATTTCCATAAAATATTTGTTTTGGATGGGAAATTGCTAGGTATTCTGATTGGGCCTCACTGGTGATGAAATACAACTGATTTAGAACCTAATTGAAGATTAGTGATTAGAGATCACCGAGTTGCTGATTAGATAATGTAAGATGATTAAATCAGTAATATGTTATCATTGATGTCAACTAGCTTTGACAGTATTTATCTTGTAAGTTACAAACACACAAACATCTGTAGAAGAGAGAAAAGAGATGAAGAACATATATATCTACATGAGAAAGATGGATACAACAGGTGACAATAAGTAATACTTTTCATAAGTTATTGATGAGTCTATGACCTTATGTTATTGACTTGATTATGTTACATTCATCTATAATAAAGAAAAGAAAAAAAATGCATAAAGTAGTGTGGTTGGTTAAAGAAGTTGTAATACCTAAAATGTAGTGTCTAAGAATACCAAACTAAGCTAGCATTCAACAACACAAAGAAAGTAAACACCTATGATAAGACCCACAAAATGAAAACAAAACCAAACAAGGAAATGCAAACCTCAAAACCCCAAAGTCTCCAAATGTGGAAGATTTGTCCAATGGATTGGATGTGTGCTCATGAACTATGCTTCAAGCTTCAAAGTGTAGGGGGAT
Organism: Chamaecyparis obtusa; assembly: GCA_027943335.1. Classification (NCBI taxonomy): domain Eukaryota; kingdom Viridiplantae; phylum Streptophyta; class Pinopsida; order Cupressales; family Cupressaceae; genus Chamaecyparis; species Chamaecyparis obtusa. The sequence continues at coordinate 308,578 of BSBK01005806.1, forward strand.
TTTGGCACAATGAGGATGCTTTGGATAATTTTTTTCTCTCAAATGGGCATAATAACTTTTCTCAAATGGTGGATGAAAATGAAGGAGAAAGAGGCTCAATATAAAGGCAAATGGGAGGTGAATGGATGGTCAAAATGCAAACTTGAGGAATGGTTGAGATGCATCCAAGAGAGAGCACATGGATTGTGCTTTCTCAAATGCATAGCATTGTGACAAGTGTCACAATGGGGGAGGATGAGAGAAGAGGCCAAGTCCTTGAGGAATGTGACCAGTTTGGGAGGTGTGAGAGGGGACAAGTGTGTAAGAGATATGTAAGAGGATTTATGATTTGGCATTGGAGGATGTGGTGATGTGACATGAGGGTTGACTTGTGTTGGCTTAGCATTTCTTAATCCTTAGATTATGATTGTGAAAATGTCTAAAGGGGTGATTAGGTTTGAATTAGATGGTAACTGGGGGATTAGGAGGATGTGATAGGAGGAGAGAGAATGAGTGGAGGGTTAGATTAGCTAAGCATGGGTTATTAGCTAATTAAGAAGGATTAGTATGGATTTTAGACTTAAATATTCTATTTAATTTCAGGTGGGAGGAAAAAGGGGTTTATGAATTAATTTATTTAGATAAATGTATTCATTTAAATTAATAGAAGAATAGGGATTTAATTAATTATCAGACTATAGGTTTGTCATTTAGATAATTTATTGGACTATAGTTAATTAATTAAATTAATTAACTAGGGGATGACATAAATTAATCAAATAATAATATTTATTTAATAAAATGTCCTAGGAGAAAACTAAATAAAATTAATAAATGATCTAATCAAATTTAGGTGTCTACATTTTGCCCCTCTCCAACACAATGTTAAAATAATACTATTTCGAAGATATTTTTAGCAATTGACGACATGAAGAATGGACTAGGTAGTGAGAATACCCCAATTATGGGCCAGAATCATTAGACTGGGTGATGCCCCCTCAAGAGGATGGTGGGGAAAGAAAAAGGGGCCCAGACAGCAGCACGAAAGGAAAAAAGGGGAAAAAGGAAAGGGCGTGTTGTAGGCTAAGAAGGGGGATGAATGAAGAAAAGAGAAGTGAAAAAGGAAATGAGGGACAAGATTGGGTGTGAGGAGAAGAAACGGGGGGCGAAAAGGCATCAGGGAGTGAAAATGAGAGCTCGGGAGGGCCTTAATAAGGGTCAGAGGGGTCAAAATGAAGTCATTTGCACACCGACAACTTAGAATTTGAGATTTTTGAGCTCAGATAAGCAAGGACGAGATGGCACAAAGGGGGTGACTGATTCACTAATTTGACATTGTGCGACATGTATGGTGGACTAGAGTGCTCGACTGAGAGGTAGGCTCAAAAAACTAGGCCTGTCATTAAGTTTTGCATTCATTTATTTCTTGTTTTAGATTAGAAACCTACATTCTCGCGAGCACATCATTTATGGGAACACACCCACACCTATGGGAACACGTTCCTGCAAAACATGCGAGGGAGGGAAAAAAGGGTAGGGATTCAAGATTTTCACGGGATCATGAGAAAAAACTAGGGGTAGGGTGAAATTTTGGCAGGACCGCGATCCCGCAAGGATTTCTTGTAAAATCGCGTTCCTGTGACAAGAGAGTATGAGGGGCCAATAAAGGCATTCCTGGGGGGTTAGCAAGTGGCATGGGAATGCATTCTAGCATTACTGGGAAGGGATGGTGGGAATGCAGGAAAGGGATACTCTGTGGGAATGCAAGGAATAGCTTCTCTGCGAGAATGCAGGGAAACCCAATCTAGCAGGAATGCGGGGAAAAGGGGAAATTTTTGAGAATGCAGGGAGAATAATTTAGGGTTTGGTACAGACAAAAGGCTAACACATTGGCTTGTCTTGGATGCAATGGTCTGTTGATTGACTGATGAGTCAGGAGTGACAAACGGTGGTATTGGTGATAGCGAAGCAGTTCACGCCAACAGACTAGGCTTGGGTGGACACGCTGGACTAGGGTATTTGGCTCAGATGCCGTAGGGGTAGACTTTCATGGCATTGGTGATAGCACTCTGCAAGTGTTGGCACTCAGAGATAGGGACATTTCATCTTTCAATTAGGGAGATGACCGTGACATTGGAGGATGTGTATCACATCTTTTGGTTACCAGTGCGAGGTACACTTGTGGTGGTAGGGGTATACACACAGGTGCAGGTAGTGGTCCCACTATTAGGGTTAGGTGTAGTACTGATCTTGTCACATAGATAGCTAGTGTTAGCATAGCATGTGGTAGCGGCACCAATGGCACCATGGGTTCATTTCTATTTGTGCGGACTAGTGTCAGGATACATTGCCCCAAACACAGGCAGGAGGAGTGTGACATTAGCACTGATTCTAGGGATAGTACAAATAGTGGATGTAGGGGTACCAGTGGCATGAAGGAATTTGATGCTTGCGGAGATGTACCATGATCTACATCAAATAATATACCATGGAGCAGGGACTATGGGGAGGAGCTTCAATTTTTCCTCCCTCCTACAAGTGTGGGCGTGGGAGCACATAGCAGTGCTATAGCCCTTAAGCCGAGTGGATAGATAGGAAGAGGAGCTGGTGGCATATAGCTTGGTGACCTGGTGAAATATAACCAAGGCAGTGGGGACACAGACTTCTAGAGAGAGACATTGGATAGGATCCAAGATTGGATCACATGGCAACCGTATCTAGGTCACATAGTCTAGGAAGAGGATGCGCAAGAGCTACCCTATACCGTGATACAGACATTTTTGACAGGGTAGTGGGATTACATTATAGAGTAGTATAGGTTGAACATGACCTCATGATAGTTTAGGTACAGACAGGATGTACTAGGGCCTTCTCAATGGTACTAGCATGTGACATGGGAGAGAGTGACAGATTTTAGGACACCACAAGATAGGTCAGGGTTGTTGGCCGAGTATCAGGCCATGCAACCATTTCAGTGGAATTGGATTGGTGGTGTAGTGGATCCAGGTACTACACCCGCATATGATGAGTGGTTTCAGCCATCGAGAGTGGTAGGGAGATCAGGGTTACCTGATGGTGATGGAGCAGCACCTATGTACAGGGGCCAGGGGAGGAGAGGAGTGAGGGGGAGGGTGAGGATTAGAGATAGAGATGGAGATTCCATGGATGTGGATGGGGGGGAGATGGAGGAGGAAGGGATGGAGGAGTAACACCACCAGTAGGGTCACCACCACCAGTAGCAGGGCTAGGCTCATCGAGGGGAGGAGGGAGATGATACAGTAGGGCACCTGGCCTCACTATAGGCTGCACATGATAGGACAAGCCAGATGCTCTGAGATGTACAGGGGGAGCAAGATGGTTTGAGAGGGGAGAGGGACAACTTGGCTACAGAGAGAGATGGCCTGATAGCAGAGAGAGATAGCTTGATAGCGTGATTAGCGCAATCCATATCAGAGGGGTTGATGACCATGGAGGAGAGAGAGCAGTTGTGGCAGGAGAGGGATGCACTAGTGGTAGAGAGGGATAGGTTGAGGGAAGAGAGAGATGGTCTGCGATCGAAGTGGGACCAGCTACTGGGGGAGAGGGACACCACCACATGGGAGACGCATGAGCAATCATGGGAGGTATCTCACCTCCAGCAATAGCTTGTCAGGTTAGGGGAGCAGATTGGGTGGTACAGGGGGATGTACCATGCACTAGTTCCTTCTGAGTGGATTCAGCATTATAGGCATCCGAGCTGCTCATTGGTGACAGGGTCAGGGGCTAGTGGGAGTTGGAGGACAGGGGCTAGCAATCACCAAGGGACAGGGGCTAGCAGGAATCATAGGACATGGCAGGGGAGTGTCGGTCAAGCCACACATAGAGTCAGCAATAGTTAGTCAATGGCTCGGTACAGATGGTAGAAGCTGAGGCATCTAGGTTAGGGACAATGATGGAGATGGACATTGGGGTTGTATAGGTGTCCATAGAGGTGCAGAGTGTAGCTGCATAGGTTATAGTGGGTAGGTTAGCAGGTTTACAGGTCCCGACATAGGTGGACCCCTTGGATGGGGATTTTGATATGCAGCCTCCCATAAGAGAGACAAATAGGCAGTGATATGCTGCAAGTTTTGATCAGTTACTTATGATTTATTCATTGATGAAGGGTATAGTCCTGATGTATGTCTATACTTTTTATATGGACATGGGCTCAAACAAATATTTATTCTTTCATGCTTTGGGTTTGGGATATGTGTGTATTCTTTTGCCATGATTTTTTGATATATATATGATGAGCTAGGTGGGATATGATGTGTAATGTATGAATGTATGGATGCATATGATGTACTACCATGGATGATGCAGGATGTGAAATGATTTTCTATATACTGTGAGACTGACATGTGATGCGGGATGCGAGGTGATTAATGTGATATGTGCTATGACATGTTTTATATGAGATGCATGTGTTGATGTTTTGTGGATGCAGGATGTGATGTAAAATGCTTTAGATGGATGATGTATGGGATGCACTTTTTTTGGATGTTTTGATATGTTTTAACGATACAAGATGAAAAATGACTTAACAATGTAAGATAACAAATGACCCTAAAATGATAATGAATCTAAGATGACTTTAAAGGATGAACCTAAAATGAACCCTAACAATGCAAGATTAAAATGAATTGAAAATGAGTTAAATGAAAGATGTGAATGAACCTAAAATGAACCTTAACAATTCAAGATTAAAATGAATCTAACATGATATGGATGAAAGATATGAATGAACCTAAAGTGAGCCTTAACAATGCAAGATTAAAATGAATCTAACATGATATGGATGAAAGATATGAATGAACCTAAAATGAACCCTAACAATGCAAGATTAAAATGACTCTAATTGACTTGAAATGAATCTAACAATGCAAAGATGAAAAATAATATGAAATGAGTTAATAATGCATGGTGGAAATGATATGACATGAGTTAATAATGCAAGATGAAAATGATATGACATGAGTTAATGATGCAAGATGAAAATGAACTTAGGATGGGGCGTAAGATGTAAGATAGTGAAATGAGATGAGATAATGCAACCTAGGATAGGGGGGAGAAATGAAATGCATGCATGTAGGAAGGTGAAGGGGAAAATATGAATGTAGATGGGAAGTCAAAGGTGAGGTGTGAGGATGGTGTGGCACAACATATCACTGCTTGACTAACCCCTCACTAAGGGAGAAGGAGGTTGGTGTGGAGGACACAATGAAAAAGGGGGGGTTTGCACAATCATAATCCAAGGGTCAAGAATGCGAGGTGAGGGAGGTGGATAAGTTTGCATCATGATGAAGTGTTTATGGGGGAAAGATGGGTGAAGATGGGATGTGAGGAATATGTGCCTTGGGGATTTGTTGTAGGATGATGTTTTGATATTGGATAGGGATGATGGGAGATTTTATTCAGATGTTGATAGGATGGAGGATGTTTAGTGAAGCTTGACCATGGGGTGTCCCAAAGGGGAACACCACCATGTAGTTTGAGTACTTATTTTGATATCAAAAGAGAAGGGACTAACCAAAGTTACTAGGAATGTGAGGTCATGTTGCTAGCATTGCATATGACTGACACGAAAAAGACACACAAGGATTGCCCCAGCATCACACATGCACCCAGAAGGAAGCATGGCAGAAATGATGTGAGGGAACCCACAAACAAACAACACTTCCCAACTACACCAGATAACCCAGAAGAACACTTGTGAACCGTGCAAGGGTCATGTCTGAATGACTCACAGATAGAAACAAAAGATCACAAAAGACCTTGCCCCAGAAAGACACCTCTCATCACAGTGCACCATCATATAAAGGATTGTGGCGACCTTGAAGAGAATATTCACTGAGACCTCAAAATCAACTGAAAAATTCAAGCAAACTTTCATAAAAACCAAGTGATAAGACCAAAAGATGTCCTTTGCCAAAAGAGATCAACTGAATGTGGATGTTGTGATTAGGTCAGACAGGGAGGAAGGATGCATCCTACAAGGACCTGTTGATGGGTTTTGACTGCATTTGGAATTGTTAGTTGATGTATGGTAAACTTCAAAGCTTGTTTTCACACCCTCCAAGAGACTTCACTTGCCTCCTAGTATCCTATTCCTCTATAGGATCTTCCAATAGGCTTAGATCATTAACTAAGACATATTCAAACTCTGCTATAAGAGTCAAATTTCCAAAAAACTTGAAAAACTAAGACTTGTTTTGGATACCCTTTTGGAACTTTTTAAATATTCAAAAAAATTTTGGGTCTGACAGTGACCGTACAGGTGCTTCCTACAAACAAGGACAAGACGCCTAATAGGCCTAATTTCTAGGACTGAACTCTGGTTTTGATAGAAAACTTGTTCAAACCAAATCCTAAATGATTGGTATGGCTTCTAGCTTCAAAAAATGGTTAGATATGATGTTTACCTTCATGAAAAATTCTTGGATCAGTATAGATCCGTACAACCATGCAATGTTTCTTCACTCTTTTAACCTCTAGACCTCTAACCGAGCTGCACAAACTCACCTAGGGCCTAGCATATAAAAATAGTTCCTCATGCTTTTAAGATTCATAACTCCTAAAAATATATACACTACTTAATCCTCTACCATTTCCATCTAACATGAACTATTTTCCATGGTTAGATTTCATGGGGGAGCCATGACTTCCTAAACTACTCAGAACACTAGTAAATTAGACACCCTAAACTAGATTGCTAAAAACCAGAAGGTAGATGACCTCAAAATGACTAACACTTCAAATGAAAAAGTTCATAAACAACCTATAAAACACTAATCCAGCATTGGTTTTAGTTTTTCAGTCCATTAAGTATGAATGTCAACACAAAATAGTAGAAAATTCACTATAAAATGCTTACAGAGCTCTATTAACTTTCTCTAAAACTATTACAATGCATCCATAATACTTTTTGTTTGAGTATTAGGTATCATTAGATTCAATTTCCTTCATTTTAGGGCCTATTAAAGGATTCCCCACCTCCTAAATTTTAGGGGATCCAAAGCTATCTGATTTGCATGTCATTTTTGCAATTAGTGCAAATCTTGACAACAACTTCTTCTCAACACTTGGCAACTTTGTCATGTGCCTCAATCCTATATTATAGGACTCATAACCTCCTATTTTTTGAGGATCCAAGGCCATTTATGACCTTAGGGTATCTTCACATTAATAATTATGTGTTTAGAACACATTAAAGACTCTCACCTAAGCTAAGCTTCTAACTTAAGAAATTAAATAAACAACTAACAAAGGCTATTAATGTGACCTTAGTCCTAATGACTAACTCACCTAGCCAACATAGCAGGAGACCTTCTAAGGTCCTAAAACAAACTAAAATAAGCTCTTGACCTTGCTAGAGTCAAGTACAAGCCAAAATTTACTAACCAATGGAGGCTAGCCTAGGTGCTCCTACACCATCCTCCCCAAAATTAAGAACTTCAATCCACCCTTGGATTGATGATGGTAGGATCAATGCCCATCCTTTTGAATTATGATTCCTTGATCCAAATTGCATCAATAGCACTCTGCCCATACCTATGAATGAGGTGTTCTTTATACTCCTTGAGTCTAGTCTTTTTGTAGATTCTAGTGTCTAGTACACTGTCTGGTCCTATATTTGCAGCAGTAGGGAGTTTTAAGTCTTCTACATCCCTAATCACTTCATGTATGATCTGGTCCATGTCTTCTTGAGGCCCTTTATAATGGACAAGGTCTGCAACATTGAAAATATTTGACAGTCCACTGTCATCCGGCAGGTCTACTTTGTAGGCATTGTCACCATACCTTGCCAATATAGGACAGGGTCCTATCCTCCTCATTTGCATCTTGTGAGGGACTCATTTTTGCAATCTAGATTTGTTTAGATGCACCATGACAAGATCACCAACATTGAACTCAACTATCTTTCTACCTTCATCCACCTTTTCTTTGTGTTTGTTGGTGTTGTCCACTAATGTCTTCCTCGCTGTTTCTTGAACCTCTTTCATAGAAAATGCAAAATCATCTGCATATCCACTTGCTTTGACTCCTTTTAGATCTCTCAACTCATAGACACCCCTTGGATGTAGTCCATAAACTATCTCAAATGGACTCTTCCCTGTGGATCTATTCAAGGTGTCATTGTAGGCATATTTAGCTTGCCCAATCAACTGATCCCATTGTTGTTTTTTCTCTTTAGTCAAGCATCTTAGAAGATTCCCAAGGCTTCTATTAACAACCTTAGTTTGACCATTGGTTTGGGGATGGTAGGCTGATCTAAAAGATAAGTTGGTGCCCAATCTTTTCCAAAGAGTCTTCCAAAAATGACTCATAAACTTAGTGTCCCTATATGACACAATGCTGATAGGTAATCCATGGATTCTCACAATTTCTTTGAAGAATAGAGATGATATTTGACTTGCATCATTTGTGGTCTTGCATGGCACAAAGTGAATCATCTTGCTAAACCTATCTACAACCACATAAACACTATATATTCCTTGTTTTGTCTTGGGTAACCCAACTATAAAATCCATGCTCAAGCATTTCCATGGCCTAGTAGGAATTGGTAGTGGTTCATAAAGATTAGAATTGGTAGAAGTGCCCTTGGCCTTTTGACATACTACACAACTCTCCACATACCTCCTAACATCAAGATTCATTCTAGGCCAAAATTAAAACCTTGAAACAAGGTCTTGAGTCTTAGTGATCCCAAAGTGACCACTCAAAGCACCATTATGCTTCTCTTGAATCAAATTCTCTCTAATAGAGCCTCTAGGAACACACAATTGATTCCCTTTGAACAAGAGATCACTTTGAAAAGTATAATCAGCATATTTACTATGAAAATGATTCTTGTATTTAGAACATACCTTGTAGATGTCAGCAAAGTCCTCATCATCTTCATATAGATCCTTGAAATGATCTATCCCCATACTTTTCAACTAAATTTCTTGTAGTGTGAGGGCTCTTCTTGATGATGCATCAGCCACCTTGTTTAGTACACCCTTCTTGTGCTTGATATTGAAGGTGTAAGCTTGTAGGTACTCAACCCACTTCATGTTCTTGTGACTCAACTTCTCTTGTGAATTTAGTAAACTAAGGGCTTGGTTGTCTGAATACACAATGAATTATTTTGGAAGCAAGTAATGCCTCCACTTTCTTAGAGCTTGGACCAATGCATACATCTCTAAGTCATATGAGGAGTACTTCCTCTTAGCCTCACTTAACTTTTTAGAATGAAAAGCCACCGGTCTACCCTCTTGGCTTAGAACAGCCCCAATTGCTACATTGCTAGCATCACATTCAATGGTGAATAGCTTCTCAAAGCTTGGCAGCACCAAAACAAGTTGGGTAGCTATCCTCTCCTTCAACAACTCAAAGATCTTGTTAGCATCTTCATTCCACACAAACTTGGTTTTAATTCCTCCTTTGATAGTGTACTCTAACATAGGAGCACAAATTACACTAGATTATCTTATGAACTTTCTATAGTATTATGCAAGACCATGAAAACTCCTTACCTTAGTTTCTGACCTTGGAGTAGGCCAATTCATGATAGCCTCCACTTTGTTGTTATCCATTTTCAGATTGTCATGTGATAAGACAAACCCAAGGTACACTAATTCTGATTTGATGAACTCACACTTCTCCAAGTTGATCATCAACTTCTCCTCATGCAGCTTCTTGAAGACAATATCAAGATGTTCCAAATGCTCACTCCTTGTCTTGCTAAAAATTAGTATATCATCTAGATATACAACTACAAACCTACCTATGTAGTCCTTGAGTACTTCATTCATGAGCCTCATGAATGTGGAGGAGGCATTTGACAAACCAAATGGCATGAAAAGCCATTCATACAGCCCTTCATTGGTCTTGAAGGCTGTCTTCCATCCATCACCTTCATGGATTCTTATTTGGTGATAGCCACTCTTCAAGTCTATCTTGCTATAGTACTTTGCTTCACCTAAACAGTCCATTAAGTCTTCAATCCTAGGGATAGGGAACCTATACCTTATAGTTATCCTATTGATAGGCCTTGAGTCAGTACATAGCCTCCAAGTTCCTCCTTTCTTAGGTGCAAGTATGGTGGGTACAACACATGTACTAATACTATTCCTAATTAGGCCTTGGTCTAAGAGCTTTTGTATTTGCCTTGCTATTTCCTCATTTTGTTGAGGGGTCATTTTATAAGTAGCTTGGTTGGGTAGGGTAGCTCCTAGGATGAGGTCTATCCTATGGCTTATGGCTCTTTGAGGGGGTAAGATTGATGGTTGACCATCACTTACAATGCCTTGGTAAGTCTGCAACATACCTTGAATCTCCCTTGGTAATTCAGTCTTCTTGGCTGCCTTGCCTTCATCTCCCTCTCTTGGTTTCAACACCAATGCATACTCTATGCCTTAACTCTCTTCCATGGTTTGTAGGAACTCTTTTTCACATACCATAAGAACATTTGGACCTGCTATCTTCACTTTTGCATCCTACAACAATGACTGAATTTTGAAGGTTAGATTATCTTTCTTGAAAGAATAGGAATTCTTCCCTCCATCATGTATGGCTTGGCGGTCAAATTTCCATGGTATACCTACAAGAAAATGGCATGCATCCATAGGAAACACATCACACAACACTTTGTCTATGTACCTTCCAATGGAGAACTCCACCCATGCTTGCTCATTCACTAACACATGTTGGCCATTGTTAAGCCAAGTGACCTTGTAAGGATTGGTGTGGGAAATTTTTGTCAACTTGAGCTTGCTGACTGCTTCCTTTGACACTATATTATTAGTAGTGCTTGAATCAATGATGACCCTACATACTTTCCCCATTATCTTGCATTTGATCCTAAACAAAGATCTCCTTTGGCTTGTAATGCAAGGGCAGGAGCATGAGGGGCCAAACGATGGCACACCCTAATGATCCTAGCCTAGAACACACACGCGAAAGCAACAAACAAACAAGAGTGAGAGAGAGAATGCTAGATCCTTCATATATTTTGATCAAATAAAACCATACATGCCAGGTTGTAAGGCCTTCCCAATTTTTTCCAGATATTATAATGAATTACAGAGGTCCTCAAACATGCGAGGATCTATTACAATCTCAATTCTAAGGTCTACTATCTTCTATCCAACTACTACCCCCACTACTCTAACCAAACAATTGGATTTATACAAGAGTCTACCAAACTAAGTTGGCCTTCAAATCCATAATCAGTGGAAGTAATGGTTAGATCTAAGACCACATGCTTCCCAATGATGGATTCCAACATTAAATCCATGACCTAAGATAAATGCACAAGTCGGCCCAATTAGAACTCAAAATAAACTACTCTGCAAACAAGGATGACCGAGAAACAGACAAGAAACGTCGAGTGCCAGTGAAACAACTGACTGCCCAGGAGATGACCAACCACACTCGGTAACCAAAGGAAACTGACCAACTACCGACCAACTCATTCAAAGAAGAAACCGAGAAACACATAAAACTTCAAACATATTTTTGGTGACACAGGATTGCCAAGGACCCAAGATGCTCCTGCATCAGACACCTGGGGTTATTTTGAAATGATTCTCAGCATCATTTAGCAGGTATGATCCAAGTTGCATTCAACTCAGATTGTGAAATCCATGAACTGTCTTCCATTAGTCTATTCTTCCACTTTACCAGATATTCCATATATTGTTTTCCTCTTGTGCTCTTGCCAACTCTTTCCTTCAAAATCTACTCCACTTCTTCATTCTGCTTCTTAGGATACTCTGTCGATACTGTCATTTCTTCATCAGGTTCAAGATACTCATACAAATCAGTAATGTTAAAAATAGGTGGTATGTCCATATCATCAGGTAACTCTACCTCATATGCATTCCCACTGTCAAATTTCCTCAAAATCTTGCAAGGTCCAAATTTCTTCATTTTCAGCTTTCCATATGTGCCAACAGGAAACCGGCCTTTCTTCAAATGAATCATTACTTCATCACCAACATAAAAAGTCTTATGTCTTCTTGATTTATCAGCTTTGTCTTTGTATTTCTAATTACTCTCTTCCAGCTTCAATTTCACATCTTCATGCAATGTCTTTATGTATTCAAAAAATTCCACTCCTTCAGCACTTCTTTTGTTTTCATCCTCAATGTCTCTCAAATCAGATATACCTCTTGGTTGTGCCATTCACAATCTCAAATGGTGTTTTTACAGTACTTCTATTCATTGAATTATTGTATGCAAACTCTGCTTGTGCTGACACAGAATCCCAACTACTCGATGTGTCTCCAACTAAACATCTCAAAAGATTACCCAAACTTTTGTTTACAACTTCAGTCTATCCATCAATTTGTGGATGAAATGTAGAACTATATTTCAATTCAGTGTCAAACTTTTTCCAATGGGTCTTCCAAAAGTATCCAACAAATTTACTATTTCGGTCAGAGATAATACTCCTCAGTAACCCATGCAACCTCACAATTTCTTTGAAGAAATTTGCTACATGTACTACATCTGATGTCTTTCTAAAAGATATAAAATGTGCCATCTTAGAAAATCTATCCACAACAACAAATATAGAATCATTACCTCTTATTGTCTTTGGTAATCCAAGAAAAAAATCGATACTGATATCAGTCCAAGGTTTCTCAGGTACAGCAATCGGTACATACAAACCAATATTCTGACTTACTTCTTTTGCAACTTGACAAATTCCACAACTTTTCACAAATTTTTTAACATCTTTATACAACTATGGCCAAAAGTACTTTTCCTTCAACAAATTCCATGTTTTGTTAATACCAAAATGTCCAGCCAAACCACTACTACATTTTTCTTTTATCAAATTATTTCTCATTACTCCTCTCGATATGCACAACTGAATACCTTTGAACAACATACCTTCCTAAATAGAATATTCATCCCATTTGGTATCATGTTGATCTTGAATTGGTGCTCTGCACTTTCTCCATGGCTCTGAAAAATCAGGATCATCCTCATAAGAATCCTTCATCTCATCAAAACCAAGAACTTGAATTTTCATCTTGGTCATCAAAGATCTCCTTCTACTCAATGCATCAGCAACTCGGTTAGTGACTCTACTTTTATGTTTTATCACAAATGTATAACTCTGCAAATACTCAACCCACTTCATATGTCTCTGATTCAACTTATTCTGACTACCCAAATATTGTAAAGCCTTATGATCAATATACAACACAAATTCACTCGGTATCAAATAATGTCTCCATTTCTTTAGTGCTTGAACAATAGCATAGAACTCTTGATCATACATAGAATATTTCCTTCTAGCATCATTCAACTTTTCACTAAAGAAAGCAATAGGTTTACCTTCTTGACTCAACACAACTCCAATTGCACTTCCACTTGCATCACATTCTACTTGAAACACTTTACTGAAATTAGGTAATGCCAAAATAGGTAATTCAGCAACTTTCTGCTTCAGAGTCTCAAAACTTTTATCAGCTCCATGTGTCCACTTGAATATTCTTTTGTCTCCTCTCATAGTCTCAGTCATAGCATTACAAATTGCACTAAAATTTCTAATGAACTTCTTGTAAAAACTTGCCAGTCCATGAAATGATCTTACCTCACTAGCATTTTTAGGTGTAGGCCAATTCAAAATAGCTTCAACCTTCTCAGGATCCATCTTCAATCCATTAGTAGAAATAACAAATCCTAAATATACAATCTCTTCTTTCATAAATGAACACTTTTTCAGATTTATTAGCAACTTGTCCTCTTTCAATCTCTGCAAAACTTGTCTAATATGCAACAAATGTTCTTCTCTGGTCTTACTAAATATCAGAATGTCATCAAGATATACAATCACAAATTTTCCCAAGAATTTCTTCAAGACTTCATTCATAAGTCTCATAAAAGTAGTCGGTGCATTAGTTAAACCAAAAGGCATAACCAACCACTCATACAAACCTTCTTTTGTCTTGAAAGAAGTCTTCCATTCATCACCTTCTCTGATTCTAATCTGATGCCACTTTTCAAATCAATCTTTGTGAAGTACTTTTCTCTAGTCAAACTATCCATTATGTCATCCATCCTCGGTATAGGAAACCTATAATTCATTGTTATCTTGTTGATTGCTCTGGAATCAGTGCACATTCTCCACTCCCCATTCTTCTTCGGTGCCAATACAATAGGTACTGCACAAGGACTCAAAATTTCTCTAATCAAACCTTTCTCCAGCAACTCTTGAATCTGTCAGTTCAATTCTTGATTCTCGTTAGGTGTTAACCAATGAGGTGCCTTATTCGGTAAAATAGCTCCAAGGATTAGATCCATACAATGATCAATGCTTCTTTTCAGTGGAAAACCATAAGGTACATTGTCAGAAATAATTTCACTATACTAGGTGAGTATCTTATCAATCTCTTCTAGAACATTGTCTTCTATTTTCTTACTCGGCTTATTAGGAATTACAGCAAAACATACATCATTCCTTTTCAAATCTTTCACAAACTTCCTTCCTTCCATCAAGAAAACTTTCACAGATGTGCAAACATTACTAATAGGTTCTTCCATTAATGGCAACAAGATTTGTTTCTTTCCATTAGCCACAATAGTATACTTATGCAATCTCCCATCATATATAGCATGTCTATCATATTTCCAAGGTCTACCCAACAAGATATGACAACAATCCATAGGCATTACATCACACAACACCTTATCATAGTATTCCCCAATTTTCAAATTCACATAACATTGTTCTCTTACCAAGAGTGTATGCTCATCTTTATCCCATGAAATCTAATAGGGTCTTGGATGTTCCAGTCTTTCCAACTATAGTTTAGTGACCATCTCCTCCAATGCCAGATTTTCTAAGCTACCACTGTCAATGATTACCTTCCAAACTTTTTTCGAAACTCTACATCTAGTCTTGAACAAACTTTTTCTTACTGGATCTTCCTTTTTTCTTTCATTCCATAGTGCTCTCCTAACCATTAGGTTACTTTCCTTCTCAGGCTCATTCAATGACTCTTCTTGCACCACAATATTCCTACTACTACCAACCTTCTTGGTGACTTGTGTACATTCAAATGATCTATGTCCTTCTGCTCCATAGTTATATCAAGTTCCTCAGAAACTTCCTCTACTATAACCACCTCGGTAGTTACTGCCTCTACCTCTAGATGAACTTTCACCTTTCCACTCGGTCTTGCCTTTGTCCAGATTTGTCTTTTCAGGTTCAGATCTACTAGTTTCACCATTAGATCTACCTCTTCATCTAGGGAATCTACTGCCTCAACCTCTTTGTCTCTGTTCATGTCTTTTGTTCAATTTCTCCTCGGCTTTCAAAGAAAATTTATAAGCCTCTTCGATGCTCTCCAACTTAACCAAGTTGATCTCCTCTGGGATGGAAATTCTTAGACCATTTAGGTATCTACCAATTCTTTCCACATCATCTTCATCATGTCTAGATCTAATATCCAATCTATAGAATTCATCAGTATACTCTTTTACTGAGCTATCTTTCTGCCTCAAACTTTGCATTCACCGAACTAGGTTAATCTGATAATCACAGGGTGAGAATTTTCCCTTCAAGTTATTGACCATCTTATTCCATACCTTGATTTTGTCCTTTCCCTTCCTTTTTCTATCTAATTGCAGATGTTCCCACCACAAGGATGCATGGCTTTTCAACTTGGTGCTTGCAATCTTCACCTCCTTGTCTTCAGGAATATTTTCATATTCAAAATACTTTTCCATCTCAGTAATCCAGTCTACCAATTCATCTGAATCCAATTTTCCACTATAATCAAGAGGATTAAAATGTGGTGTTGATTTTAGGCTTGTCAAAGCTTTCAAAAATCTTTCTTCACCTTGATCCATAACAAGTGTAGGTTCTGTATTCACCTATTCTTCTTCAACTTCATCATCACTAACATCTTCAAGATGTATGCCTCTTTTTTGGGCTATCTCCACTGCTTCCAATCTAGCAAAAATCTATCTTAGCATATCTACCAATCCTGAATTTGCATCTCACCTCCCACGAACCATCTTGAAAACCCTCTGCAATTGCAGGTCATATCGCAATCTACCACCCCACAACAAATCAACTAGGGTTTCAAGAGGAACCTGC
This sequence comes from Chamaecyparis obtusa, assembly GCA_027943335.1. Taxonomy (NCBI): domain Eukaryota; kingdom Viridiplantae; phylum Streptophyta; class Pinopsida; order Cupressales; family Cupressaceae; genus Chamaecyparis; species Chamaecyparis obtusa. The sequence continues at coordinate 324,683 of BSBK01005806.1, forward strand.
AAACCTAGATCCGCAAACCTAGATCAAGATCTAACCTCACTCTAATACCACCTGACATAAGGGCATGAGTATGAGGGGCCAAATGATGGCACACCCTGATGATCCTATCCTAGAACACACACAGAAGCAATAAAAAAACAAGAGTGAGAGAGAGAATGCCAGATCCTTCATATATTTTGATCAAATAAAACCATACATGTTGGGCTATAAGGCCTTCCTGGTTTTGGCCAGATATTATAATGAATTACAAAGGTCCTCAAACATGCAAGGATCTGTTACAATCTCAATTCTAAGGTCTACTATCTTCTATCCAACTACTGCCACTGCTACTACCCCCGCTACTCTAACCAAACAACTGAATTTATACAAGAGTCTACAGAACTGATTCGGCCTTCAAATCCACAATCAATGAAAGTAACGGTTAGATCTAAGACCACACACTTCCCAATGATGGATTCCAACATTAAATCTGTGACCCAAGATAAATCCACAAGTCAGCCCAACTAGTACTCAAAATAAACTACTTAGCAAACAAGGATGACTGAGCAATAGACAAGAAATGTTGAGCGCCAGTGAAACAACTGACCGCCCAGGAGATGACCGACCACACTCGATAACCAAAGGAAACTAACCAACTACCAACCAACTTGGTCAAAGAAGAAATTGAGCAACATATAAAACTTCAAACATATATTTGGTGACACAGGATTGCCAAGGATCCAAGATGCTCCTGCATCAGCTTGGCTCCTCCTTCACCAGTTCCTTGATTAGAGTCCTCCTCATAATAAGGTTCTCTCCTTCCTCTGAATTTAATGGTACCTTAGCATGCTTGTCTATTGCATTGGAATCATCTTGAACTAAGTTAGTCCTCTTATCACCTCCTTGTGATGAACCACCTTTCTTTGGGCATCTATAGGAAGGGTGCCCCATTTGATTGCAATGGTAGCACTTCATATTGGAAAAATAATTTCCTCTTCCTCCTTGTGAAGAACCACCACTTCTTCCTCTAAAGTTAGAGTTATAATTTCTTCCTTTACCAACTCTACTTGAGCTTCCTTCTTGCTACTCACTAAACTTTACCTCACCTTGAGCTCTTGAATCAGAACTTCTTCCACCATAGCCACCTCTTTGACCTTTGGTATCTTTGCCTTTGCCTTTGCCTTTGGAGGTTTCTTGTTTTCTCTTACTTTTCTTCTCTATCTTCAAGGCCATTTGATAGAATTTCCTAATGGATTTAAAGTTCACTAGACTCATCTCCTCTTGAATAGACCATTTGAGGCCATTCAAGTATCTTGCAAGCTTGATGCTCTCTTCTTCAACTACCTTGGACCTCAAACACAATTTTTGAAACTCCTCAATGTAGGCTTGGACATCCAAATCCTTTTGCTTAAGATTCTGTCTCCTTCTATGCATTTGGACTTCATAGTCATTAGGAAGGTAGGTTTGCTTGACTTTGGATACCATACCCTTCCATGTCACAATAGGACCTTTTCCATCCTTCTCTCTCTCGGTTTGCACAAACTTCCACCAAGTAAGAGTTGAACCTCTTAGTCTAGACTTGGCCACCATAATGTTTTGTGCTTCAGAGATACCATCACATTCAAAATGGATCTCTATGCTATCAATCCAATCCACAACTGAATCTGGATCCATTTTTCCACTAAATAGTGGCACACCTTCCAAAGCTTTACCACTCAATGCTTTTAATGCCTTTAAGAATGGCTCTTCAGGAAGAATAGGGTGAGGTGTTGGTGCTTCTTCTTCCAAATCTAATTCCTTCTCCCTTGCTTCAGCTTCTTCCTTTTGTTCAATCTTGTCCTTGACCTTATCTGCTTTGTCTTGGACTTCACCCAACTAGAACTGCTCCATTTGACCTAGTCTTTGCCTTAGCAATTTGTTATCCTCTTCTTGTTCCTCAACTTTCTTTGCTAATTTAGAATTAGTCACCATTTCTTTATCTGGTGTATTCTCTCCTACTGATTCAGAAGATTGCAACATTAACCACAAGCTTGATCAACCAAGCTTTGATACCAATATGATGTATGATAAACTTCAAGGCTTGTTTTCACACCCTCCAAGAGACTTCACTTGCCTCCTAGTATCCTATTCCTCTATAGGATCTTAAAATAGGCTTAGATCATTAACTAAGACCTATTCAAACTCTTCAATAAGAGTCAATCTCTGAAAACTTAACCATGAGTGATCAACACCTTAATTTTGATTCACTTCTCCACACTCACTTAGAAGGCTCTAAGTGTCAAATCTCCATAAAAATGCTCCAACATTGCAGGGGTCTTCTCCATCATGAAAAAATTATTTTTCTTTCCCATTTTATCCATCTTGGAAGGGTCTTCAATCATCTTCTTATCGGATTCCATGAATCATCATGAATTGACCTTTAAAATAGGCATATTCTAGTAGCCCTTACCAGTCACCTTTTGTTGTTTCTTGCAAAAATTTTCCAAAAAACTTGAAAAACTAAGACTTTTTTTGGATACCCTTTTGGAACTTTTTAAATATTCAAAAATTTTATGGGTCTGACAGTGACCATACAAGTGCTTCCTACAAACAAGGACAAGAGGCCTAATAGGCCTAATTTCTAGGACTGAACTCTGGTTTTGATAGAAAACTTGTTCAAACCAAATCCTAAACTATTGGTATGGCTTCTATCTTCAAAAAATGGTTATATATGATGTTTATCTTCATGAAAAATTCCTGGAGTAGTACGGATCCATACAACCATGCAATGTTTCTTCACTCTTTTAACCTCTAGACCTCTAACTGGGCTGCACAAACTCGTCTAGGGCCTAGCATATAAAATAGTTCCTCATGGTTTTAAGATTCATAACTCCTAAAAATATATACACTACTGAATCCTCTACCATTTCCATCTAACATGAACTATTTTCCATGGTTAGATTTCATGGGGGAGCCATGACTTCCTAAACTACTCAAAACACTAGCAAATTAGACACCCTAAACTAGATTGCTGAAAACCAGAAGATAGATGACCTCAAAATGACTAAAACTTCAAATGAAAAAGTTAATAAACAACCTATAAAACACTAATCCAATATTGGTTTTATTCATTCAGTCCATTAAGTATGACTGTAAACACAAAACAGCAGAAAATTCACTATAAAATGCTTGCAGAGCTCTATTAACTTTCTCTAAAACTATTACAATGCATCCATAATACTTTGTGTTTCAGTATTAGGTATCATTAGATGCCATTCCCTTCATTTTAGGGCCTATTGGACAATTCCCCACCTCCTAAAGTTTAGGGGATCCAAAGCTATCTGATTTGCATGCCATTTTTGCAATTAGTGCAAATCTTGATAACAACTTCTTCTCAACACTTGGCAACTTTGTCATGTGCCTCAATCCTATATTCTAGGACTCATAACCTCCTATGTTTCTAGGATCCAAGGCCATTTATGACCTTATGGCATCTTTACATTAACAATTATGTGTTTAGAACACATTAAAGACTCTCACCTAAGCTAAGCTTCTAACTTAAGAAATTAAATAAACAACTAACAAAGGCTATTATTGTGACCTTAGTCCTAATGACTAACTCACCTAGCCAACATAGCAAGAGACCTTATAAGGTCCTAAAACAAAATAAACTAAGCTCTTGACTTGGCTAGAGTCAAGTACAAGCCAGAATTTACTAACCAATGGAGGCTAGCCTAGGTGCTCCTGCACCATTGGTGGGAAAATAGAAAACCTTTGGAGAATCATAGTGACGTGAGATGCTTGCTAAGGGAACATTGTTGATGCTAAGCTCAATGTAGGCCATGTGCTTTGTGATCAAAAGGTACTGCTGGGAAGGATAGGACAATATATACAAACTAGAGACACTATATGTAGCGGATACTTACAGAAGCTCAGGATGCGGGACAGTAGGACTCATTTTGCCGTGAAATGGGGAAGATACCTTGGGAACAAGGGATGGGTGAAATGGGATGTCAAGCAGTGGCAACTAGATTTTAGTGGTGGGGGGGGCAATGGGAGTTTGATAGATAATGATACGGTCCACTATGTATGGTGCCTATTTGCCAGGTTTTCACCAACATACTCATCCAAGGCACTTGAATTGCCAAGTTTTCACCATTGGATGATTTATTTTTCTTTACTTTTTTCATTTTTTCATTTTTTTGATTCATCAAGGCACTTGTTTGCTAGGTTTTCATTGGGATGATGATTGTTTTCAAGACTTTTTAGGATTTTTAGGATTTTTTTAGGATCATTTTCATGGTTCAAGCATAGAACCACTTCAAATGTATGATATTAATGGGATCATTAAGAGGCTCTCCTTCGGGTGTAGACAATTGATAAGCTCCAAAATCGAAGCAAGTTGTCACCACATAGGGACCCAACCAGGTGGGCTCAAACTTCCCTTTCTTTGCATGATTAGCCTATACTTTCTAATTTTCTTTTAGGACCAGTTCTCCCACTTGGAACTGTCGGGGGTGCACCTTTTTATTGAAGCTCCTCTTGAGATGGTTTTGATACACAATCAGGTGATCATAGGCCCATTGCCTCTTTTCATCTAACAAGTCCAGCTAGGTCAAACGTGCCACACAGTAGTCTTCATCTATGATGTAGTTCTTCATGGACATGCGCAGTGAAGGGATTTCAACCTTGATTGGCAGAATGGCTTCAACACCATATACCACGGAGTATGGGGTGGTTTCTATGGGTGTATGAAATGAGGTGTGATAGGCCCAAAGGGTGAGATTAATTTGCAAATGCCATTTGTGACCAGAATCATTGACAAGTTTCTATAGGATTTTTAGGATGGTTTTATTAGTTGCCTTAGCTTGGCCATTTCCTTGTGGGAAATATGGGCTAGAAAAGCATTGGTGGATGTGAAATTGATCACAGAGCTCTTTGACATGCTTGTTTTCAAATGGAGAGACATGATCTATGAAGATGGTGGAGGGAATGCCAAAATGACAAATGATGTGGCGGAGGATGAATTTGGAGATCTGGACACCAGTAGTTAAGCTGAGCGGAATTGCTTCTACCCACTTTGTAAAGTATTCAGTGGTTGTAATGATATACTTGTGTCTGTCAGAAGAATGAGGGTGGATCATGCCAACCAGGTTGAAACCCCAACATGAGAAAGGCCATGGAGGTGCAATGGGTTGTAGGTCTTGTGTTGGTGCATGAATCAAATTGGCATGTTGTTGACACTCTAGGCACTTCTTTACAAACTCACAAGCGTCATGCTCCATTTTTGGCCAGTAATACCCAACTCCAAGAAACTACTTTGCAAGGATGATGTCACTCATGTGAGCACCGCAAATACCAGTGTGAACTTCTTGTAAAGCCATGATGACCTCATTCTATTCTAAATAATGAGAGAGGATGTTATGATACCCACAATAATATAGGTTGTTGGCTACAAGAGTGTAGTGGGATGCTCTACGAATGAGGTTCTAGCATTGGGTGTTGGTGAGATGAGGAGATATCATACCATTTTTTAGGTAAGAATGAATATAGTGGTACCATGGGGACTGGGGACCAACCAAGATGCATACTATATTAGCATCAACGTTCTCATAAGTGAGCATGTGTAGCTGCTCAACTAGAAACTCACATTGCATAGTGTCACGGGGGACTTCCAAAAGTGAGCTGATGGTTGAAATAGCATCTGCTGCCTTGTTTTGAAGTCTTGGCACTTGTGTGAACTATATGGTAACAAAGTGTTCTTTGAGTTTATCTAAAAGATCTTTGTAGGATAATATCTTGTCATCCTATGTCTGAAACTCGTCGAGAACTTGTTTGATGATTAATTGGGAATCTCCAAATACTTGTAGTTCTGTGATATTCCAATGGATAGCCATTCTGAGGCCTACAAAGAGTGCTTCATACTTTGAGATGTTATTCATGCACATGAATCCTAGCTTGAAGGATTTTGGAATGTAATCACCTTGGGGGGTCACCAACAGTATCTTTGCCCCTGATCTGTGTGATGTGTATGAGCCATCAAAATATAACTTCCACTGGGGTTGTTCCTCGATCATACAAAGGTCCTGATCTGGAAATTCCATTACTAAAGCATACACATCGACTAAGGGAGCTTCTAAAAGGTAATCTATAATAAATTGTCCCTTGATGGCTTTGCGGTCAACATATTAGATGCTGAATTTGCTAAGAATCATTACCCACTTTGCCATTCATCCTATGAGAGTAGTCTTTGAAAGTAAGTATTTGAGAGGGTCAACCTTTGAGATTAGCTTTACTGTGTGACTGAGCATATAGTGGTGAAGCTTTTGAGTGGCAAAAACCACTACTAGGTAGGATTTTTCCATCGGGGAGTAATTTAGCTCATAGTCGGCTAGTGTACGGCTGATATAGTAAATGGCCCTCTCCTTTCCATCATCATCAAGTTGGGCTAGGAGTGCCCCCAGTGCTATGGTAGTGGCAGAAATGTATAAGATGAGCAGCTTCCCTGGCATTGGTGGAATGAGGATAGGTGTGTTTTCTAGGTATTCCTTGAGATTCTCAAACCTACGCTGATAGATGGGGTCCCACTTGAAGGTGGTTTCCTTTTGCAATAGATGTGTGAATGGTTGGTACTTATCTACTAATTGGGAGATGAATCTCTGGACCGATTGCAACTTTCCTTGTAGGCTCCTCAGCTGCCTGAGCATTCTGGGAGGAGGAATTTCCATGATGGATTTTACCTTCTTGGGGTCGATCTATATGCCTCGTCTAGACATGATGAATCCTAGCAGCTTCCTAGATGTTACTCCAAAGACACATTTCTTTGGATTTAACCTTAGACCACACTTGTGTAGGTAGTTGAACACATCTTCAAGGACATCAAGGTGTTCACATTATGTTCTAGATTTTTCTAAAATGTCATCTACATAGTCTTCTAGAATTTTATGGATCATGTCGTGGAAGATTGCGGTCATTGCTCTTTGGTAGGTAGCTCCTACATTTTTAAGCCCAAATGGCATCATGTTATAGAAAAATGTGCCCCATGGTGTAGTGAATGTTATCTTGTGTTAGTCTGCTTCTGCTATTATGACCTAATTATACCCGAAGAAGCTGTCCATTAGTGACAGCATCTCATGACCAGTGGTGAGATCGATGATCATGTCAATGTTGGGAAGTGGGAAATCATCTTTCAGACATGCTTTGAGATCTCAGAAGTCAGTGTAGATTCTTATGGAGCCTGATGGTTTGGTAATAGGCACCATGTTGGAGATCTAGTCTAAATAGTCGATGGCTCTAATGATCTTTTCTCAGAGAAGCATCTCCATTTTTGCTTTTACCAACACGGCCACTTTTGGATGTATTCTTCTTAGCTTCTACTTAACTGGTTTGGCATCAGGATCTACTGTTAGATGGTGGACAATGAGATTTGGGTCAAGTCTAGGCATGTGAGTATATGACCATGCAAAATTTATAATTGACCCCTGAAGGAGAGCCACGAGGGCTGACTCTTCACCCTCAGTTAATGATGCAGAAATATAGGTGATCCTTGGGATTTCTTCTATGCCCAAGTTGACCGGTTTGGTCTCCTTGATGTCGATGGATCATTGTTCTGACTGGTAATCCTAGATGTGAGGAAGAGGCAAGTCTCCATCCTCCAACACCTTAGAGAGGTTTTCACTGTCAGATACGCCCTTTATTTTTACTATTTTTGAATTGGGATGTGCCCCAGAGGGGTTTTCACATGAGGACTCTTTATTTTATTTTTTATCTTTATTTTTGCAGCTAGAGACTTCCTCTTCCCAAAAATACCCCTTTGGGTTGAGTTGATACACTTCAGCTAATTCTTGCCCCCATTCTAGTTGTTGATCTATGGCACCCATGAATCTTAGGAGTGCTTCCTCACTTTAGAACTCATTGATATGTACTACGCTTGGTTGGTCCTAGTCTATGAGGTCGGGATCAATGAGTGGGAGGTCAATGAGGTTGATGGCGAGTTGGCGATGGACAAAATTGTCTAGGAAGGTTTCATCGTCAAAGATATCATCATAAGATATGTCTTCAACTTCCACGATTTCATCTTGGATATTCAAAAGGATCACATTGGGTGAATTGGTACCCCCAGTCATGACATCAAGTTCTCGTATGTGTAGGCGAGGGGGTTCAAATTCGAGGCCCCAATTTTTTGGATTTTTAGAGGCCTCCATGGCATCTTTCATTCTAGCCTCATTGGATCCTAGACCACATCCTTGATAATCCCATTTTTTAGTGGCCCATTTGTGTGGTATAGGATATTTTTCTTTAAAGTACCTGAGGAACTCAATATCGGGAGGTGACAGATCCTTGTGCAACCATTGATTGATATCGGGTGCCAACTCTTGGCCATTCAAAATTCCATTGGAGACAAAGGTAGATGAGCCCATGGTTTTGATCTTGGGACCTTCTTCAGGGGCCTTGGTCTAATGATAGGGTCATCCTTATGTGTATGGGTCTAGGGGGAGAGCCCCTACTACAAAGGCATTGGTAAGACTATATTCTCCACAACCTTTGTTTTTGATCTTGACGGAGGAGAGAGTGGAGGCAAGGATTGTTTCTGGATCACAGTGGGATCAAGAGGAACTAGTGATAGATGTGTCGATGTCAATTCCAGGACAATGAGTGGATTGTGGAAATGAGGCTTCAATCACATGATAGTATGAAAAAGGTTGGGGATCTGTGTGGATGGTGATTTTAGTGTCTTGATATGGGAACTTAATGCACTGATGATAGGTGGAAGGAACTACTTGGATGGAGTGGATCCATGGATGACCTAGGAGGATGTTCTAGGGGAGGTCAAGATCAACAATGTGACATATGGTATCTTGGATGAGAAGACCAATCTAGATGGGAAAAAAATGGTACCTTTAGAGGTATGCTCTAGGTTGTCGTAAGCCTTGATAGTGATCATGTCGTGAGAGACGTATGATTTTGTGAAACCAACTTGTCAGACAAACTTTATGTTAGAAAGTAAAGTCCACCAAGATAACTGAGAGGGGGAGGTGAATTAGTTATCAGATAATTAAAACTTTTATCAACTTCAATAGCATTTAACCATGTAAGCAATATAATTACCAACCATAGAAGGATATTCATACACAATGACACAATAACACAAGATTTGTTGACTAGGGAACCTCTTGATCAAAGAGTAAACCTCGGTGGGAATGATGCCCACAAAAGATGCTCTAATATGAATATTCCTTGTGAAAATATGGACTCTATTAGGATTCTTATGAATTACATTCAGTACATATGAATCCCTGTTAGGAGATTTTGAATCCTTGTTAAAAGATTCTAACCCTGTTAAGAGTTATGGAAGACAGAAGGACCCACTGCCCAAACAGCTTCAGGGTAAGATCATTGAACACACTATCAAAATGACCTCAAGATTATTCAATAGAATAATATCAAATATGTTACCTCCTTAGTATTCCAAACCGCACTCACTGCTACACCAGATCTTAATTCCAGATCTCTGTACTTCGCATGTCTTCCTTCACACTTTCGCTTTCACAACTTCATTATCTCTTTTCTTCACTTCATGCTTACATTCACATTCCACAAACTTAAAACTTCTTATTTCTACATTACAACAAGGAAATACATTCCTTCCTTTATACCACACTCAAATAATTACAAATGAGTTGGCACACAATTACAAAATAAAAGTTTCCACACGCTACATCAAAATTACACAAAATTGTCAGCTTCCAAATACAATAACTCTTCACTCGTGCGACCTCAAAGTTTATGCTATGAACCATGTCACTATCAATGTGTCTCTAACTTCCCTTTAACTGCAAAAAACTAGATTCTATCCTAATTAGGAGATATCATCCAATTTCCACAAACCGCTACTCAGGAACACTGCCTGAATACTACTTCCACCAAAATGCTCATAACTTTCATGAATAAATGAATTACTATCTACACTCTTAACCATAGACATATAACATACCAAAGAATATAAACTCAACATCACATAGCTCCAACTTCAATATCCCATGTGCGCTAATCCAAACACTATTTGCTTCTCTACTAGTCTCTAGAAGATCACTGTGTTGACATCAATGACAATCATAGTCATGAATGCAACAACAACTGCTATAGAATGACTACCAAGAATTCATTCCTAACAATCTCCCCCATTGGAATTGATGGAAACATAGATGAAAAACATCCAATGTTCCATAAATCTAATACTACAACACTGCTGCTCTGACAAACATTTTGAATCTTCTTCATCAATAAATCTTGCTTCATTTTCCTATTCAGTTCTCTCCAATAGATGGTGCACAGGGTGTAGATAGGGTTTTTCATGTACACTTCCCCCCATTGACATCAATGACAGAAATTTCATCACTATGTCAACAACAACTCCAATGTCAAAAGACACTTTTTAGAAAATACATTCACAAGAGTCCTCATGACTTAGCTCAAATACACATACTCCCCCTTAGAGGAAGTACCAACATCCAATCCAGAAGAAAGATAGGGCTCATATACCACTAGACGGATGCAACCAACTACATCATTACTCAAAAGTAGGCTGGGGCATAACCCCAAGCATACCTCTTAGATACTCAAATGTATCCTTAGGCAAAGGCTTTGTAAATATGTCTGCTATCTGCTCCTTTGTGCTTATGTACTCCAATCTTCCTTCTTTCTCAGAAACTTTCTCTCTTACAACATGATAGTTGATCTCTATATGCTTTGTCTTAGAATGTAATATAGGATTCTTAGACATACTAATTGTACTGGTATTGTCACAATGTATGACAACAAGCTCAACAAATTTAATTCCAATATCCTTCAGCATCTACTTCATCCAAATTATCTGGTTATAATTGTTTGTTGCTACTACATACTCTACTTCTATTGTACTCTATGAAATATAATTCTTCTTCTTGCTTAGCCAAGAAACCAATCTTCCTCCAAGAAAAAAGACTCCACCACCTGTTCTTTTCTTATCATCAACACTACCTCCCCAATCAGCATCTGTATATGCACATAGGGTAAAATCATCAAATTTTTCATACCACAATCCATAGTCCATTGTGCCTCTTAAATATCTTAGTATCCTCTTTACTACTGCATAATGTGATTCTCTAGGTTCAGCTTGAAATCTTTCCACCATTCCAACTGAATGTGCTATATCAAGTCTTGTATGTGTCAAGTACAGCAATCCTCCAATCATAGATTTGTATCTCTTCTACTCAACTATCGGTGTTTCATCTATGCTAGATAATTTATGTCCTGTAACCATAGGTGTTCCAACTGGTTTACAGTTCTCCATTCCAAATCTTTTCAATAAATAATTCAAGTACTTAGTCTGACTTACAAATATACCATCACTGTTCTGTGTTATCTATAATCCCAAAAAGTATTTCATCTCTCCAATCATACTCATTTCAATTTCAGTCTTCATTTCATCAACAAATTTGTCACAAGCTTCATCTTCTCCTCCAAAAATAATGTCATCAACAAAAATAACTATAACTAAAAATCCATTTTCAATTTCTTTTGTGTACAGATTACTATCAGTTGTTCCTTTTGTAAATCCCAATTTTATCAAATACTTATCCAATCTTGCATACCAAGTTCTAGGTGCTTGCTTTAGTCCATATAGTGCTTTCTTCAGTTTACATACCATGTCTCCTTCTTGAGTCAAAGGAAAACCTTTAGGCTACTCAATGTATGCTTCTTCTTCCAATTCATCATTCAAAAATGCAGACTTCACATCCATCTGATACACTTTGAATTTCTTAAAAGCTGCATAGGCCAAAAACATTCTTACTACTTTAATTCTTGCTATAGCTGAAAAAGTTTCTTCATAGTCAATTCCTTCTCACTGTGAGTATCCCTTACATACCAATCTTTCTTTGTTTCTTACTACTTCTCCATGTTCATTCATCTTGTTTCTGAATACCCATTTAGTTCCAATCACATTCCTGTCTTTAGGTCTAGGAACCAATTCCCAGGTCTTGTTCTTTTCAATCTAATCTAGTTCTTCTTTCATAGCATTAATCCAATTTTCATCTTCACAAGCTTCACTAGTAGATTTAGGTTCAATTTGAGAAATCAAACATAAATGTACTTTATTCTGAGTCAAGACTCCTCCGTCCAAACTTCCAATAACTTGTTCAGTAGGATGATGTCTTGATATATACCTGTTTGGTGTCATAGTCACATATCTTTCTTCAACTGTAGATTCTTCTCTAGATTCCTCTCTGGCTTCTTCAGCATGACTCTCATTCAATAATTCACTGTCAATCTCATAGAATAATTCAGTAGTCTCAGTGTTAGGCTAGGGATGAGTTCCTTCATTAGATTCATAATCAAGCATTCCTTCTTGAATTTTTAAACTTTTCATCGACTTTAACATTTGCACTCTCAACAATAGTCTCGGTTCTCTTATTGTAATATCTATATGCTTTGCTCTTCAAAGAATATCTGAGAAAAATACCTTCATCACTTCTAGGATCAAACTTTCCAATGTCATCATCTCTCTTTATATAACATTTTCTTCCAAGAATTCTAAAATACTTAACTAAGGGTGCATGTCCAAACCATAATTCATAAGGTGTCTTGTTTGTGTCTGCTCTGATTTGTACTCTGTTCATTGTATATAGTGTTGTGTTCACTGCTTCTCTCCAGAATGTCTTTGCCAAATCATTCTAAAATAACATAGCTCTTGTTGCTTCAGTTACTGACCTGTTTCTTCTAGGGGCTGAAAACTGTCTCTTAATACCATTCACTTCACAAAAAGTGTTAAACTCTCTAGAAGTAAATTCACCACCTCTATCTGATCTCAAACATTTAATCTTCATTCTAGATTCATTTTCAACTTTATTCTTAATGATCTTAAACTTATCAAATGCTTTAGAATTCTCTTTTAGAAATGCAATCCACATCATTCTTGTAAAATCATCAACAAGAATCATAAAATACCTTTCTCCATAGAATCCTCTAGTCCTGGTAGGACTGCTCAAGTCTGTATGAACAATCTCCAACTTCTCTGCTGATGTGAACTTCTTACTAGGAAATGAACTTCTCTTCTGCTTAGCCATCACACATTCCTTGCAAATCATGTTAGTAGGCTTCATAATTTTAGGCAAATCTCTTACTACAAGTTTAGTACTCACTTTCACAATGTTATCAAAGTTTATATGACAAAACCTTCTATGCCATAATGAACTATCATCAATCTTAGTAATCAAACATGTCATCTCAATAGGACTCAACTGAAATACATTACCTCTGGTTCTAGATCCAGTTCCAATCAGATTTCCATCTTTATCCTTTATCACACAAGTTTTCTCGGTAAACCAAACTTGATATCCCTTATCAACTAACTATCCAACACTCAAAAGATTATGTTTCAATCCATCCACAAAGTAAACATCATCAGTATTAGTCTTTTCATCAAGAGTAATAGATCATATACCTTTAATCAAACAAGGTGCATTGTTACCAACTCTAACAACTCCTCCATCATAATTGTTAAACTTTATGAACTTTTTCATATCTCCAGTCATATGATGTGAACAACCACTATCTATAATCCAATCAGCTTTCTTTTCAACTTGGGAAACTAAGGCTTTTTGTTCCTTAACATCAGTTTCAGGATTCTCTTCTTTAATTGCTACAAATCCTATTTCATCATTATTCTCAGTATCACTTTCACTTAGAGTTCTTTCAATACTAGCTTCAAGATCTTCATCATTAGCATAATAACATTCCTTAGATCTTCTAGGTTTGAAATTGTTTTTGTACTTTTTAACTCTCTTAGGACACTTATATGCAAAATGACCATATTCTTGATAATTCCAACATTTAAAAATTTTCTTACCATTTGGTTCTCTCTTCACAAGCAAGGCAATACCTTCTTCAATCTTCTTGTCTTCTTCATTTCTAGATCTGCTGCTACTGGCATAATCTCCACTCACACTGGTACTTCTTGACAAAGTAGGATGAATACTAAGAGCACTGAATGTTGTCTCCATTCTAGGTAAGTCTCCTGATAACCTCAAGTTCATTTCTGATGCTTCCAATCTTCCAAGAAGAGTCTCTCTTGTAAAGTTCATAGTACAAGGTATAACTTGTTCAATCATCTATGTTGTCTGCTTAAATATAGGAGTCAATGTCTTCAAAATTTTCCATATCACTTCATTCTCCATCTTTTCTCCTCCACAATATTTTATTCCTGCAACAATCTCTGACATTCTACCAATATAGCTTCTAACAGATTCATCTTCTATCATTCTTATATCTTCAAATGCACATATCTAATTATGTAATCTAGCTTTCTTTGCATGTTCATCACCTTCAAAAGTAAAGTGTAAGGCTTTCCAAATATCATGAGATTTTGTTAAACATTTTACCTAACTGTACTCATTCTCTGGAAGTGTTGTCAAAAGTGCTTCTCTTGCAAGTATGTTACACATGAATAGATCCAACTCATCTTTAGATCCTGTCTCAAGATTGTTCACTTCAATGATAGTTCTATTGTTCTTTGTACTCAACCAATAACCTAGTCCTAAACACAATAGATGTGTCTTCATCTTCTCTTTCCAGCAGTCAAAATTTACTCCATCAAACTTAGGGCTTTCTTTCCTAAAATTCACCATGGATCTCCTTAAGCTATTAAACTTCTCTTTCAAGGACTTGCTGCTCTAATACCAATTGTTAGAAAGTAAAGTCCACCAAGATAACTGAGAGGGGGGGGGGGTGAATCAGTTATCAGATAATTACAACTTTTATCAACTTCAATAGCATTTAACTATGTAAGCAATATAATTACCAACCATAGAAAGATATTCATACACAATGACACAATAACACAAGATTTGTTGAATAGGGAACCTCTTGATCAAAGAGTAAACCCCGGTGGGAATGATGCCCACAAAATATGCACTAATATGAATATTCCTTGTGAAAGGATGGACTCTATTAGGAGTCTTATGAATTACATTTAGTACATATGAATCCCTGTTAGGAGATTTTAAATCCTTGTTAAAAGATTCTAACCCTGTTAAGAGTTATAGAAGACAGAAGGACCCACGGCCCAAACAACTCCAAGGTAAGATCACTGAACACACTATCCAAATGACCTCAAGATTATTCAATAGAATAATATCAAATATGTTACCTCCTTACTATGCCAAACCGCACTCACTGCTACACCAGATCTTAATTCTAGATCTCTGTACTTTGCATGTCTTCCTTCACACTTTCGATTTCACAACTTCATTAGCTCTTTTCTTCACTTCATGCTTACATTCGCATTCCACAAACTTACAACTTATTTCTACATTACAATAAGGAAAGAAATTCCTTCCTTTATACCACACTCAAATAATTACAAATGAGTCGGCACACAATTACAAAATAAAAATTTCCACACGCTACATCAAAATTACACAAAACTGTCAGCTTCCAAATACAATAACTCTTCACTCATGTGACCTCAAAGTTTGTGCTATGAACCACGTCACTATCAATGTGTCTCTAACTTCCCTTTAACTATGCAAAACCATATTCCATCCCGATTAGGAGATATCATCCGATTTCCACAAACCGCTACTCAGGAACACTACCTGAATACTATTTCCACCAAAATGCTCATAACCTTCATGAATAAATGAATTACTATCTGTGCTCTTAACCATAGACATATAACATACCAAATTATATAACCTCAACATTGCATAGCTCCAATTTCAATATCCCACATGCGCTAATCCAAACACTCTCTGCTTCTCTACTAGTCTCCAGAAGATCACTGTGTTGACATCAATGACAATCATAGTCACAAATGCAACAACAACTACTACAGAATGACTACCAAGCATTTTTTTGGTTGTTCCCATTGATCTTCAACTTGTAGATTTATACTTTGATGGATAACTTTAATATAACTTTGACTCTATCACCACTCCAAAGTCTACAAGGAAGAGGACCAATTAACAATGATCAACAATGAGATCCTCCTACACTTTGAGCCTTAATGCTCAGGTGGGTGTACCCTTGACTCACTTCTCCAAAGGAGTCTCAAAAAAATATACTACTATGTCCTTTACTAACTGAATGAAAGATATTATCATTTATATGTGGGTGTGTGTGGTTGATGACAATGAAATGCCTCCAGAGAATGGACCAGTGTCTTAACCTAGGGCAAAGAGTCACTAACAATGCATATCAAATGAGAACCACAAATCAAACACAATATAATTTAGGCTGAGTGCTTTTCCTGTCATCCCTCTCCCTTAGACACCTTGGACATCAAATTCTTATTCAAACATGAACTTACTGAAATTACCTTAAAGACTTTAATCCCAACTTTGTTAGGAACTCAAAGACAATTTCACAATACTCTTTGTTTACCATATGCCAATCCACTTTGTGAAATTAACATATATAAGCCCAAGATCAGATTAAAAAGACATCCACAAGTATAAGATTGGAACCCAACTATATTCTCATTAACATGTTCAACATCAATACATAATCAAGACAACAAAGATCTAGGAAACAGACCCAAAATCTAGTTTCTCCTTTTTCAAATATACAAATCAACAATCTGGGACCAAAAAGAAATCTTGGAACCCTCACTAAGTCAAAATTGCTACAATATATACCCCCTAGTCATCTTGGAAACCCAAAATAGGTTGCAACAAGCTACAGATGATTAGGGTTAGGGCTTTCACCCACCCAACCAACCAAAATTACATCAGAAATTATTGCAGGGGAAGAGACACAGGCAACTCAGAGAAAATAAATCTCAAATAGATTTGCAATCATGAAAATTTGCAAGCTCAGTACAGAACACCAAAGAATTGCCATGAAAATCAGTCTAATTGGCCACCTGCAAACACCTCTTGAGGTACAAAAACATCATACAATCAACCACAAAGCCCCTGGATCACTTTTGTGACTATTGGCGCCACCAACCAAATCAAATTTGACCGAAGAAACAATTAAAACCAGTCCTTTCTCTCAAAAAAACCCTCTCAGGAAATTCAAAATTGAAAACAAATGGTCACTTCCATGGTGTCTAGTTCATTTTAAAACATGGCCGTTGATGTTCTTTCTTTCCCGGAAAATCAAGTGGTTCTCCTTTAATCTCACAATAGTCACGGGCCCCTTTGAAAAGTCTTTGGCCACCTCATTAAATCCTTCGGCCAATGAAAATCATTCACGTCAGCTCCAAATGTCAGAGGACCCACCTACGTCAGTCACCTAAGGAAAAGGAAAATTGACAGTTGGTGTAAGATCTCATAGCTCTAACACAACCCATGAGAACTTACACCCATCGTTGATTCTCTGTAGATGTTAGGACCCTCTGACAAGTCAAAAATTTAGTTCCCACTGACAACACCCAATCATTACCTCGTGGACCAATCAAAGACAAACAACCCACAAATACCTGGCAAATGATCCCACTGACACAACCAATGAGGAGGCTCTAAATGAAACACCTATCAGCAGACCCACAACTGTCATCCTGCACACATCGAGAATCAGACAGTTGTCTTATGATCTCATAGGCCTAAAAGATTTCATGAGATCATAAGACCATCGTTCAATCTTGAATCTGTTGTTCATGATGTAAAGCTTGACCCCACTGTGTTGCATAGGATACTTCGATGAATGAGAGACTGCCACGTCAAAAAATCTGGCAAGTGGTCACACAATTTTTCAAAATTTACTCTGACAACCCTGCCACTTCATTATTTCCTTTAGCCAATAGGGAAGTGCCACTTGTGCCTAGGTGGCAGTGGACCCACCTACAAAGAAAGGCTTCATCATCAAAGGGAATCAACGGTCATCGCAAAAGTGCATACCTCTGACACATCCTTCATGAAAACATGACAACCATTGGATCAAGATGTTGTTAAGAGACCGGGCCCTGGAAATATTAAGGCTGAAACATAGGAAATATTAAAGGTACAGGACTTAGGAAGAATTAAACCCGCCAGACTTAGGCTTAAGGAAATATAAAGCGCTGAGGACTTAGGAAATATTAAAGGGGCCACTGCCGACACATGAAAATCCTAACCATGAACATGGTAAAGTGGTCTTTTAATAAGCACATGCAGATATAAGGTTTTTAAGTTTCCCAAAAAGTAACATGAAAATAGAATAGAAACAGGGCGCACTTAGGGTTTTTCTTAGGTAACAGCTAGATTTTCAAAAATTTGAACCAAGGGTTTATGCCAGAGACTAGAAAAGAAAATCCAGAGACCAGGGGAAGATAGATACAGCCATGAAATTTTTTGCATGTGCTAACATTGGCTCTATTTGGGGATGTATGCCTCCTGCAAGCATAGAAGGATCTAGAATCACTAGTTAAAGCAGACCATCCTACTGGAAAACTGGCAACAGAGAGTAATAGGATCAAAACCCTACAGACCAGGACAAAACAAGACAGGGGAAAGCAACTTATTTATAGAATTTACAATATGTATAGACCGAACTACTGTTCATGGAAAACAAAATACCTTCAATTGAAGTATCTCTTCAAGAATTGTCCATGAACTGGCAATTCTTGAATGTCACCATTCAGTTCTTTGACCATATATGAATCTTGGCCCCATTTCTCATGAATTAGGTATGGCCCTAGCCAGAGTGGATCAAATTTACCATGTTTTCCTTTATCTTCCAGTCTGGCATTCCAAATCAATACCAAATCATCAGGTTCAAACCTTCTTTCAATAGCTGACTCTCTTCTTGTTTCATCCAGTCTGATGAGATCTTCAATTCTCAACTGCATCTCATCATCTATATCATCATCATACAACTGAACAAACCTATACATTTCCAATAAATTATTCTAAGTCATTCTTGCATGTATCCCATACACTAGGTCAAATGGTGCACAACCAATTTCCTTCTTTACAGTCACCCTATCAGCACATAGAGCTAATGGCAACTTTGAATTCCATGCCTTCTTATTCTTTTCAAGAATCCTCTTTAGGAGTTTCATCAGGCTCTTATTAGATGATTCTACCTATCCATTCCCTTGTGGATGATAAAGTGAGGAATTTGACCTCTGAATTCTTAGCCCTTTGCAGAATTCCTTGTATTCAGCAGACCTGAAGCACATTGCATTATCACTTACTATTCTCTCAAGGAACCCAAACCTTGTAACAATATTATTCAACAGAAAATCAATTACCACCTTACTAGTTGCATTTCTTGTAGGGAGAACCTCTGCCCACTTAGTAAAGTAATCAGTGGCAACTAAGATCCATGAGTGTGCTCCACTTGACTCTTTTTCTATCTCCTCAATGAAATCAATTCCCCATTGTTGGAAATGAGCTTGCACCTCAACCGGCCTTAATGGCATGTTACCTAAAAATTTAAGCTTACCAGAGAACCTTTGATAAGCATCACACCTCCTTACCAAATGTTCTACATCCTTGAAGATTGTAGGCCACCAGAATCCTGCTCTCAAGATTTTATGAGCAGTGGTCTTACCCATATAATGCCCCCCACAAACTCCCTCATGCATTTCCTTCAACAACTTGTTAGCTTGATTCTCATCAACACATTTCAAAAGTATGCAATCTAAATTCTTTCTATACAATTTACATTTCACAATTACATACTTTGATCGCTTGTAATTTTAATGTCCTTTTCTTATTATCATCCATTTCTGCCGGACATTTCATATTTCTCAAGTAATAAATGATATCTTGATACCAGATACAATCATCCATATCACAGGTATAATCAATCACAGTTTGATTTATCTGATTTGCATCAAGATTGGATTGAGCCATCAACTTTTCCAATCCTTGTCCTCTAACCAATTTAGTAATTTGGATGTCAATATTGAATTCTTGAATTCTATTGATCCATCTGCATCTTCTCCCAGACACCTCTTGCTGTAACGAGATATCTTTGACTGCTGCACTTGGCACAAAAGCAATCATAGTTGCTCCCATCAAATAGCACCTAAATGCCTTTACTACTTTTACCAATGCATATACTTGTTTTTCATTGATATCATATTTCAATTTAGCAGCCTGCAAGGATTTACTAAAAAATGCAATAGGCTGCTCATAACCTTCTTTATTCTTCTGCAACAACACTATAGCAATAGTATGAAAAGATGCAAAAGATAAAATATGCATTGGGACATTATAATCAAGTGCTTTTAGCATAGGTGCATCTTTAATAGCCTGCTTGATATTCTTGAAAGCTTCATCAGACTCACCTTCCCATGTGATAGCAGATCCTTTCTTTAACATCTTGGATATTGGTTTAGTGACCTCAGCAAAATTTGTAACAAACCTTCTTAAGAAATTTACCTGACCAAAGAAGGATTGAATTCCTTTGATGTTCTTTGGTTTTTGGATCTTATCAATGGCTGCCACCCTTTCAGGATCAATTCTGACTCCTTGCTTGCCAACCAAGTGGCCAAGCAACTTGCCCTCAGTGACACCAAATGCACATTTCCTTGGATTTAATGAAATGCCATATTCCAAAGCCCTCACAAATATTCTTTCCAAATGAGCACAATGGTCCTTCTCCTTCTTGGAATAGGCAGTCAAATCATGTTGATAAACTACAAGGAAAACATCTATAAAATTTGAAAAGGCAACATCCATTTCCCTTTGAAAAGTTGCACCAGCATTAGTGAGATCAAAAGGCATTCTCACATAAACATATGTCCCCCAAGGTGTAGTGAAAGTTGTCTTGAATTTTTTTGACTCCTTTACAATTACCTGATTGTAACCAGAGAAACCATCCATCATAAACATTAATTCTAATCCGGTCACTCTCTGCAACATAGCTTCCATATTGGGCAGACAATAGTTATCCTTTAATGAGCTGGTATTTAGGTTCCTGAAATCTACACACAATCTAATATCTCCATTCTTCTTCCTGACAGGAACCAAATTTGAAACCCAAGAAGAATGCCTAATAGGCTTGATAATTCCAGCGTCTCTTAGCTTCATCAATTCTTCTTGCATCTTGGGTGCCAAGGTTGGATTAATAGGCCATTATTTTTGCCTAAAAGGTTTAGCATCTTCTTTCAATGGAATAATATGCTGGAATAAATCCTCTCTATAAACCTTTAGGTCATCATATGACCATGCAAAAACATGCCTGAATTTTCTTAACAATTCAATCAAATATTTCTTAAAATTATGAGAGATGTCCTTACCAAAGTACACCTTCATAGGTGCCTCTTGTGTTCCAAGATTTATCTCCTCTAAATCCATATGAATTTCCTCTTTAACATCCTTTTGAACTCTGTCCTGGTTATCAAACATAGTTTCTGTAACAACAAGTCCCTTGGGAACCTTGTTAGTTTTAAGTTGAATGACCTCATTACCAAGGACAACCTCTTTTCCTTCAGCAGTCTCAACTAGAGCTGAACAATCAAATTCTTGACCATCATACTACTCTTCACAACTCATAAACTTCAAAATATCTTGGTCATCCTCAAAGACTTGCCAATTTTTAACATTGTTTGGTACACTAAGCCTAGCCTAAATTTCAACTTTAGAGAGACCAACAAAAGTAATATCATTGGGATTGATTGCTATATTGGCTAATAGATCAGCCATCTTGTTATTACTCCTATCCTTCCACTCAATATTGAAGGCATCAAAACATTCAATCAAGTCCCAGATAGCATTTCTATATTATTTTAACCTCTTGTTCTTGGAAGCATACACTAACCTGACTTGGGATACCACCAATTCAGAATCCCCCACAACTTTTATGCATTTAATCCCATGCTTCTATGCCAATTTCAGTCCTAACGACAATGCTTCATACTCTGCTATGTTATTGGTACAAAATAATTTCAATGTGAAAGAGAACTTGTAGGTGTTTCCATCAGGAGAAATAAGCAAAATACCTACTCCTGCACCATCCTTGCAGCTAGCACCATTAAATTACATCACCCACAAATCACCCTTCACAGATTTGACACCCACCTCAATAGAGATAGATGGCAACATAGATTCCTTTTCAAGCATAGGGATTTCTGCCTTGAAAGAATTAATGTCAGTATCCACAAAACATGTAGTCTCATTATCAATATTCCTTTCAATCATGTGGCATACTCTTGGCTCTCGCTCAATCTCGACAAACTGATCATCAATTTTGAAATTTTCATAGGACAAGTCACATTGTAAACTTCCACCTATGGCAACACTCCATCTTCTAGATAATAGCATCCCATAATGAGGAGCGATATCCACCACTAAAACACTCATTGTCAATTCTTTCTCTGGATAGGCTGCCAATCTAT
Organism: Chamaecyparis obtusa; assembly: GCA_027943335.1. Taxonomy (NCBI): domain Eukaryota; kingdom Viridiplantae; phylum Streptophyta; class Pinopsida; order Cupressales; family Cupressaceae; genus Chamaecyparis; species Chamaecyparis obtusa. The sequence goes on from BSBK01005806.1 coordinate 346,953, forward strand.
AAGGCATTGCATTTATAGTGCCAATGACTGGTACTTCTCTTTGATCCATTGCACAACACCTGCCTTGAACTGTATCAACTTTAAGGCCCAACTTCTCCATGATTTTGAAAGGCATGATAGTGTTGGAAGCACCTAAATCAATCATACAATTTCTTGATTTCATTTCATTCACAAGAACACTCAAAAAGAATGGATCTATGTTCTCAAGGCTAGCATTGACAGAACTGTCCAAATATATAGGAGGAATTTGGGATACAATTCCCTGAGTAGCAACACCTTTCAAAGCTTTAGCTTGAGAGTCATTGCATGCAACATCATTGTTATGAACATTATCTACCCATGCAATAGCTCTGTCTTTGTGTTTAGGGATCCTCAACAATTCTGACAATGGAACCTTAACTATAATTTGGGACAATACAAATAACATATCAATAGGAGTAGAGTGAGGAATCTCAATCTGCATTACCTTAGTATCCTTTTACTTATCTGATACATTAGGTGTATTGGCCATCCTCATTTTTTCATTCTTAGCCATTGTGTTAACTGGGTTTTCTATCTCATTTGAAGTTTTTTCAACTCCAACTCCCTTAGGCTTCCAATTCTTACCTTTTACATCCTTGAACCTTACCATGTGATCATTTTTTAACTTACTCTCACCTGGTTCTCCAGAGTTGGTGTTCTTTATAAACATTCTTGTAGCTTTCCCATTTGTATCTCTTGCCACCATGCCTCTAGTTTGTACTTGGGCAATCATTTCTACAGTAATTATATCCATCTCTTCTCTTGAAGGTCTTCTTAAGTTCACTGGCTCAAAGGAGGAAATCATGTTACATGTCATTTCATCAATGTCATCATTATCAGAAAAGACCTCCTGATGGAAAAGTGCCTAATTGTGTCTCTTTGAGCATACATCTGCTTCTTCATCAATATCAGAATCATCTTCATATCCTAGATATGAAGTTTCCACATTGCATCCAATGTCATCATGAGTCTCCTCATGATCTAACTCTTCATTAATATCATCTTGATATGCTGACATGGATTGTGCAACCACACAATGCTATGCAGAATGAGGGGACTGGCATGTAGTGCACCATGGTGTATCTTCTATAACATTTATAGAAGATTTTTGCAAAGGATCAAGGACAACTCTGTCATTACAATTTCTTACAGCAGGGACAATAGACTTGCCATCCTTCCATTGGGTGTTGGAGGGATAATTTTGCAATCTATTCTGTCTAGTGAAATTGTTGTTGAACTGAGGCTTTTCATTAGTAGGAACATTACTATTCCTATTAGCAGGTGCTTTCAAATCCTTCAATGCATTCAACACCTTATCTAATTTATCTTCCTCTTGTTTCTTATTTCCAACATTTCTTTCATTATCCCTTTTATACTTTCTATCTCCAAACAATTTTGGATCATCTCTTTTCCCACCCAATTTTCCTGATATCTTCATATTGTTTTCAATATTGATAGCAATCCTAAAAGCATCTCTAAGAGATCTTGGTTCTTTTTCCCTCAACAAGTATCCCATTTTTCCATCAAATGCATTAAAATATGTGGTTAAACAAACATTGTCATCTAACCTCATAACTTGAAACAACTTATGCATGCCCTTCTGAAATCTCATATTAAATTCAGTTGCAGATTCATTTTGATTTTTCCTTATGGTGTTAAATTCATTCAACATAAAGTTAGCATTAGGCCTATCACCATATTGCTCTTTGAAACACTTCTCAAAAGAATCCCATGTATCAATACACCTATCAGGGAGTCTCTTGAACCAGTCTCTAGCATCCTCCATCAAGGACTAAACAAATAATTTCATGACTACATCCTCATGCTCAACCTCATAATCATTCAATATATCCACAAAAAACCTAAGGTGTTCTTCACAACTAATAGCATTATTACTAGCAAAATTAGGTATCTTGTCTCTTATATCAGTTGGAAAAGCATTTGGGTAGCTAGATATCCCATCAAAACTAATTTGCCTATAGCCTTCTAATTGCATAGGTCTTCTTTGAAAACTTGAACTATTATTACCACTAGTATTAGCATTGTTATTTACATTCCCACCCATATTTATATTTGAATGTTTATTTGGGTCAACAAATGACTTAGGAGACGTAGTAGGAATAGAATTTCTAGTAGTAGCAGTATTGAGTGGAATATTAGTATTCATAGATGGCATACCTAATTCAGCAGTAGATGGGCCAAAAGTATTTGTAGATGAAGCCTTCAAGAACTAGATCTTCCTTCTCTTTTCTACAATAGCAGCATCAATTTCAGCTTTCTCCAATTCTTTAGCTAGATCTTCATCTTCCTTTCTTTTTCTTTCTATCTCTGTTTCTTTATTTGAATTAGGTGGTGGGATTTTTGGTATTGTCATTGGTTTGCTTGTTTGGGTTCCCACCATCTTCTGCTTTCCTTTTTCCCCTATGACAATAGCAGGTCTGGTAATCACTTTCCCATCTTTATCCTTAGGCAAAGGAGTGTAACTTTGAACCTGTCTAATCATAGGGCCTTCTTCATCAAACTCATGACCTTGTAGCAAGTGTTCCTGCTCACTCCTCAAAGCTTCAAGATCTCCAAAAACATCATGCTGCAAAGTTTTAGGATCAGAAGCAAGCATCTTGTTTCTCTCCTTCATCTCATTTATTTTTTTAAGAAGAGAATGTCTTTCCATCAAAGCATTCACCTTTTCAGCCTCTCTTTCCTCTTGTAATCTCTTATATGTGGCATCCTGTTGTGCTAACTGCAACCTCATTACACTTAGGTCATTCGGATCCATCATAATATCCTCAGAGCTTGATGACACCTCTATATCAGTAGGATCATGATAGGGGAAATGGACCCATCTTGGTCCCATGGGCTGCCTTCTAAACTATCCTCATCAGGATCTATATTTGGCCTAATACCCACTCTTCATGCTTGCACATTCTACCTTGCAGGAAATGGACCTTTATCTTGAAAAGTTGCTTCCAGGGTATCATAAAATTTGTCCTCAAAGTGACCACTATCAGATTTTGAACTCTTATACTGTGAACCTTTTTCACTTGAAGATATATGTGGTGCTCCTCTTCTAGCATTACCCAACTCCCTCATAGGAGCACTTGTAGATTCTTCATTTCTCCTCATCCAGCTCTTCCCTCCTGATCTAGGTAATTATTCCAAAGTAACCTCTGGATTTTTATTAACAAAGGACCTGGTATTCCTTCTTTTGTCCATGATTTTAATCTTTATACACTAGTTCTAACCTTGAGTCACCACCCACCTCAATAGGAAATCATTTTAAGCTCCAGAAAACACTGAATACAACAGGAGAAATACAAGAGTATTATATTAACTTCTCTCTCTAGACTCTCCCCAGTAGAGTCGCCATTTTGTTAGTTGTTCCCTTTGATCTTCAACTTGTAGATTTATAATTTGATGGATAACTTTAATATAACTTTGACTCTATCACCACTCCAAAGTCTACAAGGAAGAGGGCCAATTAATGAGGATCAACAATGAGATCCTCCTACACTTTGAGCCTTAATGCTCAGATGGGTGTACCCTTGATTCACTTCTCCAAAGGAGTCTCAAAATAATATACTACTATGTCCTTTACTAACTGACTAAAATATATTATCATTTATATGTGGGTGTGTGTGGTTGATGACAATGAAATGCCTCCAGAGAATGGACCAGTGCCTTAACCTAGGGCAAAGAGTCACTAACAATGCATAGCAAATGAGAACCTCAAATCAAACACAATAGAATTCAGGATGAGTGCTTTGCCTATCATCCCTCTCCCTCGGACACCTTGGACATCAAATTATTATTCAAACATGAACTTACTGAAATTACCTTAAAGACTTTAATCCCAACTTTGTTAGGACCTCAAAGACAATTTCATAATACTCTTTGTTTACCATATGCCAATCCACTTTGTGACATTAACATATATAAGCCCAAGATCAGAATAAAAAGACATCCACAAGTATAAGATTGGAACCCAACTATATTCTCATTAACATGTTCAAGATCAATACATAATCAAGACAACAAAGATCTAGGAGACAGACCCAAAATCTAGTTTCTCCTTTTTCAAATATACAAATCAACAATTTGGGACCAAAAAGAAATCTTGGAACCCTCACTAAGTCAAAATTGCTACAATATATACCCCCTAGTCATCTTGGAAACCCAAAACAAGTTGCAACAAGCTACGAATGACTAGGGTTAGGGCTTTCACCCACCCAACCACCCAAAATTACATCAAAAATTATTGCAGGGGAAGAGACACAGGCAACTGGGAGAAAATAAATCTCAAACAGATTTGCAATCATGAAAATCTATGAGCTCAGTACAGAACACCAAGGAATTGCCATGAAAATTAGTCTAATCAGCCACCTGCAAACACCTCTTGAGGTACAAAAATATCATACAATCAACCACAAAGCCCCTGGATCACTTCTGCAACCACTGGCGCCACCAACCAAATCAAATTCGGCTGAAGAAATAATTAAAACTAGTCCTTTCTATGAAAAAAACCCTCTCAGGAAATTCAAAATTGAAAACAAACGGTCACTTCCATGGTGTCTAGTTCATTTTAAAACATGGTCATTGATGTTCTTTCTTTCCCAGAAAATTGAGCGGTTCTCCTTTAATCTCACAACAGTCGCAGGCCCCTTTGAAAAGTCTTTGGCCACCTCGTTAAATCCTTCGGCCAATGAAAATCATTCACGTTAGCTCCAAATGTCAGAGGACCCACCTACATTAGTCGCCTGAGGAAAAGCAAAATTGACGGTTGGCGTAAGATCTCATAGCTCTGACACAACCCATGATAACTTACACCCGCCATTGATTCTCTACAGATGTCAGGACCCTCTGACAAGTTAGAAATTTAGGTCCCACTGACAACTACCCAGTCATTACCTCATGGACCAATCAGAGACAAACAACCCATAAATACCTAGCAAATGGTCCCACTAACACAACCAATGAGGAGGCTCCAAATGAAACACTTGTTAGCAGACCCACAACCATCATCCTGCACACATGGAGAATCAGATGGTTGTCTTATGATCTCATAGGCCTAAAACATTCCATGAGATCATAAGACCGTTGTCCGATCTTGAATCTGTTGCTGATGACATAAAGCTTGACCCCACTGTGCTACATAGGATACTTCGACGAATGAGAGACTGCCACATCACAAAATCTGGCAAGCGGTCACACAATTTTTCTCCATTTATTCTGACAACCCTACCACTTCATTATTTCCTTTGGCCAATAGGGAAGCACCACTTGTGCCTAGGTGGCAGTGGACCCACCTACAAAGAAAGGCTTTGTCATGAAAGGGAATCAACAGTCGTCGCAAAAGGGCATACCTCTGACACATCCTTCACAAAAACATGACAACCATTGGATCAAGATGTTGTCAGGAGACCGGGCCCCAGAAATATTAAGGCCGAAACATAGGAAATATTAAAGGCGCAGGACTTAGGAAGAATTAAACCCGCCAGACTTTGGCTTAAGGAAATATAAAGCACTGAGGACTTAGGAAATATTAAAGGGGCCACCGCCGACACATGAAAATCCTAACCATGAACATGGTAAAGTGGTCTTTTAATAAGCACATGTGGATATAAGGTTTTTAAGTTTCCCAAAAAGTAACATGAAAATAGAATAGAAATAGGGCGCAATTAGGGTTTTTCTTAGGTAACGGCTAGATTTTCCAAAATTTGAACCAAAGGTTTATGCCAAAGACCAGAAAAGAAAATCTAGAGACCAGGGGAAGATAGATATAGCCATGAAATTTTTTTCACATGCTAACACATTCATTCCTAACACTTTAATGTACAAAGATTAAGGGCCTAACCATTATCTATCATGACCCTTTTGATAGCAAAGTCATTGATCATGATGACAATGTAGAGTGGGAGATTGTAGTCCGGTTCAACGGATGGAATGTCAGATGGCTAGAAGGAGAGAGTGGAAGGTATGGATAAGTGCCCCGCAAGGTTCTTGAACTTAATGGTATTGATGTCTGCAGGGACTTGGGCTTCTTGGAGGGCTTTATTGAGAACTTCCTGATAGAGGGGTGATGTGTGAAGGAGGTCAAGGATGGAGATTTGTACAGGTGTGTTCCCAAGGTGTTCCAGTAGGTTGTATTGTGTGCTGGGGATAGTTGTAGTACTAGCACTAGTAATAGATATCTAGCCTCTTTAGGTAGTAATAGCACATTGATTGTCAACACCTCTGACATGGATCATGTTCACAATGGGTTCGACTTGGGAAATGCAACCAATGAACTTATCATAGTTGATGTAGGTAGTTATATAATCTTTCCCATAGCCGAGGTCACCTTGTTTACCCTTGCCTTGGTCTACGATAGGGTTAGCATTGGCTTGATTCTTTCCTGAATTGTGTTTAGGAAACACATTTTGATAGATCTGTAGGTTTTCATTAGGTGATGTTTGGGAAGGTGCATCAACTATGATCTCCTTTTTAGTTATGAGGTCTTGGACATAGTGCGTGAGTTTCATGCACTTCACGGTAGCATGTCCATTAACACGGTGATATTTGCAGTACTCATTGTCCTTATACCAGGGTGGCTTGGGTGTTGACTCGTCCAAGGGCTAACTTTGTGGATACACAACCAAGTTGGCACTAACCATGCGGCAGAAAATAGCATCCAAGGGTTCTCCAAGAGGTGTAAATGTGTGTTTCAAATTGTTCTAAACACAAGGCTTATTCTGTCCTTGGGTGACAGATATGGAATTGGTCTGATTGGCAGGTGGCTGACAAGGTGGTTTCTTGTAGGTGGGTGCTTGTTGTTGATACATGGGTGCTTATTTTTGGTATTTTTGAGGAGAATTGGGACCATCTACAACAACTTGGACATTCCTGGTTTCTGCGGCGGGCGTGCCAAAATGTAATACCTAAAATGTAGTGTCTAAGAATACCAAACTAAGCTAGCATTCAACAAAACAAAGAAAGTAAACACCTATGATAAGACCCACAAAATGAAGACAAAACCAAACAAGGAAATGCAAACCTCAAAACCCCAAAGTCCCCAAATGTGGAAGATTTGTCTAATGGATTGGATGTGTGCTCATGAACTATGCTTCAAGCTTCAAAGTGTAGGAGGATTTTGGCATAATGAGGATGCTTTGGATGATTTTTGGCTCTCAAATGGGCATAATAACTTTGCTCAAATGGTGGATGAAAATGAAGGAGAAAGAGGCTCAATATAAAGGCAAATGGGAGGTGAATGGATGCTCAAGATGCAAACTTGAGGAAGGGTTGAGATGCATCCAAGAAAGAGCACATGGATTGTGATTTCTCAAATGCATAGCATTGTGACAAGTGTCACAATGGGGGAGGATGAGAGAAGAGGCCAAGTCCTTGAGGAATGTGACCACTTTGGGAGGTGTGAGAGGGGACAAGTGTGTAAGAGATGTGTAAGAGGCTTTATGATTTGGCATTGGAGGATGTGGTGATGTGACATGAGGGTTGACTTGTGTTGGCTTAGCATTTCTTAATCCTTAGATTATGATTGTGCAAATGTCTAAAGGGGTGATTAGGTTTGAATTAGAAGGTAAGTGGGGGATTAGGAGGATGTGATGGGAGGAGAGAGAATGAGTGGAGGGTTAGATTAGCTAAGCATGGGTTATTAATTAATTGAGGATTAGTATAGATTTAAGAATTAAATATTTTATTTAATTTCACATGGGGGGAAAAATGGGTTTATGAATTTATTTATTTAGATAAATGTATCCATTTAAATTAATAAAAGAATAGAGATTTAATTAATTATTAGACTATAAGTTTGTCATTTAGATAATTGATTGGATTATAGTTAATTAATTAAATTAATTAAGTAGGGGATGACATAAATTAATTAAATAATAATATTTAATTAATAAGATATCCGAGGAGAAGACTAAATAAAATTACTAAATGATGTAATCAAATTTAGGTGTCTACAGAAGCATTCCATTATACACCGAGCAGTGTAGTGTACACCGAGTGACAGTACTAACTGAGCTTGTGGTTATCGACACATTTCTTTGTTAATCGAGTATGAAGAAAGGAACTAAATGAGTAGTTTAGCTGACAAAAATTGATGAGCTGGAAAGTACCTCGTAATCAGGGTAGAAAGATAAAGTTTGTTACAAAGATCAACAGCTAACAAAATTTGAAGAAGATCTAAAGGATGGAAACAAAATGTGTTGCTGACACATCAGCTGAGGAAGGTTTAAGCGGCAAAATCAACAAAGGATATTAAGCGGCAAAATCTAATGGATGAGAAGAAAATAGTTTACTTGTCTATTTAAGAGACTAGGGTTTCATTGTGAAACTTATGCCAAAAGAAGGAGACTGCAGAGATATCACGTGAACTTTGCTTCATGCATGCCTAATCAGACTAGTTAAGGAGAACAGAACTACAGAGATTACCGAGTGTCAAAAAGCTATAACCAAGAGACAGTAAGTTATTGAATATTGTTGAGCAGAATTGATATATTGATCAAAGGATTTGAATGAGCTTAGTATAGATCTGAACATCTACAAAAGAAGTTGTATTGTAATCAAATCATCTACTGTTACAGTTTAACCATTGTAAATAAATAAATCTCTTAACTAAGTGGTCTTGAAAGTCTTGTACGTCATTCATAGAATTTACATTGTTATCCTGTCAACCCCATAGTGAATGTTGGTTAGACAATAATCATTAGTTTTAAATCCTCTAACAAAGTCACACCTTACAGTGTGTTTTGTAACCTTTAATAGGGTTGGCTCTTCACCGAGCTCACTTCAGAAGAGTGAACAATATTTTGGGTTACCGGTCCCGGGTGGTTTTTTCCTTTACAAGGTTTCCATGTTAAATCTCTTGTGTTATGTGTTTATGTTGTGATTGTTTGGATATCATACTTTACACATTGCATATTTGATTTGGTCAGTAATCATTATAAGTTATTAACTGGTAATCGATAAAAGTATAGACAATTCACTATTTTATCTTACCAACCTATAGAAGTTTGTTTAAATTTTTTTTGGATGTACATTTTGTATTTGGGACTGTGGATAATTGATTCACCCCCCTCTCAGTTATTCTAACAATTGGTATCAGAGCACATTGGTTGCTTGGGACAGAGTTTTAAGGACTTCAGCACAAAGATCACAAAATGTATAAGAGGGAAGTGCCAAAGCTAAACAAGGACAACTTTACAATATGACAAAGCTGAATGAAGCTGCATATATCTAGAATTGGGAATTTTTCCCTCACTCTATTGGAGAATAGCTACCTTGTACCACATACTGGACCTTTGACTCTTGATTAGTTAAGAGATAGACATGAACATAATGTCACCATGATGGTGTTAGAATTTATAATCTTTTCTTAGTTATATTATTTAAATAAGGATAAACCAAGGTATCCTTCATATACTTTTATCCTCTAGTCCAAGTGGGAGGACAACTCATATTTTGTAATTTCTTAATAAGAAAACTAGTTTATTCCTCTTTAAGAAGATATGGACACTTGTCGCACACACTTATGAATGGTGGCATTCATAGACTTGGGAGTTACATTCTAACTCCTCTCTCATCTCTATTTAAGAGATGCTCATCTCTCACATTTTTTCTTTGCTTTCCTCTTTCAAAATCTCTTGGCTCTTTGTTCGGATTCTTGGAGTATTCTCATGTTTTGGTGATTGATCTTGAAACTTTATCTCATTCTTGGCTTATGATAAAATTTCTTATTGCACTTCACTTTCTTGGATTATTTCATTATATTATTTTCATTCTTTCAATACTTCTAACATGGTATCAGAGCTACTAATCCTTGTTTAAGTGTTTTGTAGGAAGGCATTTAAAGGAGCAAGTTTTTTTTCAAGATCTTTTATAGATATAATATTTGTTGTAGCTCTAACTTGTTTCTCTCTTCTTTTTTTTCTCTCTAACCCTCTTTGAAAGCTTGCCGCCAAAGAGTAGCTTTTAGATTTTTTTGGGTTTGGTCGGTTCACCGCCAAACCCAACTCATCTTTCTTCTATTCTATCATTCTTACATATTTTATTATAATCATTCTTTTGATCATACCCTCTGCTGGTTTGATTCTTGCAAGATTCAAATAATAATAATCTCAGCATTTATGATATCTCTTTCCATGCAAGCTATTTTATTTTTTTTGGAAGGCATATCTCCAATCTCTTATTGTGTTATTTTAATCTAAGATCTTTTTTACAATGTTTGTGTGCATGCAGGTTCATTCTATTTATTTTGCATGCATATTTATGTTCTAATATACACATTTTTTATTCTCTCATATATCTCTCATTTTATAATATTGTGCATGGAAGTTTTATAATATTACTTTCATAAATCTTTGGTTTTTCTAACAAATCTTGATATACCTCTGTCTGTGCTTCTTTTTTTTCCTCCTTTGTTTTTTGGTTGGTTGCTTGATGTAGTTTATTCATTCACATTCAATTTTATTTTTTCTCCTTTATCTTTAGCGGACTGTTCCTTACCCCATCTTTCAGATCAATATTTTCGTTGAAGAAGTACAGCTTGTTTTGTGTTGGATGCTATGAGAAAATGAAGATGAATCTTGAAAAATTGAGATATGGGTTTTGTGCAGAATGAGTCCATTTAGCTATTATGCAGGAAGTTTCTCCAAATTCGTCATTGTTTAAGAGTTGTGACCAATCTTTGTCACTATTTGTATCGCTACTTCCATTCACAGGTTTGAGCTAGTCACTACTTGGCTGCCGACATTTTATATGCTCAAGTCTATTTTATTCTTTTTCTTTCACTTCCATTTTAGCCATTCTAAGTTTAGTTTGAATTGTAGTTTGACTATTTATAATCATGTTAATGATTTCTTAGCTAAGTCTAGAGCTAAGTTTGAATTTGAATGATTTTAGCTAAGTTTAGTTGTCTTTGTATTCTAGTTTGAATTCATTTTAGATAGTTTAAATAATTTCTATTATATTTATTTAATAACATTGTTCATTATATTCTCATCCATTTTTTTATATTATTGCTAGTTATTATTAATCTCCATGCAAAAATATCTTTCCATGATTATTTGTCTCTTATATTTACTAATCATTGCAGGTTATCAATACATTCTTCGTAGTAGATTCTTTATTATTAGTTTCTTGTCTTATCTTCATAATAACACTTATTTAAGTTTAACCTCCATTTGAATATTCCTTTGACTCTTAAACATTTTTTTTTTTCATAATTATAGTTACATGTTTTATTCTATTTTATCATTATAACACTTGTTCTTTTTTTGGTTCATGCACATCTCTTGCAGTTTTATTTAATCATTAGATTCTTAGTTTATTTAATCATTATTTCATTCTTAATATATCATTTTGTTTAATCATTAGATTCTTTTCTATATTTAACAAAAGTTATTCAAAATTTGTTTATCATAAAAAAGGTTCTTTTAAAAAGTTTTTCTTACTATTTTTATATGAAGCCTTTTCTTTAAAAGGAGAGTCTTTTTAAAGTCTTGGTAAAAAAAAATTTTAGATACTCGTTAATTTCTTTTATTTATTTATTATAAATTTTATTAATGTTTGTAAAAGTTTTTTCAGACCAAAGTCATTTAAATTATTATTTTTGATATTTTAAATGTATTATTTAATTTTAACGTGCTTCAAGTTTAATATCAGTTCATATATGGTTTTATTTTCTTATCTAATAAATTTCTATTAGCCTTTTTAATAAGAGGATTATTTTCACTTTAAAAAGTAAAATTCAATTTGTTCAATAAAGGGGGTATTTTTTTTTCCAAGATAGTCTTGTGTTCTCTTTTTTTGTAATATAGTCACATTTTCTTCGTAGAAGATTATGACTGTTCTAACTCTTGTTTTAAGGACCAATATGTTATGTGCCATATAATTGATCTAACTATTACTTTAAGTAGGAAAATGCTATATGATTGATCCGAAGTACTTAAAATTATTGATGATGTTAAAATTTAATTTGCTCAAGCATTGTGAGTTATCTACAAACATTTCCTTCCAATGGATTATTATTGATTTAATTATTGTGCATTAATTGCCCTCAAATTAAGGAAATAAGTTCCATTTGATCCATTGTTCCAATTGTAAGTTGCACTGGGATGCACTTACTTGTTCCATTTATAAATGCACTTAACTGTTACATTTGTAAGTTGCACTGGGATGCACTTACTTGTTCCATTTATAAGTTGCACTGGGATGCACTTAATTGTTCCATTTGTAAGTTACACTAGGATGCACTTACTTGTTCCATTTATAAGTTGCAAAGGGATGCACTTAATTGTTCCATTTGTAAGTGGCACTGAGATGCACTTACTCATGTTGATGTTTATCAACTTGTTCCTTTGGTTTTTTTTCCTCGTGGTGAGGATGGTGCTCTTGAAATTTCTCCTAAATTTTGTTGGATATCTCTTATATTTGTTAGGCAATATGTTTTTCACACTCACAATCATTAGTTCAAATTATTATTTAGCATATGTCAATATTTTTTTTGTTAATGTTGGTTTAAATTCTTATCCTCTTAATGGTACATTGATTATGGTACTTATGTGTAGACATGTTTGAAAAATCCAGTCATAGGTTGTTTTTATGTGTGAATCTCATATTATACTAATTTATCTTTGTCTCTCTCATATTTCTATGCAAATTCTACTATTGTGATAATGTATTGCATTCTTCATTGCTTAAATCGTGAGTCATACAAGTTGTGGCATAATTAACTATTCACTTGTAGTGAGATGACTCATTAGTGGACTGTCTATATCCATGTGATTGATGCAATGTTGATGCAAGTCTCATTAGTTGGCCTTATCTGTGGTCATTTACACATTAGTATATTTCTTTTATGAGATCATTGATAGTGCTTATTATAACTCACTTTGAGTATTTGATATCATGTTAAGCTTCTTTGTATTTTTTTTATGATTGCTCATAAAGTTGAATTATTTTATGACACATTATAAGTTTCTTTTCAAAAGTATACTTATTTGTATCAAGGGTAGATCCCAACTATGGGAAATCTACTTGTGGTTTTTCTATGTTCTATGTTTCAGGTGATCCATCAAGGAAAATTCAAGACATCATTTCCTTTACACAAATCCTATGATTCACAAAGACTACTTGAGGATGTGGTTATACTTCCACTTGAATACATTTAAAGGACCCATCCACTTCTCTTGGCTCTACAAAAGATGCATGTTCAACATATAAACAACTTCTTGCACACTTGAAGACAACATTGTATTTCTTTATATTGAAGATCAAGTTGCAGATTGTTGTAATTCTGTGTTTAATACCCCTTGTTGTAAAATCCCCAAGTAAAGATTAAAGGAGGGTGTTAGAATTTATAATATTTTATTGGTTGTATTATTTAAATAAGGATAAACCAAGTTATCCTTCATGTACTTTTTTCCTCTAGTCCAAGTGGGAGGACAACTCATATTTTGTAATTCCTTAATAAGGAAACTAGTTTATTCCTCCTTAAGAGGACATGGACACTTGTCGCACACACTTATGAATGGTGGCATTCATATACTTGGGAGTTACATTCTAAATCCTCTCTCATCTCTATTTAAGAGATTCTTCCCTCTCTCATTTCTCATGATGAAGTTATTGTAAGTGAGCAACTCGCTCTCTCTCTCTCTCGCTCTCAGTTTAGGCTATGGCCTCATTCATAATGTCACAAGGGGTTTTCCTTGCTTTCCCCTTTCAAAATCTCTTGGCTCTTTGTTTGGATTCTTGGAGCATTTTCATGTTTTGGTGATTGATCTTGAAACTTTATCTCATTCTTGGTTTATGATAAAATTCCTTCTTGCACTTCACTTTCTTGGATTATTTCATTATATTATTTTCATTCTTTTAATACTTCTAACAGATGGAGATTGTTGCTGCTCTGACAGATGTCAAATTTTAATATGTCAAAGACTGCACCACTACTAAGAAAATGTGGGATAAACTTTCTCAAGTTTATAGTGGTGATGAGAATGTCAAAAGAGCTAGAGTTGAAAGCTTAAGAGGAAGATTCGATGATATGAAGATGAAAGAAGGTGAAAATATTGTGCAGTATACAAACTGAATAAAGGAGGTTATTAATGCTATCAGAGGATCTAGTCGTACCATAGAAGAAGACACAGTGGTAAGAAAAATTCTCAAAACCTTATTACCGGTTTATGCAATCAGAATTTTTGCAATACATGAAATGAGGTCTGCAACTGGTAGTACTCTTACTCTTGATAATCTAATTGGTAAGTTAACAACATTTGAGCTTAACAACTATGATAATAGTGTTGTACCGACTGTTGAATCTTCTTTCATGACTTCTCTGAAGATTGGTAAGTCTAGTAGTAGACAAGATGATAATAATAGTAATATTGATGATGAGCTTGATGAACTTGAAGCTCTTATGGCCAGAAGATTACCTAAAGGTAAAGGTAGATATAAGGGTAAATTACTTTTAGCATGTTTTAACTGCAAATAAGTTGGTCATAATGCTGCTAGATGCCCAAATAGGAAAGAAGATGACAGAAACAAAGACCAACCTGGTGAAGGAAGCTATGGGAGAAGAAACAACAGAATTTTCTGACACTACAATAGAGACAACCAAGACAATAATGATAAAGGTAAAAAAGTTTGTTACATTGTTGAAGAAGATGATACTGACACTGATTCAGATGATGATGTAGAAGTAGTATCTGTTTCAATGAAGGATGATTCTGAGGAAGAAGAAAGGTGTGTAGAAACATCACTGATTTATAAAGTTAATAAAAATGATACATTGATCATTGATAGTGGTTGTACACGTCACATGACTGGTGTTGAAGAAATATTTGATCATCTTGAGCAATATAATGGAGGATCTATAAAAATGGGTTATGATACACCTTGTATGGTTAGAGGAAGGGATCCTTGCTGATAAATGATAAAATCCAATGTGATAATGCTTATTGGGTAGAAGGACTAAAATAAAATTTGCTAAGTGTGGCACAGCTGAATAATTCAGGTCACCGAGTAGCTTTTGAGAGCAAAAAAGTAAACATATTTGATGATGGAGGAAAACTTGTTGGAACATGAGCACAATCGAAAGGTAATTTGTTTTATCTTGACAATGTTGAATCTTCCTATTTAATGATGAAAAATGAGGATGCATGGTTGTGGCATAAAAGGTTATGTCATGTGAATTTTGATAACATGATTAAGATCAGTAAAAAGAAGAAGGTTAGAGGTCTGCCTAAGTTAACAAAGCTTGATCATGTTATGTGTCATGAATGTCAGAAAGGTAAAATGACAAAATCTAGTTTCAAAAGAAAAGATTACTCAACAAAGCAAATACTTGAGTTAGTTCACACTGACCTGTGTGGTCCCATGAGAACATAGAGCTACTATGGAGATAGATATTTCATTTTATTTGTTGATGATTACACTAGATTAATGAATGTCATGTTCTTGAAGGAAAAATTAGAAGCATTTAAGATGTTCAAATGGTATAAAGGAAAAGTAGAGAAGGAGATTGGTAAAGATCTAAAATTCTTGAGATCTGACGGAGGTGGTGAATTTATTTCTGATGAATTTACTAACTATTGTAATAAGCATGGTATTAAAAGACAGGTTTCTACACCGAGAACACCTCAGCAGAATGGAATTATTGAAAGAAGGAATAGATCAATTGTTGATTGCGCAAGGACACTGATGATAGAAAAGAATGTAGCTCAGACATACTGGAGAGAGGCAGTTAGCACATCTGTTTATGTTTTGAACTGAGTACAATTGAAGAAGGACCTAACAAAACACCCTATGAGTTATGGTTTGGTCACAAACCCACTGTAAGTTACTTTAGAATTGTTGGAAGTAAATGCTTTATTTTGAAAGATGATAGAAATGGAAAGTTTGACTCAAAAGGTGATGAAGGGATATTTCTTGGATATTCCACTAAAAGCAAAGTATACAAGTGTCTAAATAAAGTTGCTAATAAAATGATTGAAAGTGCTAATGTCAAGGTTGATGAGTTTGATGATAAGAATGCAGAAGAAAGCACTAGGGAACTGAAAGATTATGATAGACTCACTTACATTGAACAACCAGAGTATCTACCAAAGCCATAGATAGTGTCAACCAGTCAGTAGGAAAGAAACACCAAGGAATAGGAAAGAGAAACTGACAAGCAAGAAGGACCTACCAAGCAAGGAAATGAACCTGCACAGGATGAACAACAAAGAAGAGACCAAGTACTGGCAAGATTTTTCAGAAGACATCATCCTAAGAACCAAATCATTGGAGACTGACAAGCTAGCATGATGACAAGAATTAAGTTGAGACAAAGTACATGCTTAGTTTGTGAGTTTGAACTGAAAAATGTTAAAGTTGCATTGGAGAATGAAGAATGGATAAATGCAATGAATGAAGAGATAGAACAGATAGAGAAAAAAAAGACATGGACTTTAGTACCTAGACCTAAGGATAAGAATGTTATCGGTACTAAATGGATTTTCAGAAACAAGCTAAATGAAAATGGAGAAGTTACAAGGAATAAAGCCAGACTAGTTTACAAGGGGTATGCACAGGAGGAAGGAATAGATTATGGTGAAAATTTTTCACTTGTTGCTAGACTAGAAGGAGTTTGAATGTTACTAGCCTATGCAGCACATAAGAAATTTAAAGTGTATAAAATGGATGCTAAGTCTTCTTTTTTGAATGGAATACTAGAAGAAGTCTACATAGAACAACCAGAAGGGTTTGTTGATCTAGACAAAAAGGACATGGTATGTAGATTATACAAAGCTTTATATGGTTTGAAGTAAGCACTGAGAGCCTGGTATGAAAGGCTGCATACTTATTTGTTAAGTATTGGTTTTGTTAGAACTAGTGAGAATAGCAATTTGTATATGAAAGGAAATTCAAATGATACTATCTTGATAGCTGAAATATTTTTGGATGATATTATTTTTGGAGGACAAGATCATATATGTAAATCATTTGCTGATGAGATGAGAAAATAATTTGAAATGTCTATGTTTGGAGAGATTAAGTTCTTTCTAGGCTTGCAGGTTATTCAGCAGAATGATGGAATATTCATCACACAATCCAAATATATCAAGGAAGTACTGAGAACATTTGGCATGGAAGATGATAAACCAGTTGGAACACCGATGGTCATAGGTTGCAAACTGACCAAGGAAGATGAAACTATAGAGGTAAACTAGACCATGTACTGATCAATGATTGGTAAGTTGATGTATGTAGTACATAGTAGACCAAATATAGCACATGTTGTGGGGATAGTTGCTAGATTTTATGCAAATCCTAGGGAGTCACACATGGTTGCTACAAAGAGAATCTTAAGATACCTGAATAAAATAGAGGATCATAGATTATGGTATCCTAAGGAAGGAAAGTTTGAACTAAAAGTGTACACCTACCCAGATTGGGCTGGAAATATAGATGACAGAAAAAGTACAATCGGAGGAGCATTTTTCTTTGGTGAAAGACTTGTTACATGGACAAGTAAGAAACAACCTTGTATTTCTCAATCTACTACTGAAGGAGAGTAAGTTTTTGTTGCTACAAACTACTCAAATATTGCTTACATCAAGCAAATGTTGGAAGATATGAATGAGGTAATCACTAAGCTGGTGATTATATATTGTGACAACACTAGTGCAATTAATATTTCAAAGAATCCAGTGATGCACTCAAAAACAAAGCACATATCTATAAAGTATCACTACTTAAGAGAACAAGTACAAGAGAAGCAAGTCAGATTGGAGTATGTTACATCAAAAGAACAACTTTCTAATATTTTCACAAAGCCTCTACTGAAGGAAACATTTGAATACTTGAGGACTAGACTTGGGGTTCATCCCCTGTCTACCGGTCACTAATGTGATCTGGAGGTTTCATCAGCTTAATCTTATCAGAAGATCATTCATGTTGATGCAACATAGTTTGCACTTTAGATTCTATCTAAGGTTGTGAAAGATTTGAGGAACTGGAACAGATTTGCATAACAGTATACAAAGATACATTTGGTGGATTTAGTGTATAGGAACCGAACAACAGTGAGTTAATTGGCTACTAAAGAGCTATATGTTTTATATTGTTCTTTGGCATTGTTGTCAAAGGGAGAGAAGTCAATGAAATATTTGATAAACAAAGGGAGAAAAATCTTATGGACTGAAATCTGGATACATCTATCTAAGGGAGAGATAAACTAAAGAAGTCGGGGAGAGCATTAAAGACTTGTTGTTGAGAATGGAAAGAATAGGAGCAAAAAAAAATCAATTCTGTAGAAGAATGTCTGCATATGTTGAGATGTTGTAACAAAGTAATTAAACACATTAAATTAAGCTAGGGAGAGCTTACCAAGTTACAGAATATTGTTTGTATAGTTGTAGAATACATGTTTGGTATGTGTTTGGCATATTTCATATTGCTTGTGTTTCCATCAATGCCAAAGGGAGAGATTAATGAACTACAACTGATTTAGAACCTAATTGAAGATCATTGATTAGAGATCACTGAGTTGTTGATTAGATAATGTAAGATGATTAAATCAGTAATATATTGTCATTGATGTCAACTAGCTTTGACAGTACTTATCTTGTAAGTTACAAACACACAAACATCTGTAGAATGGGAGAAAAGAGATGAAGAATAGATATATCTACATGAGAAAGATGGATATGACAGATGAGGATAAGGAATACTTTGGGTAACTTATTGATGAGTCTATGACCTTATGTTATTGACTTTATTATGTTGCATTCATCTATGATGAAGAAAAGAGAAAAAATGCACAAAGCAGTGTGGTCGACTAAAGAAGCATTCCAGTATACACCGAGCAGTGTAGTGTATACCGAGCAACAGTACTAACCGAGCTTGTGGTTACCGGTGCATTTCTTTGTTAACCGAGTATGAAGAAAGGAACTAAATGAGTAGTTTAGCTGACAGAAATTGATGACCTAGAAAGTACCTCATAATTAGGGTAGAAAGATAAAGTTTGTTACGAAGATCAATGGCTAACAAAATTTGAAGAAGATCTAAAGGATGGAAACAAAACATGTTACTAACACATCAGCCAAGGAAGGTTTAAGTGACAAAATCAACAAAGCAAATTAAGCGGAAAAATCTAATGGATGAGAAGAAAATGGTTTACTTGTCTATTTAAGAAAATGGTTTACTTGTCTCTTAACCTAGTGGACTTGAAAGTCTTGTATGTCATTCATAGAATGTACATTGTTATCCTGTCAACCCCATAGTGGATGTTAGTTGGATGATAACTGTTAGTGTTAAATCCTCTAACAAAGTCACACCTTACAGTGTGTTTTGTAACCTTTAACGGGGTTGGCTCTTCACTGAGCTCACTTCAGAATAGTGAACAATATTTTGGGTTGTCGGTCTCAGGTGGTTTTTCCCTTTACAGGGTTTCCACATTAAATCTCTTGTGTTATATGTTTATGTTGTGATTGTTTGGATATCATACTTTACATATTGCATATTTTATTTGGTCAGTAATCATTATAAGTTATTAACTGGTAATCGGTAAAACTACAGACAATTCACTATTTTATCTTACCGACCTGCAGAAGTTTGTTTAAATTATTTTTGGATATACATTTTGTATTTGGGACTATGGATAACTGATTCACCCCCCTCTCAGTTATTCTAACAACTGATTGATTATTCCTTTTCAACATGCTTTATTTGTGTTGTGTCGGTCAAATGATGAGCTCAAGAAGACAGGTAAAGAAGTCATGTTTGTGTATGTGTCAATTAGACCTCTGCTATGGAGTGCTTTGAAAGGGTGCTAGGGATTTTGCGCAAGGATTGGCTTTTTGAGCTCTCAAATGTATGGGTAGAACTCATTAATAGCTATAGATCTGGGATTTTTTTGGCCTTTGTAGGTTCAAATTGCATGTTGGACACTTCAGATGATTTAGAAATGATGGAAAAGTGAGGTGTGGATGCTTACCTATTTATAGAAGAAGGGATTCAACAAGTCAAGTATGTTTCCAGCTTGTATTACCATCCCATAGGCCGCTCCTTCTGAAGGCATGCAAGTAGAAAATCACCAAAATTATGAGGTATATTTTTAGCCTCTGTTACCAAATATGCTATATTCCTCCATTGTTGCATCGGTGTTTTCAATTGAAAGAATTTTTTTTATCATGTCCCTGGATTTATGGTTAGTATAGATTGTTAGCAATGGGAACACTAAGAGGGGGGGGCTGAATCAATGTTCACTGTAATTTAACTTTTCACTTTAATCTTTATGCTGAACTTTAAATGCTTAAAAATGAATTAAACATTCACATAAACATGAAACATAAAATCAACACATGACACCAATATGGTTATGGGGAAACCAAAATAGGTAAAAACTCTGGTGGGACTTGATACCCACTAATATTCTGCACTAGTATTTTGTGATCCTTGTTAGAGGATCCTTTACACTGTTAGGAGTAGCTTTACAATGCTTTAAGTACAGTAGACCTTGTTAAGGGTCAGACCCTGTTAGGAGTCTTTTACAATGATTCCTGTTAGGGGAGTGGACTCATTGTCCTAGAGCTCACTTCTCAAATGATGAAGGCTACAACCTTCTGATTTTAGATACACACTATATCTACAGGTGAATTGCCACTATGACACTCCTTGTCAGATCAGTTCTTTTGGTGTGTTGATGCTTTGACCTCTTGCAAAGCTCTAATACATCTTATGCTAATTTTTCATTCTTCTTCTTTTCTTATCACAACTCTATTACAACTTCCATACCGAATACAATGGGCACATCTTATATTTATACGCTCATACAAACAAAATAATTAGGTCAGCCCTATAACTAATTACAAACAACACTTCCAAATGAATTGGCTTAAGCATGCTTACAATTATACATATGAACATGTTGGAAACCTAAATACAATGGGCACATGTCCTTTACAACATTAAATTATAATCTCAAACCAAAATGCTAATTGTCGGCTCTATGCTCTGTTCTCTATTGGCACACACTGGCTGTGCAACTTCAACTGACTGTAACTTTCACATCTTTGCATATCTACTTATGCGCTTATAGAATAAGCATAAGTATAGTCTAACAAACTTGACTTCCATGGCACATACCATAATTCATCTTTACACATGTGCGTTGATGTTCTAAGCTGTACGAACTCTATACACTATCCAATTTTCAACACTTAACTAAATCGTGATCTTTACACTAAGTGCGCTGACTCCAAACTGCTATATGACTTTGTTTCCATAATGAAAACACTATATCAAGTCATATACTTTAGTATAGACAACTTTCCAACAATATCCCCCTTTGTCATTGATGCCAACAAAGGAATATGGCCAAGTCTCTAACTGTTCTTAACAAAAAACTTTTTATTTTCTATAAATTATTTATATAGAATCTTATAGCTCCCTATACATATTATATACTCCATATTCTATACACAACTCCCCCTTTGACATTAATGACAAAGGTGCATCAAAAAATTGTATCTACACATACTCACTATGGGAAAACATCTGGATATGCAATCTTGAGGCTCTAGATCTCCTTCTTCCAAAACGTTATCAGAGAGTTAACTATCAAGAGATGGGCGCATAATGCATATTGAAGCTTCTCCATCTTCTCCAAGTCACTAATGGGACCATGATCATAAGTTACCATGGTGGCATCAATCTCCTTTATATTCTAATTGAGGATGTCTAAAGAGGGCGCAAGACCATTCCTCAACTGAGTATGTCTGGACCTTATCCTTGTTATCTCTTTTTCTTCTTTATCAATCTTGTCTATCTGACCTTGGTAGACATTATTGCACATGTTCTCATCTATGGATGTGGCTGTCACTAAATTCTTCACCTGCTCAATCATTGCTTCTACCTCTTTTATCTTTTTGAAATGAGCATCAGTGAGCTTGTCTTCGTCCATGCATGTTGCAATGATCCTTCTTCCTTCATCAGAAAATTCTTTCAAGGATGCTTGACCAGATTTGAGTGAGCTCAAATCTAGTGCAAAGTTTCTTATCAGTTCATTGAGTCTCTTCTTTAAGTACTTCTCTTCTGCCACTTTGGACGCAGATTCTTCTAGGCTAGAAAAATTGCTTTTGAACTGTGAGATGACTATACTCACATCATCAACTGAATGTACTTTTTGCACTTTCATATCTTATGGCAGCAAATTGTTTAGAATATTCACTGATTCCAAAAGGAGAGGATTTCTCATGACTTGCTTCTCCTTTGCCTTCTCCATAGCTAGGAGGTTGAACTTAATCAGGTCTTCCTCTTTCCAAGAGTCCAAACTGCTTGTGTTAGATTTCAAACTTGACAACAATGCTGAGGAGGGAGTGATGGGAGTGCTATTCATCACTTCTTGTTTCACCTTGACCAATTTATCTGATGTTTCATCCTTATATTCTTTTTCTTTTTCCTCTTCTTCTTCTTTCTTATCAAATACATCTTCAATGTGAACTTCTTCTTGCTGAGTGGGAGGTGTATTGCTGCATAAGATTTTAGCTTCTTCAGTACTAACAAATGCTTCCTCAAACTTGTCCAAATCCTTATCAGTAGCCGCCATGGCTATCTCTACATTATCTATGATAATAGTGTTGTCTTTGTGTGATTCTGAGATGGGCGCAGACTTGTTTTCTTCTGTTTGACTTTCTGTTATGGGTGCTGAGTCCTGAGGACCTGTCACTGGTACATTGAAGGTCTCTGTTGCTTTGTCTTGCTTACTAAGTGCATAAGTGATAGGCGCAGTAGGTGGTTTTATGTGTTGTTCTAATAACACCTTTTCAAAGGCCTTCTCTATTTCCTTTATTATCACCTCATAGTCTTTGTTCATAATGTGTAGAGTTCTCATCTTTGTCCTTAAGTGCAGCTTCACCAAATTTAATACCAATGCCTCTTCTTCTTTAGAACATACTAACAGAGTATCTTCTAATGATTTTTCTCTGATCCTTAGATCCTCTTCATTTGCTTGTCTCTTTTGGTATTCTAAAATGTCCCATACTTTATCTAGAATAGAGGTTTTCAACTCAAGGACTGTCTTCTTGAACTTGATCATATGTTTGACAATCATACTATGTATTTCTGATTTGTCAATCTCATTATATGTATCATAATACTTCCCTACTTGATCAATTCTTCCCTCATCAACAATTCTTTTATTCAAAACTTTAAGGCTTGGTCTGAATCCTGCCTTGGGAGGTGCTTGAATGTTTTTCCTACTCCTTGTTGCTCTCTAGGATGGATGACTAGTGCTAGCTTCTTTCTTCCTCTTGACTATTAGCTTATACTCCGAAAGAGTGGTAAGGTCAATAGCATATTGGGGCGTAGAAGGAATATTATCTTCTTTACCCTTCTGACGGTCATCTGATTCAAGTTTCATCTTCTTCAACTTAGGATCTTCTTGTTCTTCCTCTGTTGTTGTGCCTTTCAATTCTAGGGCAATATTTTCATCCCTTGCTTTATCAAGGTCTGCTTGAGACACACCATGAATTCTTAAGATCTCAAATGTGACCTTAGCAACTTTTCTTTTAGTTGCAACACTATTTAGCTTAGCATCAATTTCTCTTGTCTTTTCCTTCATAGGTTCCCCACCTAGGTTCATTAGGATCTTTGGGGGCTGAAAGAAGTACATGCGCATATTCTTCAAGGACCTATTCCTCTACCTCATAGCCAAGTGGATGAATCTGTTAGAATTTAATCTTTCCTTGGTAAATTATGTATTTAAAGGATAAACCAAGGTATCCTACTGTATTCGTCCTCTAGTCCAAGTGGGAGGACATGTCATATTTGTAATTTTCTTTATTAAGGAAAATAGATATTCCTCCTTATGAGGAATCCTACACTTATCTCACACACTAGTGAAATGTGGCATACACAGAAATAGGAGTTACAATGTAACTCCTTTCTCACATCTCTATTAAGAAATGGCTCTCCTTCTCTCAACTCAAGAGATTCTTCTTCTTGATTATCATTGTATGAGCTTTTCTCTCTCTCTCTCTCTCTCTCTCTCTTTCTCATTCTTAGGCATTTTTTGCCACTTTCATTATATCACGGGGATTTTTTTATGCTTTTCCCCCTTCAAAATCTTGTCTCCTTTGTTGCTTGGATTTTTGGTGAATGCTCCTAGTTTTTGCATTAATTCATGGTAAATCTTCTTACTCCTATCTCATTGGATTAAATAATTTCTTGTAATTTTTTATTTTGTGATTATTATTTTAACATGGTATCAGAGTAGGTTGGTTTAATCTTGTTTTGAGTGTACAGGTGAAGGAGCTACCATATCTTGGAGCACTCCAATATCGAAGACTCTTGAGAGAGTTATTATTAATATATTTTTTTTACTAATCTGATTAAGAAAAAAAATCTAATTTTTTTTTGGGTTTGGCTGGTTTACCGCCAAACCTGGTTTATCTATTGGATATATTATTGATTTATTTTGTCCAGGTTTGGAGACATTTCAATCTTGGCTCTATTCTTCATCATTTTTTTTATATTCTATATTTCTTCATTAAATCAATATTTAAATCTGTTTCTAATGTTTCTTGTAGGAGTTGAAATTATTGCTCATATTTAACATTTTTTTTGCTATTAACGTTTCATCTCAATTTTTTATCTCTGTTTTACATCAGTTTCCTATACTAATCTATTTTCAAGCTATTGTTTAATTTCTCATAATCTTTATTTCATCTTTTGTTGTTTCCTTGTTCGCTGCCAATTATCTCTCATTGGCAAAATATAAAATAAAACTTTCTATGCATTTATTTGTCTACCTTTGTTGATGCATAAGCAGCCCATATTCTTTGAGTTTTTTTATTTCATTCAATACTGTGGAGCTTTTGTACCCAAGTCTGCAAGTGATTATATCAGGCTTCAATCTTTTATTGCATTCATTCTATAATTGGCGGAACAGAGTACTCTTGTTGTTCAATTCTCTGTTCTATTCGCGGTGAATCTGTCTGTTGCATAAGCGACTTGGATTATTGTTGTTAGTTTTCTTCGTTGCCTTATTCGTAGTTTTGATAAACATTTTTTTAGGATATAAACAGGGTATGAATTTTTTTTTACAGCCAAAAACATCAAATACAATAATAATGCTCTGTGAAAAAAAAAAACTAAGATTTATCTTGATTCAATGAATATAAACTGAAAGTGCGGTGTCTTTTTCCTGTAGTTTGAGGGAATTGCGGACCAATATAAACTAAAAGTTTCCATATATCTTACTAACAGTTTATCATTATTCCATTTTTTTACTCAATGTATATATCGAATACAATTTGCAGCGGAACATTTGGGTTCTTTAGTATATAATGTCACTGTCCCTGACCAGTCAACCATTCATTGGCTCAACCTTGATCTCTTGTCCTAATTTCAAATCTCTAGCCAAGATTTCTTTGCGTAGATTCTCAACAATCTTGATAGCTATTTTAGGACCAAAGTCTGAGACAAGCAAAGCCTCTTCAAGTTTGTTGAGCACACATTCTGTATCAGCCAAATTCCAGTAAGTAAGAAGCTCGTCCACATCGGCCAAATTATCTCTGGTTTTGGAGAATCCAAAAAAGAGTCTATCCACATCACTCTTTGCCTTTTCTTTTATTACTCTTCCCAACCTACCAAAGAAACCCACCTTCTCATTCTCTGCTACACAAACTATCCTTCCCACTAAATGTTTATATATGAGATTCAAATGAATAATTCATAGGCTTGGAAATGATCTTCTTATATAAGTTTTTATAATAAAAGTTTAATTATTTGTTATCAAAATGTATTAAAACATTTTTTGATCTGCAAATTTAGTAAAACGTTTCTCTTCAAATCTTTTTAATCTTTTAAATATTATCATTATCTGTGCAGCCTTTTTTATATACATTTCTCTCTGGTTAAACTTAATATTGTTTCTATTCAAAAGTCATCTTATACGTTTACTAACATGTTTTAAAATTAATATTCTGGTCTGCTGTATTATATTTCAAATTATAAGCAAACTCATAAACTGGTCTGTTGTATTAAATTAATATTCTAGTCGTTTGTCTGCAACTCTCTTTGTACACCATATAAACTGAGCGCATCATATATACTTTTAAAATCTATTAAATCTTTTCTATAACTTCATGTTATTAAATATTCTAACATTAAGACTGTTTTTAGTTTTTTGGTTGTTTTGTATCTTTCTACCTAGCAGTATTTAACAAAGAGGATTACATAGATTGTATGTATTTCATAGTTTGAGCAATTTAAATTAAAACTGCTTCCTCCAAATATACATTTTCGGTGTACCCTTGAAAATACATTTTTTGTTTGAAATTATGACAGTATCCTATTTTACCATTATTTCTTAAGTCGAATCCTTCTCATTATTTGTCTTTACCAGCTCGTTTTGCTTCGATATTTTTATGAGCATGATTTGCAGCAGAGAGTGACAGTCTGTTTAAAATATTCACTGCCCAAGATTCTTGCACCAGCATTTTTGAAGAACTCTGCATTTGAGAGCCTATTCAAACGTATTTGGAGTAAGGCTCTTTAGTTAGAAAGCATTATTATTACTCCTGTCGTAAACTTTTTCTAAGATACCTTTATTCTCTGTGCATAGCTAATAAACTATAATTATTCAGATGCTGCATTGTTTTTAACATTTTTTTATAACATTCTTTTGTTGTTGTCTGCATCTTGTCAGTCTGCAATCTTAGAGCTCCCATTTGGCATAAGATTTATGCAATAAGATTCTTCATAATAGTTAAATTTAGTTGTTCCTCATTATAGTTTATTAACCAAAGTTTGTAAATTTAAACTGTATAACTTAGTATTTTTATTAAAAATAGGAATTCATTTTTTTTTTAATTTGTTATTTTAGTTTATATTAATAATTTAAATTCATTTCAAATATTGAAATCTTTATTTACTCTCATATAAAGGTTTTGTTTTAATATTTAAATCTTTAAATTATTCATTGTTTTATCATTTCCTTATAAATGCATTCAACACTTAAATAGCATTTAATCCTTTTACTTGTTTTTAAACAAAATATTTGAAACTTTTCATAATTTTAAAAAGTTATAAAACTTATTTAAAAGAATCTAAGTATATTCTTTTCTCACGTAGATTCATGTTTTTTTTTTAATTTATGAAAAAGATTAATTAGGTTGTTTAAAGTTAAAATTTGCAAGTTTTTAAATTAAATTTATTAATAATTTTTATTTAATTAAAGTTTTTTTCTAAACTATAATATATATATTAAAATTTTCTTATTTAGATTTTTATTTAGGTTTAATTTATTCATGTGTTTTTTTATTAAAAGGTGTTTCTTTAAAAAAAATTTAAAAATAAAATTCTAACTCCTTTCAATTAAGGGGGTATTTTTTTCTTCCGAGCGTTATATTATTGTAAGCATGTTTACATCAATGCCGAAATTTAAACTCACTAGTTCTAATTATATTGTTTGGAGGCCACACATGTCTGATTTTCTAAAATCTCAACACCTTTTGGATATTGTGTCTTCACCAAAATTGAAACCGACATCCACCACTCCTCAGGCTGACCAGGATTCCTGGCAGTTGAAAGATGAGGAAGCGTTTGGTCTAATTAGATTCTCTTTAAATCCAGATTTATATC
This sequence comes from Chamaecyparis obtusa, assembly GCA_027943335.1. Lineage (NCBI taxonomy): Eukaryota > Viridiplantae > Streptophyta > Pinopsida > Cupressales > Cupressaceae > Chamaecyparis > Chamaecyparis obtusa. The sequence continues at coordinate 374,604 of BSBK01005806.1, forward strand.
ATCTTATCTCAGATTGTACTATAGCTCATCAGGCATGGCATGTCTTGGAGAACACATTTCAAACTTACGAGAAACCTGCTCCCCTTTTTAATCAAGCAAATCAAAACTCTACTCCGCACTGTGACACTATAGATAACATGTTACAGGTTGATGATTTTTTTTATACTTATTCTAGTTTAGAACAAGAAGATGCAATTATTGATACTCCTACTAATTTTGTTCCTTCTAGTAGTAGCAGTGATGATGATGATGATGGTAATAATCTGTTTACTCCTCCTTGCTCTGATTTTGATGATATGTTTGACCAAGAAGAGGAAATTATATCTAACTTTCTTAATGTTACTTTGCAAGATATGTTTATTACTCAAGATGAAATTAATAATGATAGTACTAATCCTATGATTGTTGTGGAGGTTAATGATAATGATGCTTCATATTATGATAAATATGTTACAGATTTTTTTTATGCAACTGAAGATTGCATTTCTGATTATTTTCCTCATGATTCACAATATGATTTTTCTCTCCAAAGTGGTACTGATTCAGCACTAGGTGATCCCAATGATGGGCACTCTACTAGTGGTTTTTGCCTTATTGCAGGCTCAAGTGTTGATTATGCTCCACCTATACTTTCTACTGGAAATAAATATACAAAATGCAAAAATACATCTCAAGAAATTCAATGGTCTCTTAAAGATTTGGGCTCCCCTCAACATGCTATTCACTTTGCCAAAATTTCTATGTACCATTCAAGCTCCAAAGCACAAGTTGAAGACATGCAAGATGATCAAGCCAAAGACATTCTAGTGAAGACTCTTTCAAAAGAAACATCTCAAATTTATTGTAAACATTTGGGTTTGATACCTATTGATGTAATTACCCTAAGTAAAGATTAAAGGGGGGTGTTAGAATTTAATCTTTCCTTGGTAAATTATGTATTTAAAGGATAAACCAAGGTATCCTATTGTATTCGTTCTCTAGGCTTGTGCTTATTCTTAGGAGGACCACCATTTTCTTTGGCTTGATCTTCAATCTTCTTAGTATCAGTAGAATCTTTTTGTGTCTCCTTTCTTGCTCGCATATTATCAAACTGATTTTGTGCTTCATTGTATCCAATACAACTAGTGTCTCCTTTGACTCTTCTTGCATACAACTGAGATTCTATTAAATCAGAACTGGTGTGCAATTTTTCAATGTGATTCTTTACTTCTTTTAATTCAGACTCCAATCTTTCTTTACAATTCCTTAGATCCAAGATTTCCAAATTGCCTTCCCTCAATTCCTCATTGAGTTGAGGGTTCTCCTTGACCTGTTCATTATAGACATCTTGATTGTTCATCAGTTTGTCATCAAATTCTTCAAGCTAACTCAATAAGGATGCATTTTCTTCATTCAACTTCTTGACTTTTTTTCAAGATTACTGTTAGAGCATCCTTTCAAATCCTTTCTTAGTCTTTTGATAACTAATTGAGCATCACTGACTTTTTCTCTTAGTTCTTCAATTTCTCTTTCTGAACTGTCTAGGTCTTCAAGAGTGGCTTCAAGATTCTTCTTCAGATGTTTCATTTCTGCTTTCTCCATGATCTCCTCAAGTGGTTAAACTTCTGTGCTAAGGACCAGAGCTCTGATACCAATTATTAGGAATGGGAACACTGAGAGGGGGGGTGAATCAGTATTCACTATAATTTAACTTTTCACTTTAATCTTTATGTTGAACTTTAAATGCTTAAGTACTAAATTAAACATTCACATAAACATGAAACATGAAATCAACACAAGACACCAATATGGTTACGGGGAAACCCAAATAGGTAAAAACCCCAGTGGGATTTGATACCCACTAATATTTTGCACTAGTGTTTTGTGATCCTTGTTAGAAGATCCTTTACACTGTTAGGAGTAGCTTTATAATGCTTTAAGTACAGTAGACCTTGTTAAGGGTCGGACCCTACTAGGAGTCTTTTACAATGATCCCTGTTAGGGGAGTGGACTCACTATCCTAGAGCTCACTGCTCAAATGATGAAGGCTACAACCTTTTGATTTCAAATACACACTATATCTGCAAGTGAACTGCCACTGTAAGACTGCTTGTCAGATCAGTTCCTTTGGTGCGCTGATGCTTTGACCTCTTGCAAAGCTCTAATACATCTTATGCTGACTTCGTATACTTCTTCTCTACTTATCACAACTCTATTACAACTTCCATACCGAATACAATGGGCACATCTTATATTTATACGCTCATACAAACAAAACAATTAGGTCGGCCCTATAACTAATTACAAACAATGCTTCCAAATGAATTGGCTTCAGTGTGCTTACAATTATACATATGAACATGTCAAAAACCTAAATACAATGGGTGCATGCCTTTTACAACATTAAATTATAATTGCAAATCAAAATGCTAACTGTCGGCTCTATGCTCTATTCTCTGCTGGCACACACTAGCTGTGCAACTTCAACTAACTGTAACTTTCACATCTTTGCATATCTACTTATGCGATTATAGAATAAGCATAAGTATAGTCTAAAAAACTTAACTTCCAAGGTGCATACCATAATTCATCTGTACACACATGCGCTGATGTTCTGAGCTATAGGAACTATGTACACTGTCCAATCTTCAACACTTAACTGAATTCTAATCTTTACACTAAATGCGCTGACTCCAAACTGCTATATGACTTTGTTTCCATAATGAAAACACTATATCAAGTCATATACTTTAGTGTAGAAAACTTGCCAATAATCTCCCCCTTTGTCATTGATGGCAACAAAGGAATATGGCCAAGTCTCTAACTGTTCTTAAAAAAAACTTTTTGTCTTCTATACATTTTTTATACATAATCTCATAGATCCCTATACATATTATATACTCCATATTCTATACACAACTCCCCCTTTGACATTAATGACAAAGGTGCATCAAAAAATTGTATCTACACATACTTACTGTGGGAAAACATTCGGATATGCAATCTTGAGGTTTTAGATCTCCTTCTCCCAAAAAGTTATCAGAGAGTTAACTATCTGGAGATGGGCACATAATGCATATTGAAACTTCTCCACCTTCTCCAAGTCATTGATGGGACCATGATCATAAGTTACCATGGTGACATCAATCTCCTTTATATTCTGATTCAGGATGTCTAAAGAGGGCGCAAGACCATTCCTCAACTGAGTCTGTTTGGACCTTATCCTTGTTATCTTTTTTTCTTCCTTCTCAATCTTGTCTATCTGACCTTGGTAGACATTGTTGCACATATTCACATCTGTGGATGTGTCTGTCACTAAATTCTTGACCTGCTCAATCATTGCTTCTACCTCTTTTATCTTTTTGAAATGAGCATCAATGAGCTTGTCTTGGTCCATGCATGCTGCAATGATCCTTCTTCCTTCATCAACAAATTATTTCAAGGATGCTTGACCAGATTTGGGTGAGCTCAAATCTAGTGCAAAGTTTTTTATCAGTTCATTGAGTCTCTTCTTTAAGTACTTCTCTTCTGCCACTTTGGACACAGATTCTTCTAGGCTAGAAAAATTGCTTTTGAACTGTGAGATGACTGTACTCACATCATCAACCAAATGTACTTTTTGCACTTTCATATCTTCCGGTAGCAAACTATTCAGAATATTCACTGATTCCACAAGGAGAGGATTTCTCATGACTTGCTTCTCATTTGCCTTCTCCATAGCTAGGACACTGAACTTAATCAGGTCTTCCTCTTTCTAGGAGTCCAAACTGCTTGTGTTAGGTGTCAAACTTGACAACAATGCTAAGGAGGGAGTGATGGGAGTTCTATTCATCACTTCTTGTTTCACCTTGACCAATTTATCTGATGTTTCATCCTTATGTTCATTTTCTTTTTCCTCTTCTTCTTCTTTCTTATCAAATACATCTTCAATGTGAACTTCTTCTTGCTAAGTGGGAGGTTTATTGTTGCATAAGCTTTCAGCTGCTTCAGTACTCACAAATGCTTCCTCAAACTTGTCCAAATCCTTATCAGTAGCCGCCATGGCTATCTCTACATTATCTATGATAATAGTGATGTCTTTGTGTGATTCTAAGATGGGTGCATACTTGTTTGCATCTGTTTGACTTTCTGCTATGGGCGTTGAGTCCTGAGGACCTATCACTGGTACATTGAAGGTCTCTTCTACTTTGTCTTTCTTACTAGGTGCATGGGTGATGGGTGCAATAGGTGGTTTTATGTGTTGTTCTAATAACACCTTTTCAAAGGCCTTCTATGTTTCCTTCGTTATCAACTCATAGTCTTTGTTCATAATGTGTAGAGTTCTCATGTTTGTCCTTAAGTGTGACTTCACCAAATTTAATATCAACGCCTCTTCTTCTTTAGAACATACTGGCGGAGTATCTTCTAATACTTTTTCTCTAATCCTTAGATCCTCTTCATTTGCTTGTCTCTTTTGGTATTCTAAAATGTCTCATACTTTATCTAGAATAGAGGTTTTCAACTCAAGGATTATCTTCTTGAACTTGATCATATGTTTGACAATCATACTCTGTATTTCTGATTTGTCAATCTCACTGTATGTATCATAATACTTCCCTACTTGATCAATTCTTCCCTCATCAACGATTCTTGTATTCAAAACTTTAAGGCTTGGTCTGAATCCTGCCTTGGGAGGTGCTTGAATGTTTTTCCTGCTCTTTGTTGCTCACGAGGATGGATGAATAGTGCTAGCTTCTTTCTTCCTCTTGACTATTGGCTTATACTCCGGAGGAGTGGTAAGGTCAATAGTATCTTTGGGCATAGAAGGAGTATTATCTTCTTTACCCTTCTGACTGTCATTTGATTCAATTTTCTTCTTCTTCAACTTAGGATCTTCTTGTTCTTCCTCTGCTGCTGTGCCTTTCAATTCTAGGGCAATCTTTTCATCCCTTGCTTTATGAAGGTCTTCTTGAGACACACCATGAATTCTTAATATCTCAGATGTGACCTTAGCAACTTTTCTTTTAGTTGCAGCACTGTTTAGCTTAGCATCAACTTCTCTTGTCTTTTCCTCATAGGTTCCCCACCTAGGTTCCTGCATTTTCTTCATTCAACTTCTTGAATTTTTCTTCAAGATCATTATTAGAGTGTCCTTTCAAATCCTTTCTTAGTCTTTTGATAACTAATTGAGCATCACTGACTTTTTCTTTTAGTTCTTCAATTTCTCTTTCTAAACTATCCAGGTCTTCAAGAGGGGCTTCAAGATTCTTCTTCAGATGTCTCATTTCTGCTTTCTCCATGATCTCCTCAAGTGGTTAAACTTTTGTGCTGAGGACCAGAGCTCTGATACCAATTGTTAGGAATGGGAACACTGAGAGGGGGGGGTGAATCAGTGTTCACCGTAATTTAACTTTTCACTTTAATCTTTATGTTGAACTTTAAATGCTTAAGTACTGAATTAAACATTCACATAAACATGAAACATCAAATCAACACATGACACCAATATGGTTACGGGGAAACCCAAATAGGTAAAAACCCCGGTGGGACTTGATACCCACTAATATTCTGCACTAGTGTTTTGTGATCCTTGTTAGAAGATCCTTTACCCTATTAGGAGTAGCTTTACAATGCTTTAAGTACAGTAGACCTTGTTAAGGGTCAGACCCTGCTAGGAGTCTTTTACAATGATCCCTGTTAGGGGAGTGGACTCACTTTCCTAGAGCTCACTGCTCAAATGATGAAGGCTACAACCTTCTGATTTTAGATACACACTATATCTGCAGGTGAACTGCCACTGTGACACTACTTGTCAGATCAGTTCCTTTGGTGCACTGATTCTTTGACCTCTTGCAGAGCTCTAATACATCTTATGTTGACTTCGCATACTTCTGGTCTGCTTATCACAACTCTATTACAACTTCCATACCGAATACAATGGGGGCATCTTATATTTATATGCTCATACAAACAAAACAATTAGGTCAGCTCTATAACTAATTACAAACAATGCTTCCAAATGAATTGTCTTAAGCGTGCTTACAATTATACATATGAACATGTCAGCAACCTAAATACAATGGGCGCATGCCCTTTACAACATTAAATTATAATCACAAACCAAAAAGCTAATTGTCGGCTCTATGCTTTGTTCTCTATTGGTACACACTGGCTGTGCAACTTCAACTGACTGTAACTTTCACATCTTTGCATATCTACTTATGCACTTATATAATAAGCATAAGTGTAGTCTAACAAACTTAACTTCCAAGGCGCATACCATAATTCATCCGTACACACGTGCGCTGATGTTCTGAGTTGCAGGAACTCTGTACACTGTCCAGTCTTCAACACTTAACTAAATTGTGATCTTTACACTAAGTGCGCTGACTCCAAACTGCTATATGACTTTGTTGTCATAATGACAACACTATATCAAGTCATATACTTCAATATCGACAAATTGCCAACAACTATTTTAGAAAATATCTTATGTGTTCAAGTATTTCTATTTCTTGTATTTCAACTTTCTTTTGACATGATTCTTGTTATAGATTTCCATGTTGATTAAAGATATCTCAATGTTTCTTTTTTGGTGAAGTGGGTCTTTAATCACGATGTTTGTGCTTAGATGTACAAAAAAAATATCAAATTTTTAATGTTGATGCCTAGATGTACTACTAAACCTTGAATTTTAAATTTCTATTTGGTATCATCCACATTCTCTTAAATGTGGTGCAAGCCCTGCTAAGATAATTGGTTTCAAATGATTATAAAAACACTCTTTGGTATTGCTTGAAAGAGAATGGGATCTGATAAAGATCTCACATTCTCATTATTGACAAATATCATTTGTATTTTTTATGGTTGTGGCCAGCCAACACTGATTTTATAAGAATATTTGACACACTTGCAATTGCTTCTCTTAAACAAGGATTGTGAGTGCCTAAGGGTGATGATCTTAGATTCTCAAATAATTTTCAAATTTCTTGTGGATCTTTCAACATACTTACCAAAAATTTATATTAGTGTTTCTTTATGAAGAGCATGATTTGATAAGAGGATTGATATCAAAAGACGTGGTCAAATTTGGAAGCTTTCTTGTTATTGTTATGATTTGTGGAAATCTCATGAATTTGATAATTAAAAATATCTTAAGACTTTATAAAAATAGTCATTTTAATTGCATCATTTTTTATAGGCAGTAGCATCTAATGAAAAGATTATAGACTTGTGAATAGCTAGGAGCGTTAATTTAAGTAATCCTAATGCTTATCATGGCTCTTTCAAGGTAATTGGTTTTGTAAAAAAAATTTGTTAATAAGTATTCTAATGAAGTTGGTTTTGTAAAACATTTTTGTTAATAAGTATCCTAATGAAGAGGTATTCGAATTGAGATGTTATCATTTAGATTTGTTAACATTAACCACTCCACATTTTCTTTAGATTTTTGTCTTCTTATACAATATCTATATTGTAACTAGAAACAATTCATAAACACTTTAGAGTTAAGGAGAATTTTTAGATATACTAAGCTTTTTCAATTTCATGTATATAGTTGAATGCTTGGAATTAGATGTTCAAATTGTTTTAACTAAAAATCTGAGTTTACACTTTTTAAAGTAGCTTATAATCAAATTATTTTTGGTCTGTGTGTGGTAGGAGTTATTTTAGCAGTGGCTAAGAAAGCTTAAAGATCTTTCCACACAATACCAAAAGGATGGGATCCGCGCTCTTATTGCAAGAGAGAATACAATCGCTCTTAAAACTAGTACATTTTTTATTCAGAAATATTATTTCATTTATTTTCACTATAGGCTATTAGATTGGCTAATTACTATTGTTGTGCATAGTTTATAGGTTCGAAATTCTAAGTTCCTATTACAATTTCAATTTTTTAGTAATTTTTTAGGCAACTAGCCTTCTTTCCCTATTTTCCTACATTAGCATTGAATTAATTTTATAAATTATGGAGCATATTGATAAAAATGGATGGTGGTCATAATTTATAGCAATTTGACTCAGTGCATATAAATTATAAATTGACATGACTTGATGATGCAGGAGCATCCTGGGTGTAAGAGCAATCTTGCATCACCCAAAAAAATATTTCTAGTTTCTTTTCAATAAGGGATATCTTGTGCAAAGCTGCTATTTTTGAAAATTTATTATTTTTAGCAAGTTTTCTATGTGATCTCGGAATGTTCTAATTTCACCTATGGAGGTTCATTTTGGTCGTATCAGCCTATCAATAAAGTTTCAATGCTAGATCAAGTCTAGTTTTGAAGATATTAAAAAAATTTGGTATTGTAAACATGGAACATAAACTTTGAACTCAGTTTTGAAGGCTTTAGAGGCTCTGAATGAGGTCGAATTTTTGATTAAATGAAGCTTGTTTATCCTAAGTGTTGTAGAGAACTTCGCGTCCTTTCCAAAACGGGGTTATAATAGTCAATCGGGTCAACGGGTGATGACTTATGGTCTCCAAAAGTTGGGCCACCTAAAATGGTGGAAAATAAATTTCCTTCAAAATTTTTGTTTGGGTTTCAAAAGATATTTTGACTCGACTTTGATGTACTAAATTGAAAAATAAAATAATTATAAGGTTGGTCGACCTTAAGGCCTAAATTTTTGAAACCTTCTTGGGCGGTGGAAATTGTCTATATAAAGAAGGTTTGTAGTGTTGTCGAGGCCAGTTCTGGGTAGTAAATCTAGGTAATAATTCGAGGCTTTGTCCTACAGAATATTGTAAGGGAAAATACCCGTGTGGCTTTGCATACTGTAATTCTGAATATTTTTAATTCTACATTTGTGGAGATAATAAGAAGCTCATTTTTTGTTCTTGCAAATTGTTGTTGTTTCTCTATTTATGTTATGTGTTTGTGGTATTAAGGGGAGCACCCTTCATCAAGTGGTATTAGAGAAGGAGTTCCTAAGTGTGTAAATAGATCACCGATTGTGAGGTAGTTTGCACCAGGACCGTGGTTGGGGTTTTAGCGAGCAGTACAAAAATACCTCCACGAAAGGAATGTGGCAGAAGAGCTGGTATTGTAACACCTAAAGTTAGAGCATTGCAGAGACAAGTGTGAGCATTACAAAAAGAGATTCACAGATGAATGAATCTTAATGTCAGAGACGAAAGCAAGGATGAAGCTGAGGGAGAAGGAAAATCTGATCATGAAGGAGAAGGCAAAATTTTGAATCAAGAGGAAGAAAGACTTTTCCGGGCCATTTCCAAGCTTGGGAAAAGACCTAAGATCGAGGTTTCTGCATTTTTAGGAAATCTTAACCCAGAGGAGTTGATCAACTGGATCAATGAATTAGAAGAATATTTTGAGTATGAAGATATTGAGGATTCTGATTAGGTCAAGTTTGCGAAGGCCAGATTGAAGGACCATGCGAAGATCTGGTGGCAAAAGATTCAATTGGAACGAAATAAAAGAGGAAAGGATAAAATCACAAGATGGGATCGGATGGTGGATAAATTGAAGTGGCAGTTTATTCATGTTGATTATGAGCTTGACCTACTGAAGAAGATGCAAAGTTTGAAGCAAGTAGCAAGATTTGTTCAAGAGTATACGGAGGAGTTCTATCGAATCTTCATCAGAACAGGCCATGTGGAAGTTGATAAGGAGAAAGTTGTCTGTTACCTTAATGGGTTGAGATCAAACATTTAGCAGGAGTTTAATCTGGTTCAAATGAATAGTATTGAAGAAGCATACTAGTTTTCCCTAAAAGTAGAGGAAAAACTGAACAAGAAGTTCGAGAGCAGATAAAATAGAAGAGGTCATGGTGGACGATCTAGTGGATGGTTTTATGGAGGCTGAAATGAAGATCTGAAAAAGAAGAATGAGGCTAGTAGCAGTCAAAATCAGAGAGGAAACAATTTCAATCATTTCCATTATCAGAATAATAGAGATCAGAGAGGAAGAGGAAGAGGACAAGGATCCTGAAGGGGAGGCTTCCGTGGAACATGTTTTCACTATGGAGAAGAAAGTCATAGGGCATATGAATGTCCTCAATGCCAAGGAAGAATAAACAGGAGAAACGAAGGCCAGGCCAGAGTTGCACATGTTGATGAAGATGTCAGATCATCACATTCTGAAGATGCTGAAAGAGGAGAAACGTTGATTAACAGAAGAGTCGTGCTGAGTGGTGAGAATGAACCTGAGAAAAGGAGAAGCATTTTTTGCACTAGATGCAAGTGTGAGGGTAAATGTTGTGATGTGATTATTGATAGTAGAAGCACTAACAATTTGGTGTCAGAAGAGATGGTGACAAAGTTGAAGCTCAAAAGACAAAAACACCCACATCCATACCGGATTGCCTGGGTGTAGGATGACCACAAGGTCATAGTCAATGAGCAGTGCCTAGTGAAATTCAAGATTGGTGGATACCATGATAAGGTACTATGTGATATCATATCTATGGATGCATGTCATATGTTGTTCGGTAGACCATGGCAGTTTGACAGGCGTGATGTACATGATGGTCATGTGAATACATATTCCCTGACGAAGGATGGAATGCGACATAAGCTAAAGCCATTGAATGACACAAAAGAAAAGGTATGTGGTAGTGCAGGAATAATTTTTATTGATAGAAGAAAATTCTTAGAGGGTATGAGGCATTAGCATGTGTGTTTTGCTTTAATTCTAAAAGTTGGTAAAGAGGAAGTAGAAGATGTACCTGTAGAAGTTGCAGATCTATTAAATAAGTTTCAGGATATTGTATCTGATAATGTCCCTGATGGATTACCATCGGTAAGGAAGACCAGTCATCAGATAGACTTGATTCCAGGAGCCAGTTTGCCAAATAAGGCAGCACATAGAATGACACCAGCAAAAAATGAGAAGTTGAACAGACAAGTACATGAGTTATTGCAGAAGGGGTTGATTCGAGAGAGTCTAAGTCCCTGTGCTATACCAGCGGTATTAGCACCAAAGAAGAATGGAGAATGGAGGATGTGTACAAACTCCAGGGCAATAAACAAGATCACAATCAAGTACAGGTTTCCATTGCCATGAATGGATGATATTATGGACTATTTGAGTGGAGCTGTGTGTTTCTCAAAAATAGATCTGAAGAGTGGATATCATCAGATTCAGATTAGAGAAGGAAATGAATGGAAGACTACTTTCAAGACAAAGGAAGGACTGTATGAGTGGTTAGTCATGCCTTTTGGGCTAACCAATGCACCGAGCACTTTCATGCAGCTCATGAATGAGGTTCTGAAAAAAATTTTGGGTAAGTTTGTCATTGTTTACCTAGATGATATTTTGATCTTCAGTAAGACATTGGAGGAACATATGATGCATATTTGTATGGTGTTTGAGAAGCTGAGATAAGAGATTGTTGATTAATTTGAAAAAGTGCAGTTTTGTGAAAACACAGTTAGTGTATCTAGGATTTGTAGTTTCAGCAGAAGGTCTAAAAATAAACCCAGAGAAAGTACAAGCTATCATTGAATGGCCTACTCCAAGGAGTGCTACTGAGGTAAGATCTTTTCATGGTTTGGCTAACTTTTACAAAAAGTTTATCAGAAATTTTAGCAGTATTTGTGGACCCTTGACTGAAACAATGAGAGGGGATAGAAAAGAGTTCAAGTGGACTAATAGGGCAAATAAAAATTTTAAATTGTTGAAATAGAAAGTTACAAAACAACTTGTTTTAGCACTTCCAAATTTTAATAAAGTGTTTCAAGTAGACTGTGATGTTAGTGGTACTGCAATAGGAGCTGCTATGCGCCAAGAGGAAATATTTTGTTTATGATCAGGAATTTTATGCTATAGTTCAAGCATTAAAGAAGTGGAGACACTATCTTCTTCCTAAGGAGCCTATTTTGTATACTGATCATCAAGCTTTGCAATATTTGAATAGTCAAGGAAAGTTGAATCAAAGGCATTTGAAATGGGTTGAATTTTTGCAGAGTTATACATTTGTTTTGAAACACATGAGTGGAAAGTCTAACAGGGTTGCAAATGCGCTTAGCAGAAGGCAGCTATTACTGACAGAGATGCAGATTGAGGTGGTTGGATTTAAGGAACTCAAGAATTTATATCCAGAGGATCCTGATTTTGGTGAAGCTTGGAAAGCTTGTAAAGAACCTGTTACTCTAGACAGAATAAAGTGGTTGGATTTCATCATCCAGAATAGTATGCTATTCAGAGGGAGTCAGTTGTGCATTCCACGAAGTTCTATGAGGGAGAATCCCATCAAGGAGAAGCATAGCGGAGGATTGGTTGGACATTTTGGTCGTGATAAAACCCTTACTTTGGTTAGTGAGAATTATTATTGGCCACAGTTGCAGCAAGATGTCAAGAAGTTTGTACAGAGTTGCAGAGTATGTCAGATGGCAAAAAGAGTCAACCAGAATACGGGGTTGTATCAGCCATTATCTATACCAAAGAAGCCTTGGGAGGATATCAGTATGGACTTTGTTCTTGGTTTGCCAAAGACTCAGTGGGGACATGATTCAATTTTTGTGGTGGTTGACAAATTTTTAAAGATGACACATTTCATTCCCTGCAAGAAGACTAATGTTGTTGTTCATGTAGCAGAATTATTTTTCAGATAAGTGGTGAGACTACATAATTTGCCAAAAAACATAGTTTCAAATCGAGACACCAAGTTTGTTGGATAAATCTGGCGCACATTGTCGAACAAGTTGAAGACAGATTTGAAGTTCAGTTCATCACATCATCCACAAACAGATGGACAGACAGAGATGGTGAATAGGAGTTTGGGAAATTTGCTGAGATGTTTGGTTGGAAACAAGCCAACATGATGGGATTTGATTTAACCACAAACAAAATTTGCATACAATAATTATGTCAATAGGAGCACTAGTAAATCACCATTCCAGATTGTATATGGAAGTAGTCTCAGAAATGCATCTGAGTTGAGAAAGATAGAAAAAGGAGAAATAAGAAGTGTTGAAGCTAAGGATTTTGCAAAATATTTGAAGAACATCTATGAGGAGGTAAGGAAGCATATTACCAAGATGAATGCGCAGTATAAGGCTAAAGCGGATGAAAAAAGGAGGCATAAGGAATTTCAAGTTGGAGATGAAGTCATGGTTAATCTGCGGAAGGAGCGATTTCTAGTTGGTACATACAACAAGCTAAAAATGAAGAAGTTTGGGCCATGTAAGATACTGAAGAAGCATGATTCAGGAAATGCCTATGAGGTCGAGTTGCCTACTGAGCTGAATATTTCACCAGTATTTAACATCTCAAATTTGACAGAGTATCATGAAGGAGGTGTTGAAGATGAGATCACAGAAGCACGGTGGAGTATTCGAGCAACGAGTTCAGCTATCAAGGAGATTGAGGATATACTGGATAGTCGTGTTGGCAGAAGCACAAGGAACATGACATATGAAGAATATTTGATCAAATGAAAAGAACGACCTGTTCAATATTCATCATGGCTGACAAGGGAGGAGGTTAACCATCTTGGTTTTCCTCTTCACACCTGAGACATGACGGGGTCACTTCTAAAATTACCCCAGGTGTCTGATGCAGGAGCATCCTGGGTGTAAGAGCAATCTTGCATCACCCAAACAAATATTTCTGGTTTCTTTTCAATAAAGGCTATCTTGTGCAGAGCTGCTATTTTTGGAAATTTACTATTTTTAGCAAGTTTTTCGTACAATCTCGGAATGTTCTGATTTCACCTATGGAGGTTCATTTTGGTCGTATCAGCCTGTCAATAAAGTTTCATTGCCAGATCAAGTCTAGTTTTGAAGATATTAAAAAATTTTGGTATTGGAAACATGGTACAGAAACTTTGAACTCAATTTTGAAGGCTTTAGAGGCCCCGAATGAAGTCGAATTTTTGGCTAAATGAAGTTTGCTTGATTCAAATGTTGTAGAGCACTTCGCGCCTTTTTTGAAATGGGGTTCTAATAGTCAATTGGGTCAATGGGTAATGACTTATGGTCTCCGGAAGTTGGGCCACCTGAAATGGTGGAAAATAAATTTCTTTCAAAATTTTTGTCTGGGTTTCAAAAGGTATTTTGAGCCGAATTTGATGTAATACATTGAAACATAAAATAATTATAAGGTTGGTCAGCCTTAAGGGCTAAATTTCTGGAACCTTCTCGGGTGGTAGAAATGCCTATATAAAAAACACAGGTAGTGTTGTCTAAGGCAGTTCTGGGTAGTAGATTTGGGTAATAATTCGAAGCTTTGTCCTACAAAATATTGTAAGGGAAAATGCCCATGTGGCTTTGCATATTGTAATTTTGAATATTTGTAATTCCACATTTGTGGAGATAATAAGAAGCCAATTTTTTGTTCTCGCAAATTGTTGTTGTTTCTCTGTTTCTGTTATGTGTTTGTGGTATTAAGGGGAGCACCCTTCATCACTTGAAATGGGAATTAAACTAATGTTTCATTTTTCCATTTACAGGGTTGGACCTCTACACACTAGAGTAGTATTCATGTGTACTTGCTCAATCTTTTAGAATTTTTGCCTATTAACTACCATGGGTAAAGCTTCAAATATGGCTTTTTGGCAATTGAGCCCAAGATAGCAAGGCTAGCTCTTGTGCTTGTTAAACAAAAATTTGGCTCTGAAGTCATTAATTTTAACTCTTGTAATTTAAGTTTGCCATCAAGCTACACCTTCAGAAAGTGCAGAGAATTAGTCTCAAAATGAAAGTGATGAAGTCCCGCTTTGTTTTATTGATGTAGAATGGAACTCAAAAATTTGAGAAAATAATGATATTTTAGTCTTTATCTTCTTCAAATCTTAAGATTTGTGATCATTTCATCATTTGGATTGGATTTGGATCAGGTCCCAAGTATATCTTCCTATCAGCATAGCCATTGCACCTTACTGGATGCAATTTGTAGTAAAACTAAGAAACCCTTAAATCTACTTTATAAATTGTTCCTATCATACTCTACACAAAATCGGTACAAGAAAAGATGATGCACTACAGCCTGCAACCCTAAACCTAAGCGTGATTTGTGCCTGAAACTATCATCGAAGACTGGAGAATCCACTAAAATCTGAATTTTGTTGCGGAAAGCACCTCTTCGAGCCCACTCAAGGCTCATCCAACCCAAAAACATGAAAAAAAAAGGCAAGGGAATGTGGCAACGTTGAGGCAGATACAGTCAAAGGAGATTTTTGGTCGAAACCCACTACTGTAAACGAAGTTGTTTTGTTGGATCCCACTACTATGAGTGGGAATGTTGTGAAACCTGCTAGAGCCAAAACTATGGGCGTGCATCCTGAAATCATGAACCCAGCTACTAGTGAAGCCGCCATACATGCTTCGTCAACAAATTCTTCACCAAACAATGGAACACATGACATCTAGACAGGAAAAAAACCCTCTCGTTTGAACTCCCCAATAATGTCATTGAAGTGATCTCAGATTGTAGACCAAAAACTATTATTTTGTTTTTTTCTCAAAGGCATTCCCACAGAACAAGAGTTTTTCAAATGAATACGTCATAACTGGGAGATAACGGATGGGTTATTGAATCTTTCAAGGGTTTGGGTAGGGGGTATGTAGCATGCACATTTTCTGACCCTGACCATGTCTGCATGATTCTCCATTACGTGTCATGGGTTATCTATGGCCAAACTTGTTATGTACAAGCTTGGGATTTGGATTTTTATCTAGAAGGCATTATTAAATCTCGATACTCCATGTGGGTTGAATTCCCCTTGCTCAACCTTGCCTTTCGCCCCTTCTTACAAGATATTGCAGGTCGGCTGGGAAAGGTTCTATGGTGCAAACCACACTGACAAATGGGCTAGCCCATCCTAGAGCCTGCATTGAAATGGATTTAACTCAACCTTTACCCAACTCTATCAAATTGGTAGGACTTGGCTTTGAATTTGAGTAGCGCATTAATTACCTTAATAAGCCTAATACATGCTTTTATTGTCGACGGGAAGGTCATCTTATCAGTAACTTTTCTTTCTGTAAGCCTGAAGTTCCTCAGACATCTGCTCATAACCCCCATGATGTCACCTATGTTCTTGATTATGAGCTACAAAACCATGCTCTTTCTCACCCCTCCACTTCCAACCCCCCTAATGCCACCCTTACACCCAACACCCAGCCTTCTTCTTGCCCACCTCCCTCTCCTCACCAAACCTCACCATCATTTAAAGATGCAGTGCTAGGTTCGTAGCCTTGATCCTCTAAAAGGAAAAATGAAACCTCTCCTTGTAAAAACTTACCTGGGGAATCAATCTCGCCTCCTCAAATGAACAGCCCTGGAAAAAACCAGCCACATCACTCTTCTCTAGAACCACCTGATGAAGTCTCTCCCATGGACTCGCTTGACCAACATCTTAACAAGGATGTCCAAAACAACATGCTTATGAATCAATTTGGCTCTAGTCTGTTGAGGATACCCTCCCAGACTCCATCCAATTAAGTGCAAAATTCAGTCATGGAACGTGCGGGGACTGAGCTTCCTCGCTCGTAAATATCAGGTCAAAAAAATGATCTAGGTTAATCAAATAGACATTCTTATGCTACAAAAAGTGAAAGTTGGCGCAGTGAGACTTGATGTTACTCTTGCTTCCATTTGGCCAGATGTTCATTTTTTCCACAACAATCATACTGACGGAGGTGGTGGTGTTGTTTTGGCCTTTACTCCATGGCTAGCCAAGCATATTTTGACTTTTGGATCTGACCCAAACAATCACTACATTTGGGGTCCTGCTCTTATAAATGACAAGCTTATGGGGTTTTGCTTGATTTGTGCCCCTAACTCTCCTTCTAGGAGAATTGTTCTTTGGGAGTGACTTCACAATAGTCTTCCCAATGTTGAGTGGGTCTTGGGAGGAGACTTCAACATGGTGGAGCATTCTTCTAACCGTAGTTGGGTGGGTTCTTGTCACCTTTCTCATTCTGAATTTGACGCTTGGATGTTGACCCGAAATTCCCTTGATGTTCATGACCCTCTTTCAGGCAAAATAAATCTTCACATGTCGTATTGGTTCACGTGGAATAACCATGGAGAAGGTGGTTTAAGAAAAATGAGTCAGTTGGACCATTTTTATATGTCCGAATTGCCACATTCTCCCTTCACTCGATGGTCGCCTTGTCTCTTAAGATCTCACATTCACCCTCGTTGACCATCTTCCCATCTTCATTGTGCTATCCCTCTCAAATTCCACTCCTTCCAATGACTTACCTTACAAACTGAATGTTTCTCATCTCAACAACCAGGACTGCATAGAGGGCCTTGTGGCCATTTAGAAACTTGAGCCTAAATTACCTTAAGATAGTTGGAGTAACTGGTGGGGGAAAACTATTGACAGATGCACTCCTTCCTTCGTGAGTATGGGTGGAGAGCTGTTGTCAAACGTCGCAGACTTGAGAAATTCTTTAAAAGACAACTAGAACATGGGAGATTGCCTTGCAATCCTTGCAACATCTCTCTTTAGCAAGATGTGGCCAACACTGAAAATACACTTCAAAATATGGCTGTTTATAAAGGCAAAGGTGCTTAAGTTTGTGCATGTCTGTAATGGATTAAGGATGGTGACCATGGCTTCAAATTCTTCTTCCAGTATCTCAACCACAAACATAAAGTACAACACATCTCTACAATAAAATCTGCAAATGGAGTCCTGCAAAAGAGTCACTATGACATTATGAATATGTTTTATGAACACTTCAAAAACCTTTTTACCAATGAACGAGCTAATGATGCTCTTCTCCCTATCCTTGACGAGTTTGTTGCTGGTTGTATTCCTGGGAAAATAGACTCGGACTACAACAAGTTTTTGGATCGGTGGCTTTCCATAGAAGAACTTGGGCCCGTTTGGTAGAGGACTGTTTCCAGCATTTAGCTGGAATTGGCATTTGTATATGCCCATTTCGTCGGAATCCTCAATTTGGGTGTGCAATACGAAACAAGTATAGGAATGTGTTAATGCTCATTTTGGCCCAGAATGAAAATTAACATATTCCATTGAAAAGGTGGAATTGGGATTTGAAATTGGAATTTGAATGGAGGGAAAGCAAATTTTTAAATTTTTCATGTCTACACTTAATTTTTTAATTGTGTGGGGGGGGATTTAATGTATTTTTTATTTATTCTGGGTGGTTTGTAACTTTATTGTTTATTCGATTTTTTAAAAAAAAAATTCAAATTTTTTGTCAAAATTTTTTTCGAATTTTTTTGATGATTTTTTTGACGAATTTTTTGTCGAATTTTTGTTCAATTTTTTTAACGATTTTTTTGACAAATTTTTTGTCGAATTTTTTTCGAATTTTATCTGCAATGATTGTAACTTGGTTCCCTGCCACCAACTTTGGCTACCTAAAACGGTCTGTGATTACATTTTAAATTCAATTCCATTAATAAAAATGAATTATTAAATTTAAAAACATTAAAACAATTCAAAAAAAAAAAATTTAAAAATCATACTCAAATTCCAATTCCAGTTTCAAAAAGTGGAACCAAACGGTCGAAACATAATCCAAAAATGAAAAACCGGACTATCAAATCCATGATTTGACCATTTTCAGCATTTGATCAAATTCATCATTTCCTAATTCCCGCTACCAAACGGGCCCATGCTTCCCTTCAATGTGGCCTTGGAAAAAAGCCCAGGAATTGATGGACTCCCTGTGGAATTCTATATGGCTCTTTGGCCTCACATTTGAGAGGATTTTTATAATGTCTACCTTGAGGGATTTGAAACCGGATCGCTGGGAAATGTGATTAACCAAGGGTTGATTGAACTTATTCCCAAAGGCAAGAGGAAGACAGTGTGAATGGTTGGAGGCCAATCACCCTTCTTAACACTTCTTACAAAATAATAGCTAAAGCTTTAGCACAAAGAATTAAATGCATTTGCCAAACAATTGTGCGTCCAGAACAAACAGGTTTCTTGGGAGGAAGGTTTATCCTAGACAATTTGGCTCTTGCATGGGAAACAACTGAGTGGGCCCAACAATCTGCCCAAGATGCTCTTACTATTAAGCTTGACTTTGATAAATCCTACGATCGCATACACTGGCCTTTCAACCTTAAAATGCTGCAATGGCTTGGATTTAGACCTAGCTTACATGAACATATCAACATGTTATTTAAGGACACATTTGCTAGAGAGGTTGTTAATGACATGCTTTCTCCAGCATTCCCCTTACAAAATCCCATTCGATAGGGATGTCCCCTTGCCCCATTTCTCTATGTTCTTGCAGCTGATTCCCTTGGATATATGTTCCAACATGCTCTTTCACATAGACTTATTCAAGGTGTCTCGCTGCCAAGCAATGCTACAACACTGAATTCTCATTTTGCAGATGACAGTATGTTGTTCATACAACATTCTGCAAAGGAAGTAACTATTATTTTGGATATATTGGACCTCTTTTGCACTATTTTGGGCTCTAAACTGGCCATGCATAAAATTGAATTCATAATGACTCGCCCCAACCCTTGTCCACCTTGGATTTCTAGTGAATGGCGCGAGGTGAAGCATGGTACTATCACTAGATACCTTGGCATCCCCTTTGGTATTGGAGTATCTATTAAACAAATGTGGACTTGGTTCTTGCATAAAATAGAAAGCAAAGTCCTAAATTGGGCCAACGAGTTTCTCTCCATGGTTGGCAGAATCCTAGTCGCCAACAAATTTTTATTAGCTAGTCATGTCTACATCTCATCATGTTGGCTCCCCTCGAAAACCTGTTACAACCGACCGACTAAGCTTATTCAAGGTTTCCTTTGGACTAAATGGGGAAATATCAAAGGTTTTTCGACTATTTCGTGGACTCGTATAGAACCAAAAGATAAAGGAGGGTTGGGAGTTATAGACCCATATACTCAGGGCATTTGCCTCGCAACAAAATGGATTATTAGAGCTTTGGATGGAGATGCTCCTTGGAAACATCTTGTTCAGCACCGTATTCAAACAGCAACTGTTGGACGATCTTGGAATTTGGTTGACTGGAAGGATAAGCTCCTACTTGCTCCCTTCTTCAAAACCCATGGCTCCGACCCCTTTAGCTCCATTTGGAGAGCTTGGCAGATTACATCAACAAGGTTAACTTGGTATGACCAGACCTTAAGTTTTGGGCTGAGTTTTGCTTCTTCCTCCATTTGCCGGTCCAGAAAAATAATAGTCCTGTGGCTAATATCAGCTAACTAAAGGGTAGACAACTTTTTTAAAAAGGTATTCATGTCTTTAGAGACTTATGGGACACACTGAGGTTTGATTGGAAATCGTGGAACTAAATTAAAGATCAGTTCCAGCTTTCCCTAGCCCACAAGAGCTCAATCCAAAAAATCCAACAGCTTGTTACACCTAAGTTCTTATGTCTATTGTCTATGCCATCTCATGATAACTTCCTTAAGGATTGGAAATGGCCAAGCAATTGAAATTCTTGAAGCTTCCCCCTCAGATATGTGTACAAACAACTCCTTCCTTCCGTGGCCTTAGCCCATAAACTCAATCGCAAGTGGCATTACAAGCTCAACAGACCAAAATGGAACAAGTTAAGCTCCCTCATCTGGAAGTCTAAAGATGATGCTCAACCCAGTTGGTAGCGTGGAAAATTCTCCATGTAAAAATCCCTATTGGTGACAGGCTTTCATTTATCACCCCCACTCCATCAGGCTTTCTATATGTGACTATCAAGCATGCCTTCTGGTTCTGCTCCCATGTTCAACATCTCTGGCGTTGGCTCATCTCCACTTTTCTTGTGTTATTTCCCTGGGCTTGGTCTTGGAAAACCGCCTTACTTGGCCTCTCTTCAGCACACAATATCATTACTCAATCTTTCAGACACATAATTCTAAAGCACATTTGGAGATTCAGATGCATCGCTGCCTTTCACGCACATTTCACCCCCTTCAAGTCGAATCATTGATCATCTGTGCGAATTTTCGCCCACAGATCCTTACTCTTCAAGGTGCTCTTCAGGCTAATGCTGGGCTTAGAAGGTTTCTTGAAGATCTGCAGTCTCAACTTGATGCTTATGAGGACAAGTATAAAGTACAAGTTACTCACTCTCGCAGCAAGAATTTTTGGAACACAGATCTTCCCCAAGTTTTCCAAGTAGAGAGTTAAAATAGCAGCCTTCACTAATGTATTATACCAACCTCCAGATGTCTATACAAGCTGAAACGAGTCATGGAATGACAGATGTCATAACAGCGCATGGTTTTGTTAGTGACCGAGGGAAAATGTGGGATCAAGTTGAGGAATTTGACAATGTACAATATGTGGATGGAGCAGCCATAAAGCATGATTCTGCTCGAAATCTGATTGTCAAGTTTGTGATGCTTATTGAAGATGATGATCAGTCTGTAACCTTTTCTTTCAGCAGTGATTTTTATGTCTGTAGTTGCTGTGCTAATAAAATGTCTTCAGCCACTTGTGCAGCTACAGGGCTCAAAAGTGTTGAGGACATCTGCAACTGTGATGCTACATTTGCTCACTTGTCTATGTTACTAGTAATATATTTGCAAAATATAACAGGGCACTATATGGTAGGTATTTTGGAGGGTCTATTTTCAACTCTTATAAGGCTCTTGCTGAGTATATCTGCTGCATGTAATCTTCATGTTAAAACGGCTATGGCAAGTCCCAGATAAACTGTCCATCAGTGTATTCAATTTTTAATTTATTAATATAATTTCTTTCAATAAAAAAAAATCAGTACAAAAGAACTGTAAGCTCTCAATTTTAAAACATCCACACAACAGCAATAAGCAAACCTTCATACCATACTTTATCCATATAGTTGATCGACAATTCTTTTCAATACAGTTAAGGCTTTCCCCTCTTCGCATTTGTTCATAGTAGCCATAAACCCCTTATGTATTTTAGCATCGCATATTTTAACACCACTGTCTCGGACATCACTCTTCGGCCTGGTGGTGTGGAGAACTGTAACCATCCATTTTCCTTCCTGTGGAAAATAATGCACATTAGTGTTGAGATTTTCAAGTCCTTTCAGGTAAGCAGCACAAGATGTTACAACTAATGCAGATATAGTGATTTCACTCGACAAGTTTCCCAATTCAAGCGATGTCTCAGTCCTTCCACGCTGAATCTCAGTGACTGCATGGGCATCTATCAACTCAGAAAACAGATTTACGTTCAATCTTGAGGCTGCTTGATCAATCAACTTCCCTGTTAAAATGGTATACTCTGACGGCAGTCTCTGAAACATTTAACAAATTAGTGTAAAATGACTGAACATTACATAATTGAGAGAAATATTAGAAAGGTAAACACACAATAAAAAATTATAATAAGCCTAAAATAGCGTTACAGAAAAAAAATGGGACTAAAATTTTCAAATTTGATTTTTTCCTTTTTTAAATTTAACAAATTCAAGTTGCACAATGAATGAGAAAACGATATGCAGATTTTTTAAACCCTTAAAAGATAATTTAAGTAATACTAATACCTTCAGTCCATAAATGCAATTCCATATGGCTGCATCCCCCTTGCCACCCTCTTGAATTACCAGACTCCTTAATTCTTCCAACACTTCAAGACCACCTATGTACGGCAGCTTATCACATTCACCAATCTCAATGCGTTCCAGATGACGTAGACGTCCAAGACTTGGCAAGGATTTCAACCCTTTACATCCCTTTGTGCATACAACTTGAAGCCCTGTTATAGAAGATAAACCTGAAATTGTTTCCAATTTGTGACATCCCCACACTATAAGAGTGTTCAACTGCCTTAGCAGCTGTAAGTCCACTTCAATTAGATTTGACATGTGTGAAAGTTCTAGTGATCGAAGCCGAGGACAAATATCTCCACTTATAAACAATTTTGATAGATTTAAATTCCCCAAATACATGGTTTGAAGGCTAATCATGCAGCTTCTAGTAGAAGATTCACAGTGAGTTGAATCTCTAGCTCTATCATTTCTCAGGTCCAAATCCCCACTTAAAGCAACCTTCCACATATTCAATCTTCTAAGTTTGCTGAGTTCTGTGATTGACTGTGAGAAGGATGCTGCTTCAGTGTTTGTATCCTCAAGGGATATAAATATAACTAATTCTTCCAAATGATTGAACATTCCTATAAAATCTGGAAGATTTTGTAACGAGGGACAGTGCCGAATCTGCAGCACTCTCAATTCGAAAAAAGCCTGGAATTCACAAAAAATCTCAAACAATATAATAAGCCTCAGTAGTAAACAATCTTCATGGAACTACTATTCTCAAAATATATGCTCTGACATGAAGGTGCAAGGGCTTATACAGCAGGTGCATTGTGGTCAATGCACATTACATACCCAAATACTCCAGTAAACAGCCATTACATTAACCATAACACAACAGCTGTTTACATTCACCGTTTGCATTGACCACAATATACTAGCTGTTTGCTTTGATGAGTAGTGAATGGAGACTTAACTTCCAGAAAAGAAAAATGAAATACCTGAGCATCTATCTGCAACTTTTGCTAAAGAGCACTCCATGATTCTAGTCCCCGAATAGTTAAAAATTGTAATTTTTGCAGAGGAATCCATGAAGGAATGCTTTTTACCTTGCCACCTCTGTTATCAATTTCAAGCCACAGGAGTACAGTTGATGTCTCAACAGAACCATCTAAATTACCTATGAAATAAGTGATTTTGATGTTAAGGGACGTGTCCTCAAACGAATGCAGACACCTGCCCTTTGTTTCTGCTAGGATCCTTTTGAATCCCTTTGCTTCCTGCAAATAAGGATCAATGTTAAATTTGTGCTTGGTTGGAAGAAGGAACATTAAAAAAATAATAATAATTAAAAATTTAAAATGTTTTTTCAAAAGTGTTCTATAATTTCAAATATGTGAAGTAGAGGAACACCATAGATCTAAGATCGCTGGGTCGCCAGAGCCGAGGAGGGCCCAAATCATCCGCCATTTGTCTTCCTAGATCTCGGAGATGATCGTGCATTCTAAACATATTTTGCTTGCCCACCACTTCAACTAGGCACCTATCTTGCAGGGTTTGAATTGCTTGTTCAGCACTCCAATGACACCCCTTCCATACTGAAATAGCTACATTTTTCTTCTCTTTAATAAAGAAACAAGCAATATCCATAAAAATTTGTTTCTCCTGACTATCCAGACCATCAAAGCTGATTTTAAGCCTTTGCATTATATCTTTGGGCTGGATATTCCCAATTTTCTCCAATTCTAATTCCCAATAGTTCTCATTCCTACCACAAACATGGGCACCCAAAACTTTTAGTGAGGGGTAAACCTCCACAGAATTTGACGAAGCTTTCAACCAAATTACTATATCCTATGGGCGGACGCCATCCGCAGAAAGCATGGCTGCAAAAGAGTGCTTTAGCATGATGCCTATCCATTCCCTTCATTTTATAATTGATGGTGATATCTGCACCCATTAACACACTTTGATCACGGGTTGTAACAATTACCAGGCTACCAGGACTCAGCATAGCTTCAAATAACAGGGCATGCAACTGGTCCCGATGATCGATATCATCTAGTACTATAAGAAAATCAAAACCCAAACGTTTTGCCCTTCCCAGACGATGCTCTAGCTGACCTATTCCTTCATCCACATTCCTAAACTTTCGATCTTCATGGAAGAGATCTTTGAATAGCTGACTTTGTAAGAAGTGCAATTCACCTTGGGCATATGATTCTCTCACATCAAAGAGAAAACATGAAGCATCGTAGGCTGAACGCTTCCTGTTAACCAGTTCTTTCGCCAAGGTGGTCTTCCCAGACCCTCCGAGTCCAAATATCCCTATTATCTTGACCTTATCCTTCACTGTCTCTGAGAAACATCTTTCAAAATCTTGGACCAGTTCAGCGAGACCAGTGGGGTATTCCGCAACATGTAATGGTATCCTCTTTTCTATTTCTTGCAGCACACGGGACACAATCTTTTCACACAAATCGCTGAAAGCCGAAATCAAATAATTCTTCAGAAATTTATTCCAGTAAGTTAAACTCTTGAGAAATCAATGGGAAACGAAGAGTTTCTTTAGAAAGCTATATTCCCCTAAGGTAAAATCTATGCTTTTCCATAGGGGCTTTAAAGGAAACAGTAAATACACTTAAATACACCATTAAATTTTAAAATTTACGAAAGATATAAACAGAATTATGCAGCTAAAGTTATAAAATTAACACAGGGGATCATGATCATCAGAGTTATCCCGCGCCCTGATTATACAGGTATTTTCCATCTACAATCAATAAGAGAGGTGTCCTCTCTCTCATCGTTGCCTTCTTAAAGCTGTGAATCTTATACACCAGGGGGGAATTTGAAAACCCTTCGACACATAACGGCAAACCCCAGACGAGAAAAAAAAAAAGAAATTACAATTGAAATCAAGATCCAACTATAGCAAATCCTCTATTAGAAGTTTGTATTAAGAATTAGCAGTAATCTTACTGCGATTTCTTAAAAACCAGGCCGAATCTGAAACTCTTCAACACAAAACGGCAAAACCTAGACGAGAAAAAAGATAAATTACAGTTGAAATAATTTGAAGATCCAACTCAAACAAATCCTAAATTAGAACCTTGTATGAAGAAATAGTTGTAATCTTACTCTCCATACTGGCTCTGTTCATAGCCAGATACATTTGAAGCAGATACGAGGGCATCTTTCCACCCGTTTAGCTTCTGATGGTTCCTGTGTTTACTTTCATATTCAGCAAATGCGGCAGCATACGTTCCCTTCTCGTTGTTGATATGGCGTAGCTCCCATGGCTGGACATCATAGAACACAGGAATAAACAGAGATTTAGGACATTGCTGTAGCATAAGAGCGAGCTCGTCTAAACACCAGGACGAGCTGGCATAACCTTTGGAAAAAATGGCTATCTGGACAACTGATGAGCATATGGCGTTGTGAATGGCAAAGGGAATAGAATACCCCCCTTCTATCTCTTCACGGTCTAGAAATGCTCGACACCCCCTATCATGAAGAAGTCTATAAAGCTGTTTAGCAAGAGTATTTTTGACATCAGGGCCCCGGTGGCTAATGAATACATCATATACTTTAGGATACGCAGCCGATCTTTCACTTCGGTATTTGTATTCTATAATTTCTTGAGAAGATGAAGAGGAGGAAGCCATGATAATAAATCTCTAAAGCAGAGCGTCCTGGATTGGCTGAAATGGTACAATGCAAACTACTGAATAATGTAAACCATAGCTGCAATAACCATATGCTCTGTAGTTCTAGTCGACTGTATAAAACAATTAGTTCAAAAAAAATCCCCAAATACAAATAAGCATCTTTGACCCGTCGATTAAGCAATAACAGCTGCAATAACCCATATGCTATGTAGCTCTAGTTGACTTCTATACTGTAATAATTTAAAACAAAATTCAAGCATTTTTTACCTGCCAATTAAGCAATAATAGCTGTAATAACTCATATGCTCTCGAGTTCTAGTTGATTTATATAGTGCAATAATCTTTCTCATTCATATATATATTCACTAGCAATCGCACCTTAGTGTGCAATGGGTACGCCGTATTTATGAGGAAAAAAAATTGCTTTCTTTTGTAAGTAGTAATAGATTATTATTTGTAAAATTATTTAATTGAATAGAAACATTGTAATTTGATTGTTTTAAATATTTGTTGAGATAATGGTTGACCGTTCAAGCATGTGCTCGCTAACACACGTTTTGGAAGGATAATGGTTGACTGTTCAAGCATGTGCTGACTAATCTCTCTTTCCAAGCGATCTTGCAAAGGACTCAAAAAGATCACACCTTTGCTCTATCTCCAAAACAATGTGATGAATGAAAGAGAGTGCATAATCTTAACAATAATATTTAGAGTATTCTTAGCAATGATGCACAAAAAAATCACAACATTCAAATTCATATATAATTGTGATACAAAATGGATTTTCTTTAATGACGAATAAAACATAAGTGTTTATTGGCTTAGTGGCCATTATACCATCACCTAAACGTGACAAAATGCAATGTATTTCAAATTCGGTCTGACTAAAAGTTACCTAGCTATAGGAAGGTTTATAAAAGAATTACCATCTAGTTTTAAATCTTTCAAACACATGCATGCATTCCATGTTCAGAACTTCATGTCTGCCAATTTTTGTAACAGCAGTGTAGGAACGTACAAGACGGTTGAACACTTTTTGACCGTTAGATTGCCCCGCCATTTTATCCTCCTATCTTGTGATTTTCTCTTCTCACCCGTTTTAAATGGTCCCACTATAGTAGACGATATCAACCCAAAAAAGCAGAACGCTACTTGTATCATAGTGGACATCTGGATGTGCTTGGGCCTGCAGAGAGTGGCCAAACTCTATTATATTTTACTAGTGGCTTTCAATACATCGCTTGTTTCCACCTTTGCCATCCAATACTCCTATCCCAAGCTTGTCTCCCTTGGGATTCTTCCTTTTGATGGTATAATAACTTACATGGAAAGGTCATTTAATTATTTGTCCTTTTTTTTTTTACTCCCTCTCATCCTCTTTAGATCCCCTTATCTTTGTATCAATATATCTCATCATCTATGTATCTTTATATGTCTTCCTCTCTATCTCCCCCTCTTTATGTCTTTGTATTCTCCATATTTCTTCTCCTATCTCTTCATCTATATCTATCTTTATCTTGTCATCTCTCTATCACTCTCTATCCCTATATATCTCCCCCTTTCTACCTCTCTCTCTATCACTTTCTACCTCTATTTTATCTTTATATCTCTCCCTCTCTCATTCTCTAGCATCTTTATATATTTAGAACTTCCATCTGCACTCTCCCCTCTCTCTCTCCTCTTCATATCCCTCTTCTTTTCAATCTTCATATTTTTAATTTAATTGTCATAGTAATCAATAAGTTCATGGTTTCATTCATGTGTCACAACACCTGGAAGAAGATTACAAAGAAGGTTTCAAACTTATGATTAAATATAGAAAAAGACAAACAACATCTAAATCTAAAATGATTTGGTATTATGAAATATTAGTATGCTACGAAATGCATGAACATTTCCAATTTGTGTCATTTGTACACTAAAAATGTAAATGTTACTTGAATTTAATTACTTTCTAAATTTTCTAAAGGCTTATATATTTTCTTTATTCAAAAATTTAAAGCTGTGTTTAATCAAATTATTATTCTGGTAGTTTGGACAAGGGGAAATTTGGATTGTGAAGTGACATTGGTTACTTTGATAATTTTAGTACTTCAAATTCCTATGGTGAAACACTATAGCACAATTTAAAAGTTATTGTGACACTAGAAAAAATATTTCTCTAAATTGGAGATAGTCCAATTCAAATTCAATTCCATGCACTGCTTCGAAAGTTATGGAATGTAACACCTACAATTGCATATTGGAAGCTTTGAATGTCATAGTCAAGTTCCAAACTCACCTCAAAAGAACAAACTCTTATTCTTGCATCCATACATATTTTTACAAATATACATAGTGAAGTAAGTTAAATAAATTTTAGTGAGGGTTCAATAAAGAAATAAGTTAATTTAAATAATCTAAATTTAATGAAAGATTTTGATAAAATAATTAATATATTTAGTTGGAAAATTCTAAGAAATGTCAATAGTTGTTTTCTCAATATTGCAGAAATAAAAAGAATACTTTAATATTAACGTATCATTTATGTTGTCAAGATTATATTTAGAATTGAAAATAAGGATAAAAGATTATAACTCTTTTCATATATTTAAATTCCCTAGTAAAAATAATCAAAAGAATTGTCCAAAAATATCAAAGATATTATGCATCACATTCTATATTTAATAGTTTTTAATCATATATTTTTCTAGTTTTATCTATTAATGGTAGATGACACTGTAAATTTTTTTAACTATAGTTATTTTTTAATTAAAAATTAATAAAAATAAATATATTTTAATAATTTTTTTATGTATATGTGTTAATCATATAAATATAACATTACTCTACTATAATATAAAATAATAATAATAAACCAAATGTAAACATGAAGGAAATACTCTAAGGGAGTGCACAATCTTCACAAGCAATATTAATATAAAATATATAATTTCCAAAGAAGCTGCTGAAATTTTATAGAAATAATCAAATTCTTGAAAAAGCCATGACACATTCGCCATTTCCCCATTTCAAGAATTAACCACTTTTTATATTTTAATATAAATTATACAAAAATAAATCTTAATTAATATCGAGTCATATTAAAATAATAAATTTTTAGAATATTTAATATGGACAGAGTATTTTAAAGCACATCAAATAGTCATGATGATGCGATTTTATTTGTTTTCTTCCTAAACCCAAAATAATCATCCAAGAGTAAGTTGGGGACTAGTTATGGAATATAAATGTCATGGTTTATAAATTATAAAGAAAAAAGATACTTTTCACAATCGTAAGAGAGGTAATAAAGCCTAAGTATTGCTCCCATTTCCATGTACACCTAGGGTTTGGCTATAATTTACAGAAGGGAGGAAATGACACTATCGATTGCCACATGTTTAAACTTTTCAGTTCCTTCCATCTATGTAGTTGCATGTCTGCCAAGCACGTCAAGCTGCACTTTGGGACCGAGCGATTTATGGCAGTGCTATACCTTCAATGTCAATTCGATGATCAATTATTAGTTGCAGTTAGAATGGAATCAATATCGCTATTCAGGTTTTTTGTAGAATTCTACACTATTTTAGCATCACCATTGTAAGACCATGCGTAGGCTAACATTGACACTGCCTGTTCATAGAACCAACCATGGCTTCGTATGATCACCAATACCTGCTACTGGAGATGGCTTCCTAGGCAGAAATAAAATAAAGAGAGTTATTGCCAGAGAGCAATCCGACACCTATATTTACATTAATTTGGGATTTGAGTATTTGTGAGATATTGTCTACAATGTATGGGATAATAAGAAGAATCAGCTCAAATTGGCTATTATAGCTAATGTAGGAGCAATTTATGGTGGTCCTGTTGTTCTAGAAGTTTTGGAGTAAACATAACATTTTTAACCAATTTAATTTTTTATTAGAGGAGTTGCACATTAATCAAAGAAAAATAGGCTGGTTGGATTTTTCAAAGAATAATATTTTTTAAATACATTTTAAAATATGAAAATAAATTTTATATTAGTTTAATTTGATATTAAATGTTATTTGTTTTATTGAATTCATAATAAATTGGATTCCTTATTCTATAAAACACTTTGCACGCAACATCTATACTACTGAAGTTCAAATACATAGTAAGCATGGCAGTTCCTATACCAAAACCATAGTCGAGCTTAGATTTTATAACATAAGCATGCATTTGCATGCCCAACTCAGAATCATCCAAACCACTACATGCCTGCACGACACTAGTGATGATAAATGCACCCAATTCACTTTTGTATCTTTGCAATAAAAGAAACAGTTCAATTGCTTACTAAAATACATGAAAGTTAATCTTGTTACCAGATTCTTTTTAATTTGATACAATATAGAGAATAAATGTTTTGAGATCTTTTCTGATATCTGTTGTCAATTCCACACCACCTTGTAAACTGAACTCATGCGAATCCAGGAGGTAAGAAAAAGTTTGTGAAAGAATTGACAAACCAAGAAATGATTGAGAGCACCCACTCACTCTAAAAATAAAATAGAAAAATAGAAAATAAAAAGGAAGAAATTTGTTGAGACTAAAAAAAATGACAAGTGCATATTTGAACCTGCCAGTAGTTCCTCAATCTAAAAGCACAGAAAAAGAATTCAACAATAAATTCAAACCATAAAATATAATAATTTATTACAAAAATTTAACCAAAGAGGAAATTGTTCAAGAAACAGATTTCAAAATCAAACAACCAAAATTCAAGATGGGCCAAAAAAACCATTTGGCGTACCTAGTTAATCGAAATGTGATGAGGACCACAAGCCATCAAAAAGAAACATTGGAATAAATAAAGAAAATACCAATAAAATGACAGCAATACGTAGAATATGGGAAAATGGTTGAACAAGTGTGCAACAGAGCAAGCAGCAGTTGCCGAAAAAAATGAATTGGTTGCCGATAATAAGGAATACGATAAGATAGGACTCACAATGGGCTAAAATAAGTTTCACAAAATATTATATTTTACAATGCGATTGTGATAAATCCGCGTATAAGAGCTCAAATGCAATCACCCAATGAAATGCTAAATAAATAAGTTGTAGATATTATAATTCTAAAATGTTTGCATCTATATACGCATAAATATAAAATTAATAATGAAATGTAAAAAAAAAAGTAAACCAATTTTCCCTAGTACCTCCCCACATTTTCCCTTCTCTTTTATTAGTACTTTCCGGTAGGCTATGACAACTTGTCTCTACCAATTAAAATTTAGTATTTATCTTGTTTTGTTAAAAATTTCACGTTTTTATAGTTTAAATGCAGTTTTTTTAACTTTATAAATTGAAAAAATGATTTATTGATTATCTCATTGGTCAAATGGGTTTGGGGTCTTATTGCCATTTTTTAGCCACTCATTTTTATAAAAATGTTAATTTTTTTTACTATTTAAAAAATAATAGTACTTAAATTTTCCTTCCTATTGAGATTTTAATAAGTGTGGTCCTTTATTAATAATACAAATTGTATTCATACTTTATTGATTTTTTTTTTTTAAAAAAAAATTTATACCAAAGATTAATTTATATTACATTTATATGAAATAAGATAATATTAGATCCTTGTTATATTATTTTTAAATATATTGAATGTTTATTTGATTTTACTTTTAATGTATTATATAAAATTTTAATATATATATAATTAAATAATAAATATATGTATTAAATATTGAATAGAAAATATACTATTAGAATATAATAATATTATGCTATTTTATTTATTAAAAATATCTCTAGATTATTAATATAATAATACTTACAAAAATATTTAGTAATTTACATTATATAAAATTTAAATATAATTTATATTATATATCATTTTAATATATAATTAATAATATTTTGCACGTGTATAAAGCTATCTCATCAAGGTATGCCAATAATTTAAAAAATTAATTGAACATGTAGTTGTCTAAAATATTAAAAACTATTATAATTTTAATATTTAATCTATTTCTAAAAATATTTTACATGTGTATTAAGTTAGTATGTCAACAATTTAAAAAATTAATTGAATATGTAGTTGTCTAAAAAATTAAAAACTTTTATAACTCTAATATTTAATCTATTTTTATTATTCTATTATTTTTAAAAATAATAATTATTAATATTAACATTAAGAATTAAAATTAATAACATTATAATTTTAATAAAAATCTAACTTTATACAATATATTCAATTTCTAAAGAATCTTAATTACTACAAAAAATTTCACATTTAAAAAATTAATAGAATAATTATTAGCATATATTGAAAAAAATTAGAAAAGGAAAGGAAATTGTCAACCATAAAATATACTAATTTATATATCTCAATCTTTTCATTAATGCCCAAATGTTCATTAAATATAAGGCTCTTTTACTTCAAAAATTTGCATAAAATATTACATCAAAATGTAATCTAACATGTTATATATAAGTGATTGCTTGGATTGATATTTTTATAATATATGTGGTTGAATTTGTGTATATTTTTAATTTTTTTTTAAATTTTAACTCTAATATTTTAAAATTTTATTGTGTCATCTATTTTCTCTATGTGATAATATATCACAACGAATAAAATCAAAATTTGAATTTAAAAAATTATATATAATTTTCTTCTAAAAATCTTAACGCTCAAAATTATATAAATTATAATAAAAATTCAAAATCAAATTGATTAAATACATTTTAATATTAAAGTATATATTAAAAAAATGTTTTTAAAATTATTATACTTATAATAAAATTTTAATTGAACAATTGTAAAACTCATATTATATAGTATTATAAATTTATATCAAACCTTTGCCAATTAATAAATAAATAAAATATATTATATAAACAACTTCTCTTTTATCATAAGATACACTCAGTAAATGATACATAATTAAAGTTATACATATATTATTGTAGACTATGATTTTGAACCTGTTACCTGTCTTGAAAGGCTGAAACATTCAAACATTAGACTAATCTAACATGTTCATGAACTAAAAAACAGCATAAGACATGAAAACAAAACCAAAGCCACCTCAAGATTGTTGCTAAAAAAACAAGTGCTATAGAGCAAATGTTTGATTCGCTTCAATTAGAGGGATGTGGGTGTGCTCTCTAAGCACTTGGAGCATATTCTAATGCATACTAAGATTGATTTTAGACCAAATATAGGTGTGATATGATGCTATATGCTATGCTAAACAATGAAAGAAACTATATTAATCCATTATTGCTAAGCTATGATGTTCTTTAAGAAAGCTTGAAGATGATAAAAAGAAACTAACAATTAGTATTGCTTATGCTAAGTCTAGAGCTAAATGGACATGATAACAATGCATAAAATGAAAGGTGAATGGATATTTTGCTCTTGGAAATGAGGACTATTTATAGACTTTTGGGAGGATGAATGAGTGGCTAGGATCAAAATCTTTAAGAGAGGCCAAAATTCATTCAAAGGGGAGCACATGGATTGTGCTAGTTCAAGGCCACCTCCTTGTGACAAGTGTCACAAGGGCATTGGGTTGAAAGATGGGAGGAATGTGCACAATTTGGAAAATGTGCCTAAGGTCAAAGGGTGTAAGAAAGGGGTGAGGGGCTTCTTAAATGCATCATAAATGCATGTAAGAGGGATAACGAGGCTTTAAATGCATCATAAATGCATGTAAGAGAAGCCTCTAGAAGTTTGTTGACTTTGGTTAAAGTTTAGGAGTTGGCTAACTTTGTTTAGGGAATGTGACAAGGTTAGGGGGAGGATTAGGATTAGGATTAGGGGATTTTAGGATTAGGATGGGTGAAGAGGTTGGGTTGAGAAGTTTCTAGAAGAGTCTAGAATTTTCCTAGGTTTTATGGAATAAAAGTTTATTCATTCCAAAAGCTTAAGTTTGAGAAAATTTATTGAAATATTTTCAATAAATATGAAAATTAAATATTTAATCTTAATTAAATATTTTGAGTTGAGATTAGGGTTAGAAAAGATGGGATTAGCCTTTTAATCGAAATTAAGAAGGGATTAGAAGATTTTGGAAGAGGTTAGTGGTCTTAAGGAAATTGGCCAAGTTTTGGTCAAAAAATAAATTAATTATTTTTTGGAGGATTTTTGGTCAATTTATTAATTAAAATAATTAATAAATAGGGGATTAATGTTTAAATAAGATTTAAACATTTTTGGGAGGGATTTCTTAATTAAATATTTTTAATTAAGAAAAAGGGATTTAATGACATAAAAATAAATTAATTAATTAAATAATTAATTAATTAATAAATGATGATGTCATCAGGAATTTTTCAGAAAATAAAAATACTTTATTTTCTAAAGGATTTTTAGGTGTCTACATTTTGCCCCTCTTTGATGCGATGCCGCAAGTGGCATAGCTTCAAAGACAAGAAAATAAGATGCCCAAGGCTAGAATTTAGAAGAATAAGGGATTGTGCCCCCTCGAGAAAATAACGCAAGGAGTAAACATTGTGAAATTTTCTCGAAAGGAAACAGAGAAGGAACGACTGAGGAAGCAGAGGAGATAAATTACCAAGCTTCCAAGAGCAAAGATGGGTGAACGCAAGATGAGAGGGAATGCAAAATGCAGGATGCAGCTACATGAGGATGCAAGAGTAATCTATATGATGCAGGATGCAGGGGAGATGGGGAAGCTCCAAGTGCAAATGTGGAGAGCACAACCTAGTTTAATATAGCAATGCTAGAGACTTGCCAAGGATACTGGGATCACGAGGCCTTGTCACCAGCGTTGCATAGGACTGACGCGAAAAAGACATGTAGGGTTGCCCCAGCATCGCACATGAAACCCGAAGGAGGCATGGTGGAAATGATGCTGAAGAAACCACAAACACACGACTGACTCACAGGCAGAAGCAAAAGATCAAAAGACCTTGCCCCAGATTATCCTCATTCGCAGCACACCATGATATAAAGGATCGTGGTGACGTTGAGTAGAGAACAATGAGAAGCTGTAAAAGATTAACAAGACCCAAAGGACAAAATCCAAGGTCAAAATGAAAACTCCAAAAAGACATCCTTTGCCAAGGAGAGAGATTTGATTTGATTGATGGCGGGAAGATTAGATCAAACAGGAGGAAGGATACATCCTCAAGGACCTGCTGATTGATGAGAGAATGAGTGGTGTTGTTCGCTGGCAAATGATGAAGTCAAAGAATAATCACGGTGATCAAGAATAGTCGACAATTGAGGTTGTTGAAGTACAAGGCTGGGTAGGACAAAGTGTGCTGATCAAAATGCTGCTGCAGGACTGACAAGGACTGATGTACAACGGACGGGAAAAGATATACAATGGATATGTACAAAAGCTCAGGATTGGGGATAGGAAGATCTCGCTATACAGGATAGAGTACAAGATATATGCAAGATATGGTACAAGATATGTGCAAGAGGGATTGTGATGTTGCTGAAGGTTGATGGAAAAAGGAATGCTGGGGGATGGTGGATGGGGATGGAAATGGGAGAAAAAGGACTGAGATGGTGGGATGGGGGATGGGAGTTTGATAGATAATGACTCGGTCCACTATGTATGGTGCCTGAGTGCCAGGTTTTCACCAACATACTTGTCCAAGGCGCCTGAATTGCCAAGTTTTCACCATTGGATGATTTTTTCTTTTTCTTTTTTCCTTTTTTGCTTTTTTTGCTTTTTTTGATTTTTTTGATTTTTTTGACTTTTTACTGCTTTTTCCAATTTTTATGGATTTTTTGAATATGTAGGATCTGGTTCAGGCATAGAACCTCTTCAGATGTATGATGTTGATTGGATCATTCAAAGGCTCTCCTTCTGGTGTAGATAGCTGATAAGCTCCGGAGCCGAAGCATGAGGTGACCACATAGGGGCCCAGCCAAGTAGGCTCAAACTTGCCTTTCTTTTCATGATTTGCTTGGACCTTTTGATTTTCTTTGAGAACCATGTCACCGACTTGGAACTGTCTAGGATGGACCTTCTTGTTATAACTCCTTTTGAGTCGATTCTGGTATGCAACCAGGTGATCATATGCTTGCTGTCTCTTTTCATCTAACAGGTCTAGCTGTGTGAGATGGGCTACACGATAATCTTCATCAGTGGTGTAGTTCTTCATGGAGACTCGCAATGAGGGGAGCTCGACCTCGATCGGCAGAACGGCTTCAGCACCATATACAAGGGAATATGGGGTGGTGCCTATGGGAGTGCGATAGGAAGTGCGGTAGGCCCAAAGGGCAGGATTGATTTGGAGGTGCCAGTCACGACCAGAATCATTGACAACCTTCTTGAGGATTTTCAAGATAGTTTTGTTGGTTGCCTCAGCTTGGCCATTTCCTTGAGGGAAATATGGACTGGAGAAACGGTGATGGATGTGGAGTCTGGCACACAGATCATCCACATGCTGGTTTTCAAAAGGTGTGCCATGGTCTGTGAAGATGGTAGATGGTATGCCGAAGCGACAAATGATATGATAGAGGATGAACTTGGATATTTGGATGCCAGTAGTTAGCGTGAGCGGAATCGCTTCAACCCATTTGGTAAAGTACTCTGTGGCTGTTATGATATACTTGTGTCCATCTGAAGAGAGGGGGGTGATCAAGCCAACGAGGTCGAGGCCCCAACATGAAAAAGGCCATGGTGGTGCAATAGGCTATAGATCCTGTGCTGGTGCATGTATCAAATTGGCATGCTGTTGACATGGGAGACATTTCTTGACAAATTCACACGCATCATGTTCCATTGTTGGCCAATAATATCCAACTCTAAGCAGCTGCCTTGCTAGAACCATGCCACTCGTGTGGGCACCGCAAATTCCAGCGTGAACTTCTTGTAAGGCCAGGACGGCCTCGTTTGAATCTAAACATCTAGATAGGACATTGTGATACCCGCGACGATATAGGGTGTTGGCTACAAGAGTGTAGCGGGAAGCTCTGCGAATAAGGTTTTGGCGTTGGTTATTGGTGAGATGGGGAGATATGATACCATTTTTTAGATATGCATGGATGTCGTGGTAAAATGGGGATTGAGGACCAACCAAGACACATACCATTTCTGCATCAGCGTTCTCATAAGCTGGCATATGTAGCTGCTCGACTAGGAATTCATACTGTGATGCGTCGCGTGGGATTTCTAACAAGGATCCAATGGTTGCCATTGCGTTCGCTGCTTTGTTCTGAAGTCTTAGGATCTGTGTGAACTGTAGATGTAGGAAATGCTCTTGCAGTTTGTCCACCAGCTCTTTGTAAGGTAGCAACTTGTCATCCTTTGTTTGATATTCATCTAGGACTTGTTTGATAATCAACTGTGAATCTCCAAATACTTGTAATTCTATGATATTCCACTGAATGGCTGTTCTAAGACCTAAGATGAGTGCCTCATATTCTGCAATGTTGTTGGTACATGGGAATCTCAATTTGAATGATTTTGGGATGTAGTCACCTTGAGGTGTGACTAATAGGATTCCTGCCCCTGATCCATGTGATGTGTAGGAGCCATCAAAGTATAGTTTCCACATGGGTTGTTCTTCGATCACACATAAGTGTTCATCAGGGAATTCCATGATTAGTGGATAGGCATCCACCAGTGGTGCTTCTGCTAGCTGATCGGCAATGACTTGCCCTTTGATTGCTTTGCGATCAATATACTGGATGTCAAACTCACTGAGTATCATGACCCATTTTTCCATACGGCCTGTGAGAGTTGTCTTTGATAGTAGATATTTGAGGGGGTCCACCTTTGAAATGAGCTTGATTGTGTGACTGAGCATGTAATGTCTAAGCTTTTGAGTGGTAAAGACCACTGCAAGGCATGCTTTTTCCATAGGTGAATAATTAAGCTCATATCCGACAAGAGTGCGACTGATGTAATAGATGGCTCTCTCCTTGTTGTCATCATCATGCTGAGCTAAGAGTGCCCCCAGTGCTGTAGTGGTTGTCGAGATGTAGAGTATGAGAGGGCATCCTGGAATTGGTGGTACTAGGATTGGAGAATTGGCAAGATACTCCTTGAGCTTATCAAAGCTTCTTTGACATATGGGATCCCATTTGAAGCTTGTGTCTTTGCATAAGAGATGTGTAAAAGGTTGGCACTTGTCTGCTAACTGAGAAATGAACCGACGCACTGATTGAAGCTTTCCTTGTAGGCTTCTGAGCTGTTTGAGTGTTCTTGGTGGAGGCATCTCTGTTATTGCTTTGACCTTCTTGGGGTCTATCTCTATGCCTCGTCGCGATACTATGAAACCTAGGAGCTTTCCAGATGTAACACCAAAGACACATTTCTTTGGATTAAGCTTTAAGCCATAATGATTCAGACGATCAAACACATGCTCTAAGATGTTGAGGTGTTCATCCCTTGTTTTGGATTTTGCAAGGATATCATCCACATAGTCTTCAAGGATCTTGTGGATCATGTCATGGAAGATCGCTGTCATTGCTCGCTGATATGTTGCTCCTGCATTCTTTAGCCCAAAGGGCATCATATTGTAGCAGAAGGTACCCCATGGGGTTGTGAATGCTGTTTTATGTTGATCTGCTTCTGCTATATGAACCTGGTTGTAGCCGAAAAAGCCATCCATGAGTGATAGCATTTCGTGACCCACTGTGAGGTCTACAAGCATGTCTATGTTTGGCAATGGGAAATCATCCTTAGGGCATGCCTTGTTCAAGTCCCTGAAATCAGTACAGAATCTGATGTCGCCAGGAGGCTTTGTGACTGGCACCATGTTAGAGATCCATTCTGAGTAGTCGATTG
This sequence comes from Chamaecyparis obtusa, assembly GCA_027943335.1. NCBI lineage: Eukaryota > Viridiplantae > Streptophyta > Pinopsida > Cupressales > Cupressaceae > Chamaecyparis > Chamaecyparis obtusa. Next base: position 413,383 of record BSBK01005806.1, read on the forward strand.
CTCTGATGATTTTTGCTTGAAGGAGCTTCTCAAGCTCTGCTTTAACTAGTAATGCTACCTTTGGATGCATTTTCCTTAGCTTCTGCTTCACTGGCTTGACGTTTGGATCTACTGATAGATGATGAACAAGAAGGTTTGGATCAAGCCCAGGCATGTGGGCGTATGACCATGCAAAGTTGATAACTGATTCCTTGAGCAAGGTGCTGAGAGCCATTTCTTCTCCTTCTGTTAGGTTGACTGCAATGTAGGTGATCCTTGGACATTCTTCTGTTCCCAAGTTGATTGGCTTGGTTTCCTCTATGATGATCGGCGACTGCTCTGGTCTATAATCTTGGATAGGGGGAAGAGGCAAGGCTTCATCTTCTAGCGCCTGAATTGCCAGGTTTTCGCTAGAAGATACGCCCTTTGTTTTTACTATTTTGGAATCAGAATGTGCCCCAGAAGGGTTTTCACATAAAGACTCATGATGTTCTTTTGCTTTATCATTTTTGCGACTAAAGCTTGCCTCTTCCCCAAAATATCCTTTTGGGTGAAGTGTATAAACAGATGTCGATGTTGGATCCTGGTTGACTGCTGGATCTGATGCCCCTGGGATGAATTCTAGGAGTGCTTGTGCGCTTTGGAACTCGTCGATGTGTGCGATGCTTGGTTGGTCCCAAGTTATGAGTTTAAGGTGTGTGAGGGGAAGGTCTATGAGGTTGATGGATAGTTGTTGGAGGACAGAAGTCCCCAGGAGGGTGTCGTCGGCAAAGATATCATCGTAGGATGGGATGTCTTTCTCTTCGGGGATGTCTTCGATTTCCACGAGGTCATCCTGGCTATTCGAGAAGTTAACGCTAGTCATGTTGGTGCCCTCAGTTGCAGTATTGGGCTCTTGTTCGGGCAGGCGAGGGATATTAAAGCCAAGTCCTCGATGTTCAAGATTTTGTGATGGTGTGATAGGAAACAGATTTCCATCTTTTTGTGGTCCTAGACCACCGCCCTGATAGTTATATTGTTCTGTGACATTCTTGTATGGGATTGGATATTTCTCTTTGAAGTACTCAAGAAGTTGCGTGTCACGGGATGGGGGATCTTTGTACAACCATCTGTTGATATCCGGCTCCATCTCTTTGCTGTTTATGTTGCCATGGGATTCAAAAGTCATAGATCCGATTTTCTTGATTTCATGATGCTCTTCAATAGGCTTGCTTTGGTGATTTGGGCGCCCTTGAGTATGTGGATCAAGCGGAAGGGCCCCTACGGCAAATGCATCATGTAGGCTATATTCACCACAACCCTGGTTATTGATCTTGACGGAAGAGAGGGTGGAGGTGAGAATGGTTTCTGGATCGCAATGGGATCGGGATGAGCTGGCAATAGAAGTACCAATGTCAGTTCCAGGACAATGAGTGGAGTGAGGGAATGATGCTTCCATCGCACGACAGTATGCGAAGGGTTGGGGGTCAGCATGGATGGTAACCTCAGTGCCTTGATGCGGAAATTTGATGCACTGATGGTAAGTAGATGGTACAGCCTTAATGGAATGAATCCACGATCGGCCTAGGAGGATATTAAATGGTAGGTCAAGATCAACAACATGGCAGATAGTATCTTATGTTGCTGGGCCCAGCTGAATGGGCAAAGTAATGGTACCTTCTGAGGTACGCTCCAAGTTATCATAGGCTTTGATAGTGATCACTTCATGTGCTATATCGGCCTGGGTGAACCCAATCTGCTGAATGAATTTTAAAGTACATAAGTTTAGAGCTGAGCCATTATCTATTAAGACCCGTTTGATGGCAAAGTCTCTGACCATGACGGCAATGCGGAGAGGAAGAGTATGGTTAGGAGCGACATTTGGTATATCAGATTCTTTGAAGGATAAAGCACATGCTGCTGATAGGTGTGCCACAAGAATTTCAAACTGAGTTGTGTTAATGTCCGTGGGGACATGGCCTTCTTTTAGAGCTTTGTCCAGGATCTCCTGATGGATGGGTGATGTGCGGAGCAAATCCAAGATAGATATTTGGGCTGGCATGTTCCCAAGATGCTCTATGATATTGTATTGTGCACTTGGTGCATTATGCTGTATTGCGCGTGCATTTGATGCTGGCCTGGTGTTAGACTGTGCTGTGGATGCAGTAGACGTTGGCCTTGGAGGAGCAACTGACCTCGGAGGAGCACCGGCAACAGTTATCCTACCACTGCGGGTAGTTGCAGCACATTGTCGATCCGACCCTCTGACGTGGATGGTATTGATGGTGGGCTCATCTTGGATGGGCTCAACTTGAGCTATGCATCTGACATACTTGTCATAGTTGATGTAGGCCGCTGTGTGATCTTCTTGCTTGCCTTTGCCACGATTTTGGGGCTGATTGGCGTTGGCTTGATTCTTCCCGGTATTGTGTTGAGGGAACACATTTTGATATATTTGTAAATTGGCATTTGGTGAGGCTTGAGCAGGTGTATCTACTTGAATCTCTTTTTGATCAATGAGATCTTGGATATAGTTCTTGAGTCTCATACACTTCAGGGTAGTGTGTCCTTTCACACGATGGTAATCACAGTATTCATGTTCTTTATACCAATCAGACTTTGGTGCGTTGTCATCCTTCTGTGGGATGGGCGGATATGTGATCATATTTGTCTTGGCTAGCCGATAAAAGATCTGATCCAGAGGCTCACCCAAAGGTGTGAAAGTCCTCTTTGGATTGTTCTGATTATTGAGCTTGTTCTGCCTTGGGGCAACGTTAACTGCGTTAACAGGATTGCCTTGACGTGCTGGCTGTTGCTGTTGGTATTGCTGCCGATACTGTTGCACAGGTGGTTGATGAGCTTGAGGAGGCTGCTGATAAATAGATGGTTGATATGCGGGAGCTGGTGGTTGCTGATAGATGGGTGCTTGTGGCGGTTGGTATGTTTGAGCTGGTGTAGGACTAGCCACAACGAATTGTACATTCTTAGTGTCAGTGGCTCCATCTGTAACAACATTCTTGTTATGATTCCAGTAACGAGATTTATCATTGTTGGGTTTGTTCTTGGAATCATCCTTGAAGTGACGAATAGTGCCTTCGTCTAGGAGAGCTTTCTCGATGCCTATGCCTTTGCTCTTGATGTCTTGGTATGTCTGGAGACAGTTCATTCGCATGTGATGGGATAGCTTTGGATGCAGGTTATCAATGAAGATCTTTGTTAGATGCTTCTCTGGCGGCTAATATGATAACCTGGTTGTAAGATTCTGCCATCTTTGCAAGTATTCTGCAAGGCTTTCTCCGTCTTTCTGCTTTGAGTTGCATAGGTCTAGCAAGGACAACTCATTCTCCACATTATGGGCATAGTGTGTGATGAACTTCTTAGAGAGTTCAGCAAAGATTTTTATTGTCCCATGTGGTATTTTGTAAAACCACTCAACAGCAGTTCCTCCCAAGTTTTTGAGAAACAGGCGCAGGAGATAGTTATCACTGTAAGCTACTTCTTGGCATGCCATGTAGAACTCTTTGATATGGTTTACTGGATCTCCTTTCCCCCGATACTTGTCGAACTTGGGCATCTCAAAATGCTTGGGGAAAGGGATAGTTGCTATGGACCGATCGAAGGGATATGAGCACACCTCTTCGAACTTGTATGTTTTATTCTATGTTCCACTTTGTAGCTCCTTTAGAGCATTTTTCATTGCTTCCCACTCAGCATTGAATGGCGAGGGAACTAGGACTTCTGCTTGCTGTGGAACTAGATATGGCGCTTGCTGTGGATAAATAGGTTGGAACTGATTTTGGGGCAATGGTTGCTGGGGATATTGCTGGTGTGGCATAGGGGGATATTGTGGTAAATGATATGGAACCGCTTGATGTTGTTGGGCTGCTTGCTGTTGTTGAACTGGCGGTTGTTGTGGGACTGCTTACTGATATTGGACATTTGGAACTTGTTGTTGTAACTGATGGGTGGGAACTTGTTGTTGCTGGGGGATGATAGGGATTTGTTGCTGGGGCTGATAGCAAGGGACTTACTGTTGTTGAGGAATGATGGGTGTTTGCTGAAAGGGGACATGTGGTTGCTGTGGGGGAGGCTGTTGGAACGATGCTGCTTGCGGGTATGATGGTGGTAGTTGCTGAGGTTGGCTTTGGGTTTGGCTGATATAAGCTGGGTGCATGCCTGCGTTACTTAGAGGTGGAACAGATGTGGGGAAGCTAGAAGCAAAGGGTGATGGGGTAAGATAGCTGGGGAAAGTTGGCTGTTGAGGTGGTGGAACTTGCTGGAAGGTATTTGGGATTTGGGACGAATAGCTTGAAGTCGGCGGTGGTTGGGGTAGTTGCTGCTGTGCTGCTTGGGCGAAGGCGGTTTGTTGACTTGCAACCATAGATGTAGGGGATTGAGATGGGATCCCCCATGCTTTCATTTCTTCTTGTGTAAGGCCCCACTGAGAGCTTGTGTTAGGGTGCACTGCAGCGGATGATGGAATGGTAGGAGCAACGGGAGTTTGGGACACGAATGATGGTTGAGAGAAAGGAGCTTATTGAGGTTGTGGTTGAGCGGATGCTTGTGAGGAGGAAAATGAAGGAAACACCCAAGAGAAAGATGAGGTTGGAATGGGAAGCGATTACGCTAACCCCAAAGAAGAAGGTACAGGTGCTTGGGGGGTGAAAGGTGATGGTGCTCCTTTGATGGTGAAAGGTGTTGCTTGACTTGCGGATGGTGGCGAAGCTTTTGGTGTAAAAGCTTGCGTGAGAGGTGGAAGCTGACTTTGGGTTAAGCGTTGGATTTGGGCTTGGGCAACCATAGCAGATGATGAAGCAAAAGGGGTAGGAGATGGAGCGGATGGCACTGCAGCTTGTGTTGCGGGACTGGCGAGGCTTTCTTGCAAGAAAAGGGGAATGGCGGAAAGCTCTTGGGGTGTTTGCATGATAGGATCGGGGAATGATTGGACAAACGGAGAATATGCTTGTGCTGGAACTTGGATAGTATTGATGGGGATGCGTGGATAGAGAGATGGTGGGATGGAGGTACTTTCTGGCAGATAGTGGGCAAACGTGCTTTGCTGATGTTGCGGTACAAGGGCATTGGTCGCTGGTGGGCTTTCTGGAGGATTTGCAAATGCCTGGATTGCCAACGGGGATGAAGGGATGTTTGGATCTTCACATAGGTTACTGGCTTGGATCTGGGGATTGTAGGTCATCATGGCGTTGGTGAAAAGGTTGGGATCGGATGAGGTTGTTGGTGGATAAGGATTCATGCTTCTTCTTTTCCGAGATCTGGTCTCAATAGGCATGGAGATGCAAGTGTTAAATGGATGCAAGATGTTTGGCTAAAAGATGTTGATGGATGCAAAGTTGATGAACTTCTAAAGATGATAACTTTCTAGAATGCAATGCAAGGATGGATGAACTGCTCGGATTTGGATCAAGGATGGTGGAAGATTGGTGGGAGATGGTGGCAAATTGGTAAAAAAGCTTGGTGATGATGGAGGATTGGTGGGATGCTCTGATTTGGGTCAAGATTGGGTGGAGGATTGGTGGGATGCTGGTGGAAGATTACTAAGTGTCAATAATGAGTTGTTATTTTTCCCTGATGGAGGATCAGTGATAGGACTTGGGCCAACCTAGGATAGACTGATGATCTTCGGTTAATTGGATGCTTATCAATACAAGCCAATCTCTTGCTCGAGATGATGAGGCTGTGCAAGGACAAGTTGGATTTCCTTTAGACAATGCTCTGTCAAAAAGGGGATGCTTTTTGATTTAGGATAAGGGATGGAAACAACTCAAAGGTTTTGAACACTAAGTGTTTGTGGATTTTGGATCTCTGGATTTTGGTACAAAAGATGGTGGGTTCTGATTTAGACGATAGATGCTGGATTTGGATGAAGGATATGGGTTTCTGATGGTGGATTGCTGATGAAAAGATGGTGGAGGATAATGGAACAATGCTCTTTCTAAGAGGATGATGCAGATGCGACTGGGATGGATGATCTATGACGCTGCTAGGAGGATGATGGTGCATGCAACTAAGAAGGATTTCTAGGATGTAACTAAGGTTTGGTGATGATGCAAGGATGAAACTAGGATGAAGCTAGGATGACGGACTACCGAGATAAGATTGTGAGATCTGAAGGTAGAATGGACATGTTATGAATCCAGCTAATCTTCTCTTTCAAGGTTGATGTAGCGATGGTTTACTCGGAAATGGTAGGCAAACTGTTTGACTCTTGCATTATAGCCAATATTATCAAGTCTTTCTTGATATTTTTCTTCTGCTTGGGTTTCTTGGACAAAGGATTGATGGCTTTTAAGGTTCCTCTCTGCAACTTTCTTCTCTTGATAATCTTTGGATTTGGGCAACTTGGCTTTTGGATGTTTGATCAAATTGGGCATATCTTTGGAAAATTTTGATAGGTTTGAGAACAAAAGGCTCTTTGGATATCTGATTTCTGCAAGATTTCCTGAATATCAATTTTGTTGATTGGTTTGATTTTCTCAAGTGGCAAAGGATAAATTAAAAAGACTTCTGACAAGGCAATCTCCGCAAAGGGCAAAGCAACCTTGCGGGATACAAACAGGATGACTGACTCTGATAAAGTTTTGAAAGTGTATGTTTCAACAAGTGTTTTCACGGAGTCTTTGACTGTCAAGCACTTCAAACAGATCTACCTAAGGAAGGTGAGTATCAAAATCGCTTGCCCACAGCTTGGTATCCCCCAGAAGGGAATACAAATGGTGAGTAATCTTGAGGCGACCCGGTAAACCCCTTGGAATCGGTCCTTGCACAAGGATTTTGATACTTTCGGATGTAGATAGGGTAGCCTCTATTTTATCAAGTTTTTAATAGTTCCGTGGAGTCTCCATACCCGGTTATGCTGACCGCCTATGACTCACTTAAGAGCCTAGCCAACAACGCTAGGGGAGGAATATTTACCTTTCCCCAGACATTTGTATTTGGCACAAGACGCCCGGCGATTAGGAGATGTAAGTGAGTACTTTTTGCCTTCACTTTATTTATATACCGGCCGGGGGGATACCGGTTTGAGGTCGTTCTCCGAAGAGGAAGCGCTTTTCTCCCTAGACAGGCCTCGCTAAAAGTAGAACAAGTGAACTTGTCCGAGTCCAAATGTTCTACGTTGCTTACTTTAACAAGGATTTACAAAAAATGAAAGCTCCTAGATGCACATCAAGCAAGTTTGTTCATTTTTCCAATTTGATTAAGTTTGTCTGAACTTTGAAAAATGAAGACACACATGTTTAGATTTTGATTTGTTCTTTTCCTCAAAAACGTAAATGATTTGAGCGTTTGCAAGTTCTTTCCTTTTGGGCATTCAAGATTGATATTTGCGAGTTGATTTAGGAACTTTGAAAATGTGCTTTTTATCCTTAGATCATTCAAGATTGTGTTCATTTACTTGCTTTGAAATCTGAAACAAGAGAGGGAATAGAGTTGTTCGTTCCTTTTAGTGCATTCGAGATTTGGTTTGATTTTCAAATTGACAATGACACTTAGGACTTAGCTTCATTCCTTTAGTTTCATTCAAGATTTAGTTTGGTCCATTTTAGACTTAAAAACAAAGTTGCCTAGATTTAGTTTGATGCATGAATTTTAAAAGGCATTCAAGATTTTGCAATAAGAGACTTGTTCACATCAATAACAAAGCTTTAGGACTGATTTAGGAAAATTTTGAAACCTTTAGGAAAGTTTAGGAACCAAATTTGAAAAGTTTTAGCAAAGCTTTTTGATGATTTTGTTCCTAGTTTGCTTTGAGATTTTTAACAAAACTTTGAAGACATTGCAAATGAAGTTCTTTTTTAGCTCTCTTTGATGCTTTTTAATTTTGATTTAGGACCATTTAGGATGATTTTTTAGTTGATTAGGGACCACTTAGCTTTCCAATGCAAACTTGATGTTCTTTTTATGCTCCCAAATCATAAAATGTTCCTACTTTGCATGAATGCATTTAAAACCTTGATGTTGCAAGGATGCAAATGTTTTGATTGATTTTTTCTTGTTTGTTAGAATAAATTTTGCAAATTTTAATTCTTAATGCATTTAAGAATGATTTGGGGGTTCATTTTAAGCACTAAAATAAGGTTTGTATGATTTTGCTTCCTTATGGATTTTTTTTGAAAAAAAATGGCCATGACCTTGCTAGAAGAAGAAAAAGTAGATGGAATAGAAGAATATAGACAAGAAGAGGAAGAAGAATTTGAAGAGCTCCATCCACCTATAAGGTTGAAAAATTTGAAAACACTCCAAAATCTATCAGAATATTTGCAAAGAACCCGTGAAGTGGGTCCCACCGGGCGTGCCAGAATGTAAACTATGATTTTGAACCTGTTACCTGTCTTGAAAGGCTGAAACATTCAAACATTAGACTAATCTAACATGTTCATGAACTAAAAAATAGCATAAGACATGAAAACAAAACCAAAGCCACCTCAAGATTGTTGCTAAAAAAATAAGTGCTATAGAGCAAATGTTTGATTCGCTTCAATTAGAGGGATGTGGGTGTGCTCTCTAAGCACTTGGAGCATATTCTAATGCATACTAAGATTGATTTTAGACCAAATATAGGTGTGATATGATGCTATATTAATCCATTATTGCTAAGCTATGATGTTCTTTAAGAAAGCTTGAAGATAATAAAAAGAAACTAACAATTAGTATTGCTTATGCTAAGTCTAGAGCTAAATGGACATGATAACAATGCATAAAATGAAAGGTGAATGCATATTTTGCTCTTGGAAATGAGGACTATTTATAGACTTTTGGGAGGATGAATGAGTGGCTAGGATCAAAATCCTTAAGAAAGACCAAAATTCATTCAAAGGGGAGCACATGGATTGTGCTAGTTCAAGGCCACCTCCTTGTGACAAGTGTCACAAGGGCATTGGGTTGAAAGATGGGAGGAATGTGCACAATTTGGAAAATGTGCCTAAGGTCAAAAGGTGTAAGAAAGGGGTGAAGGGCTTCTTAAATGCATCATAAATGCATGTAAGAGGGATAACGAGGCTTTAAATGCATCATAAATGCATGTAAGAGAAGCCTCTAGAAGTTTGTTGACTTTGGTTAAAGTTTAGGAGTTGGCTAACCTTGTTTAGAGAATGTGACAAGGTTAGGGGGAGGATTAGGATTAGGATTAGGGGATTTTAGGATTAGGATGGGTGAAGAGGTTGGGTTGAGAAGTTTCTAGAAGAGTCTAGAATTCTCCTAGGTTTTATGGAATAAAAGTTTATTCATTCCAAAAGCTTAAGTTTGGGAAAATTTATTGAAATATTTTCAATAAATATGAAAATTAAATATTTAATCTTAATTACATATTTTGAGTTGAGATTAAGGTTAGAAAAGATGGGATTAGCCTTTTAATCGAAATTAAGAAGGGATTAGAAGATTTTGGAAGAGGTTAGTGGTCTTAAGGAAATTGGCCAAGTTTTGGTCAAAAAATAAATTAATAATTTTTTGGAAGATTTTTGGTCAATTTATTAATTAAAATAATTAATAAATAGGGGATTAATGTTTAAATAAGATTTAAACGTTTTTGGGAGGGATTTCTTAATTAAATATTTTTAATTAAGAAAAAGAGATTTAATGACATAAAAATAAATAAATTAATTAAATAATTAATTAATTAATAAATGATGATGTCATCAGAAATTTTTCAGAAAATAAAAATACTTTATTTTCTAAAAGATTTTTAGGTGTCTACAATTATAACAAGACATGACATAGGCTTCCCTTACAATTCTAAAAAAAACTGGTGAAAATCATCTCATCTCAACAAGGGGTAAAAATCATAATCAAGACAACTATGTATTTGAAGCAATCATTGATTTTATGCACTATCAAGTGAAAAACAATATTGAAAAAAAAAACTAGTCATCATTTACAATTGGAATATTTTATTTCCATAGATATGCTGCTGTTGTTTCCTGTTCGTATGCTGCTAGCTGTCATTAAACTACAAAAAGCAAATAAATAATGTTTAGTAAAACTTCCACTTGTCCCGCATTTTTGCTGCTAACAGCCAGATTAATCATTATGTCGATAGATGTATTTTCAATGAGAGAAGTGGGGTGGAGATGAAGGTATGGAAAAATCCATGTACACAAATTGAAAAGTATTCAATACATTTGCAGAAGTTTTGCCACATTTATAGCAGTCACAAAAAGAATAGCAGAAATTTTAGGAGTGACATTATAGTTTAATAAATATAACCAGACTTGTCATCCCTTTAACATTGATTAAATTGAAAAGTATGTGACATTAGAGTTTAATAAATATAACCAGACTTGTCATCCCTTTAACTGAAAAGTATTTAATATATTTGCAAAAGTTTTGCCACATTTATAGGAGTCACAAAAAGAATAGCAGAAATTTTAGGAGTTTCAATTAGTGAAGTTTAATTGTAACAGGTATCTGAAAGAGGATATTTATCGGCGTATTTTATATATATTAAAATAAATATAGATAAGCTAGTTTAACACTGATTGAATTTAAGTAATACAAAGACCAACATCATGACCGTAAACAAGAAATTCTAACTATTAAAAATTATCGGCTCACCTAGCAATGATCGATAGCTTAGATGAGAAAGTAGATGTGACGGGAGGAAGGAAAAGCACCGACTCTAGTGAGAAAAGTAATAGGAATTATAATTTTTTTTGTTGGTGATCTGATTAATACCATCTTCGGCAGTTGGCGTGCGAAGAGGTGGGCCCTATCTCCCATTTGTCTCTATTTTGACACGCCTTTGTAATAGCAGACTAAAGTAGTAGGAGGCTCTGGAACATTAAAACTACCTTCTCTTTTACGTTTACTTCTTTTTTCTCTTTACAACAAGTGTAACCGTACACCACTGCCTATCTTTCTTTCCGACAGTTTTTCGCCCCTTTACAGATATCATTTGGCCAAGAAGCTTCCAGAAGCTCTTTATAAATGCTAGCTCAAAGAATTTTCATGTTTTCCTCATGTCAACCAAATTCCTACCATTTTCGATGCAAAATGGAATCCATCTAAAGGCCCGGAGGAGAGAAGATTCAGCGAGCAGCGAGCAGCGAGCAGCGAGCTTTCCTTGGACCCCCGATTTGCAGGATTCTGAGGTATTTTCATCTTTATATTCAAATTATCTTGTGAAACGGCAGTTTCTTCGCATTTCTGAGAGTGGAGAGGATATGTTTCTATTCTTTCTCAAAGCTTCTCTAATTTAGCGCCTCTCTACGTTTTGTTGTGAGATTGCTTTCTTTTTTAGGAAACTTGCGATGATGATGTTCTGAGAGAAGAGTGCGGTGTGGTAGGGATTTTCGGGGACGAGGAGGCAAGCTGGCTGAGTTACCTCGTAGTCTTGTATCCAATACTACCATTAGTAAAGGAACTCAATGAAAATTATATCTGAAAAAATGATCATCGGATCACATTCTCTGATTTGTAATCAGGCAAATATATACTAATATCTACAGAAAACAATTATTATAAAATGCACCTCTGACTGCTTCTGTCATTCCTCCATTAAATGTACCTTCTCCTATCTCGGCTCCAAACGTAGCTCCCACCCGTACTTCTGGAGATTCGACCCTGGGACCTGTAGCACCTATTTCATCAGACGGTTTAAGGAAACTGGAATAGGACTTGTTACCGAGGTCTTCAATGAATCCAAGCAAAGCCAGCTACATGGAAACTCTGCCATCAGTCATGTGAGATACGTGACCCCTGGCCAATGATGTGTAAAGTGGAAAAAAATGGAAGTATGAAAAATTTCACGATGAGATGTCAAAGACGGTGAAAAAGAAAAATATTTATTGGACGGCCGGGAAGCTCCCAATGTCCGTCATTGGGCTCTCGGCCACTCCCAACCGTGGATCTTCAAAATCAGGCCGAGGCTTTCCAAATGGAAACGCCCACGGCGTAATAAAAATAAACATTTTTGACTTTTTGATAAAGATTAATGATATAATCTTTTGTATTAACTTCTTAAGATTGAGATAAATATTGGAGACATGAATAACTCTATTTTTACATTTTCTAATTAATTAATTTTTTTTTATAGTTTATAACTTATGAAATAAGATGAGATGATTTGTTTTTAGGTCTATAAATGGTTATAGTATATGAGACTCTTTGACTTTAAGTATATAGGAAGCATCTAATTATACTTCAAATACAAGTTGTACATATCTTACCCCTACAAGAATTGAACTTGTAACCTCTCTTCGAAGAGTACAAACTCTATATTGTTAGACCAACTTAGGTGTGGAAAAGAAGATTACCCTCTATTGAGAATGTTAACCATGAGAAAGTGTATGGCTGAAGTTAAATTATAGGTATAATAGTTATTTTCAAATTTATTTAAGTTTAAAGATTTTTGAGTTGTTTTGTAACTACAAAAAAAAATCCATAAAAAATCAAGTAATCTAAGTCTTTCTCTTTATCAATGTTTTACCTTGGCCTCAAATATCTTAAGTCTTTGACATGGTTTCCTTTGAAAAAGGAAGAATTTTTTTTTTCTCTCTTTTGATGGTTTTATAAACTTGTAAAAAAATATTGATAAATATAGTTGTCAATGGTTTCTTAATTCTCAAACCTTTGAAACCCCAACCAAGTTTGTATAAAAAGATGCAATTTTTGGAAAGAATGCAATGTTAATGAGTTTGAGAGATCATAAACTCTCTAAATGTTGACAAATTTCTAAAGAAGTGAATAGATGAGAAAAGTAAAATCTTTATGGATGATTTCTTTAGTTTGAAAATTTTCCAAAGTTTTTGGAAATTTTCAAATTTCTCAACAACAAATACAAAAGGTTTCAAGGAATAATATCAATGAGTTTACTTGATTTCTCTAAAATAATGACAAAAGTTGGGTAATGTGGCCAAACCCTATTTATTACTCTTTTCTTTTTTCAAACAAACAACATCAATATTCCAAAACGTTTTAGAATTTATGAAATTACTACCAAATTTGCATAAAGGACCCAATTCATAAATGAAATGTGTTATTTAGTTCAAGATAAGAAGCATAAAAACATTATAAGTTTGTCAACCATTCAATTGTCGATACAATTCAAAAAGATTGAAACTGAAAACACTTGGTAAAATATGAAGTAATTAAATGTTCACGTGATCTTATTTGTAATTTAAAAGACTTTCAAACATTAAAGGATCTTTGCAATTTTATTTGTTAACCAAATTCATGCAATATCGTACTTTTGAAAGGAATCCAACTACAAAATAAATTCTTCCAAATGCTGAATAAAACAGTATAGATGATGGAAGAATTTCTTATTGCATTGTGCTAAAAAGTTAGCACCCATAATTGGATGCTTAGTTAGGCCCCATTTTGGTGATTCCGAGATTTCATGTCCATTATGCTTGATCCAACTACCTATCTCCCCCAATCTGACATATGTCTTATTTTCATAGTTTCTCATTCAAATTTTGGTGCTTTCTCCTAGGAACAAAATGCCTAGGGTGGTTTTCTCCCTAAGGATAGGGCCTAATTTAAATTGGAGCCCTGCTATGGTGTTTCGATGGGACATTAGATCTTGTGGTCATCCTAGCTTAATTTTGAATCCTAAAATGTGTGAGATGTAGATAAACACCCTATCTCTCCTCATTTTGGCATCCATTAGCAATTGTAAGAAAGAGTTGAAGAAAAAATCAAGTGAATTTAAGATTTGAAGGCAAGCACCCAAGATCTAGCATCTCTCCAAGAATCCAAGGCAATTCAAAGGTAATCTTCTCCATTGTGTCAATCTTCTCTCCCATGATGGCCATTAGAGGAGATCTCAAGAAAGCAAGAAGATCCTTTGTCAATCCTTATGTACTCTTCATTCATAGCAAGTGCTTAATCAAGCATCACAACACTGAAGATTTAGGAGTGACATTCATAGATCTATGCATTTGTGAATACATCATTGATTCCTTTCTACATTTCAAGGTCAACGACTACAATTCAAGTATCTTCATGAAAATTTGTGATCTCAATATTCATTTATGAAGGTGTTGACATGGTAGATCTAATATTTACCTTCATATTTACTTTCCTTTATACAATCTTATTTTATTTTTTAAGGTTGATTCCTATATTGGGGTTTGACTAAGGCAAACCCCTTTCCATAACCTTTTCCATGGGAGCAAAATGCATGTAGCATTTTTTTCCAAGGAACAAGAAGCCCAAGGCTTTCTGTTCCCTAGAGTTCTGCCCAAAACTTTGACTGACAATCTCGGAGATCCCCAATCTTTTCAGAAAAGTTCTCACAGTTGCACCACCTATACTTGAACACAAAAAAAATAGGGAAAGGGTTGTGGAAAGGGGTTTTCCTTGGTCAAATCCCTATTTAGGGATCTACCTTGAAAAATGAAATAATATTGCATAAAGGAAAGTAAATAGCAAGATAAATATTAGATCTACCTTGCCAATACCTTCATGAACATATATTGAGATCATAGATATTCATGAAGATGCTTGATTCTTAGTTTTTGACCTTGAAATGTAGAAAGGACCTTCACAAATGTATGGATCTATGAATGCCACTCCTACTGACTAGCTATAGTTGTACCTCAGTCGTAGGTGAATGGAATGGTGCTGGCATAGTAGATAACAAGGACTCAGTCGTTGAATGTTTGGTTATGGGGCCCCCTACTTGGCCATCATGGGAGAGAAGCTTGCTACAATGGAGAGGATTTCCTTCAAATTCTTCGAATGCTTGGAGAGATACTAGATCTTGGATGCTTGCCATAAAATATTCAATTCTCTTGATTGCTTCTTTAATTCTTTCTTATGATTGATAGTAGATACCAAAATATGGAGATATGGTGTGTTTATATACATCTCACATATTTGGAGATTCAAAATTAAGCTAGGTTGACCTGCTAGATAACTAAGAGGGGGGTGAATTAGTTAAAGCAGTTATCCTATAGTCCCAAACTCTCAAATGCATAAACTTAAACTTTTTAACAAAATAATCAACTCGGTAAGGTATTAACAATAATCTTTTTGTTTGTTTACCGAATACTAGTAATTTCCAAAACTGTGTTTACCGATTAATCAACTTATGAAATATGCAAAGTATGATAGCAATCCAATCATAAAAAATAACACATAACACAAAATATTTAACGTGGAAACCCTACTAAGGGAAAAACCACCTGGGACTGGTAACCCAAAATATTTCACTCATCTGAAGTGAGCTTGGTTAGGAGCCAACCCTATTAAAGGTTACAATGCACATTTTAAGGTGTGACCTTGTTAGAGGATTTATCACTAATAGTTCTCCTTCGACCAACATTCACTATGGGGTCAACAAGAAAATAATTAGCATTCCTTGAATGTCATATTGAAATACAAAATATGGTTAAGACCACTCAGTTAAGAGATTTAGTTGTAATCAATGGTTAAACTGATACAGTAGTGATATGATTCAAATACAACTCAATTTGAAAGTATTCAAATATATGCTAAGCTCAATACAACTCTTCTAATCAATAATCAATTCACTCTATTATATACTCCAACTTACTTCACTCAATGTATAATTCTCTGATGCTCAGTAATACCTATAGTTCAGCTCGGTTCTGTCTTGAATAGAGGTAAATATGAATAGGGGTATAATGGATGATGTAAGAGGGGGATATAGGACCTATCCTCAATCCAAATTCCCAAAACAAAAGATCCAAATGGATTAATCACAAAGAAGTGATCAATGCACAAATGAATCAAACAATGGAGAATATGAAGAAAGGAGGAAATCCAATAAACTAATATAGAAAGTATATACTTGAAATCTAAAATAAATAGAAGGCAAAATACTAACCTCAAAATAGGGCAAATCTAGAAAATGTTGATTTCTGATGTCTGTGCACAATTTTGGGCAATTCTGCAACCAGATTCAGGACCAAAAAATTGCAATGAAGAAAAGCCAAAATTTTTTTGTCTTTTTGGAAGCAGGTCATCCTTGACCTAGCTAATGGGGCAAGGTCTTACCCCGGGGTAGGATCCTACCCCTCATTGAAGGTTGTCCCTGACCTGAAACTGCTCTGATGGAAAATTTATTCATGAATCTCAGAAGTTTTCCAAAAAGGGTATCCAAATCTGCCCTTCAATTCGTTGTCATGTACCTGTACTTGCAAGACAAAGGGTTTTTTTTTTTGGATGGGGGGTTTGCCTTGGTCAAACCCCAATTTGGAATCAACCTTGAAATAGAATTGAAATTGCAATATATATAAATAAAGTAAATAGAACAATTCACCTTGCTTATCTTGAAGTCCTTGTAGAGGATTCAAATTCTTGAATCCACAAGTAGGGATGCTCCAAATGAATGTAGGATGTCTTAAATCAATGGTATTAGATCTTCAACACCAATCTTGAATGGATCTTTGCATAGGAAGAGGCTTGGATGAATGTGGATGGAGAAATCTCCAAGGGGGCTCCAAAGAGATTGAATCCTTCAATAGCTAACAATGGATCTCCTTGATGAATGCTCGCTTGCTTTCCTTCTCCTTCTTGCTTGCTTAAGAGCTAGATGTCTTGATCATGAAAAGTGGGTGTGAAAATGAGAGAAGAAGGCTTCCTTTTATAGTGATCTAGGACACAAACTTATAGAGAGGCCAACATTGGAAAATTAAATCTCAATTAACCTTAACCCCTAGAAATGGACCTAGATTAAATGCAATTTAAGGATTTACCTTTACAAAATCTGAAACAGCTGACCCGGAAGCGGGAAAAGAAATATTTTTGAAGCCTAACATCCCGTAACTCCTGAAATCTAAAAATTAGACTTGAGGTCAGGGATGAGGTAGACTCTGCCCTAGGTTAGGGTTGAGGTCATCCTTGACCTAGGTTAGGGTCGAGGTCTTCCTTGACCCACTAGGTCGTCTTTGACCTAGACAGTCAGAAACTCTAATTTCTCAGAGAAAACTGTTAGAAAAAGGTTGGAAATAAGTGGGAGAGAATCAAAACAGGGGGGACCACCAAATCCATGCAAAGACTCGATCAAGGCACTTAACATGACCCCAAACCACTTACTCGGAGGGCTAAATACTCTTAACATGGAAGTGCTTCCATTTTAAGATGATACATTAAGCCCCCACTTTAGCAAGAGTATGGAATCGATGCAAACTCTTGGTAAAGGAAATCATAATGAAAAGATAATCTTATTAAAATCAAAGGGAAAAAGAGATCCTCAAGTCCCTAGGGACTCAAAGTCTTCATCAAGTCCAAGACCACAATAGGAGAGGCATCTCCAAAGAGAGAGAGAGAGAGAGAGAGAAAGAGAGAGTGTGATTACCTTGCCCAATGAGAACTTATGTCCCATTGTGAACCACACAAAGAAACAACACAACTAGAAAGATGGAATTGAACCACCTACTAAATGTGGCTACTCACTAGTCAACCCATCAAGGATTCACCCTTAAGAATATCCTATTCCATAAGAACAAAACCAAAAAGCAAAAGAGATCCAGTCTTAAGGACACCTTCGACCTTAAGGGATCAAAAATTTGAAACTGGAGCCCAATCAAGAGATCCTAAAATATAAATCTGTGCTTTAAGGATTAGTCACTAATCCAAAAAGGGAGAAGAGGTATCTTGAAAAATAATATGTGTATCGAAAAGTGCGTGTGTGCAATAGGTGAGCAGAGTGTATGCCTCCACATTAAAGTCATTGCTAACACTTTAACAGGAGAAATGGCTTTAACCAAAACATAAACAACGTTCACTGATTATGTTTCCACTACAAGATGGCCCTAGACAAAGATAAATCAAAGGAAATACCACATAAACATACAGAGAACACATAAGGGATCTACATGTTGTGGGGTCAGTATGATCATAAGAATATATATGTGTGTGTGTGTGTGTGTGTGTGTGTGTGTGTGTGTGTGTGTGTGTGTGTGTGTGTGTGTGTATATATATATATATATATATATATATATATATATATATATATATATATATATATATATATATATATATATATATATGATATTATTGCAAATGAATTGACATCATTCCCCAAAGAAAGTAGAACTACAATCACAAAGGAGGAAAGATCACATAAGAGATACAAAGAAGAATCTTTTCAAATCATGACATGGAGACCAAAAAGAATTAGTGCTACCAAGTCTTGAATCCAAGCAGATTACACAAGGAAACATTTATGAACAATAGCATAGGTACAACATAACATGAAACAATAAATAGAAGAATAGAGATACATATAGATGAAATTGTACAATAGTTTCGATTTCTTTATCACCTTGCACCAACTGAGTAACAAGGGTCATATAAAAGAATCTAACAACATTTAGCAAACACATCATGGGAGAAGCACCGTACAATAGGAAAACACACAACAAAGCTACCATAAAGGACAAGCCAATTAAGCATGCCGCCTATCTCCCCATCTCATTGTATATCATTTAGGGAAGGTGGGTAACTCGTAAGAGGGACTATATCAAAGATAGTAGGAATGATAACCAGTTCCAAACAAGGATCCTCTTGAGAATCACAATGTTCGACACTAGATGTAATAGTCAATTGTGTGATGAAACCATATTAGGTAAATCAATGTCAATGTCAATAGTCTCATATTCATCATTAACATCATCAGTATCATCAAGAGTATCTTCTTCATCCAGATTAATCAAAATAGGATCTAAGATACGAATAGAATCATCAACATCATGCATCTTAACATCATTATTAGCAACAACTTCTTCTAACACATCATGCATAGGTTTATCTGAAGAAGGTAAAGATTTTTGAAGAGAAGAATTATGAGCTTTAGCTTGAGCATGACGCTTCTTACGACGTTCATTAGCAGATCGATTATGTTTTTCTTTACTTGAAATTTGTTGAGAACGAGGAGGAACAATTACAGGATCCTTCACAGGTTCTATAGGAGGATTAATAAGATTATTAGCAGATGGACAAATAATAGTAGGAGTTTGATTAACAGAACTAGAAGCCATAGTTAAAGGAGGTATGGAAGGTGTAGGCAAATGTAGATACTCAAAAATGGACAGGTGCTTTTAAATCAATAAAATGCATTAAATCATAAAAAGGGATCAAATCAATTAAAAAGGGACATAATTAAATCACATTGGACAAAATCAATTAATGCAAAGGAAAATTAAATAATGATGTTGAATAATTAAATCAAATCTTAAAGGGGCCAAAAACACTATATAATTGATTTTAATCAATTAATTGTATAGTTGTTTAATCAAAAATCAAAATGAACCCATTACCCTTACATGGCTAAATTTAATTAATTAATTGAATTGATAAATCCTAATTTCTTTCAACAAAGTTGAGCAACCAATGAAAATTGAGAAACAAATACACATGGATCACTTAAAAAAGGATGAATCTCAATCACTCATTTTAAAGTTCCAATCTCAACCACTCAATCTTGTCCTTTTGTCCAAAGCTTTAAGACAAACATTTAAATTGTCCCCCCATTTATGAACAAAGCAAAGTTTTTGACTCAACCAAGGGTTAACCATGATTACTTCACTCTACCCCCTACCCTTGGGAATTTACTATAAATATGGAGCATTTTGAAGAGCATTTCCATCTTAGAATTTCAGTTGCAAAGCATTGTTACTATAGGCAATTGAGATCATTCTAAGAGCAATTTAAGAGCATTTAGAGCAATTATCATTGTAGTTTGTCAATTTGAGCTAGATTAAACATTGAATGAGCATTGTAGAAGCATAATTTCTCATTTTAGAGGTGTCACTAGTGAGGATTTAAGCCGAGAGCTTCACTTACCACTTCTTCCTAGAGAACCATGGGATAATATAGATCTTAGTTTCACTTTAAATTAGATTTGCATTATATTTTCTTTAAATTGATGCTAGTTGATCTTAATTTCATGAAGGTGTTAAACATACACACACAAATGGTGCCCACCGTGGGGCCCTAGGCCTCATTTTATCATTTTCATCTTCATTTGCATGCTTGTATTTTCTTTTTTCCATGATTATTTTGCAGGAAACGGGTAAAATGTCACCTACAGAAAATTCAATCACGCTTGCGGTTGGATTATCTATCACTTTAGATCTCTGAAATAACATGGATTAGTTGGAGATTCACACCTACGACCATAAATAATTCAACCTCTGCTACTCAAAGTCACGCCTGTGACTTAGGGAGTATCGCCTAACTTTCATTTGTTGTCGCTTAACTTTACGCTTTGCTTCGTACTTTACAATTACAGTCACACTTTGGATAGGAAATTTATTGCTTAGTGTTATCAAAGTGTCGCTTAGCATAAATCATTTTCCACAAATTTAAGTTATGTTCAGGCTTCGGGATAAATTGTTCATGCCTATGTAATTTTCAGTATCACTTGTGTCACTGCAAAGTGTCGCTCGCTATCAGTAAAGTTATGTCTGTGAATAATTTTTTCATGCGTATTTGCTGGAAAATGTCGCCTACTACCTGTTGTTTGTATTTACTATCAATTTGATCAAATCATTTGTCTAACTCCCTATTTTTATGATTTGACAGTAAATGAGCAATCACAGGAAAGTACAGAAGCCTGAAAGCAAATTTAACAAAGAAGAGAAGGCACTAGCTAAGAAGATAAAGAAGGAAAAAGAGAACATATCAAGGCTATTTTAGAGTCAACACAAGAGGAGGACAATCAAGTATATCAGAAATACCTTGTTGTGATTGAAGCATATAAAAGGAAATTTGTCTCTTTAAATTGGATCTTTAGTCCTTAATTCAAATTTTTGTTTGAAAGATTTGCAATTAGAGTGCTCAAAATTCATTACATAAATCTTTGTGTTGTCAATTTCAATTTTGGTTTCCCCTCACTTTGATTTTTAGTGTTGACTAACTTGTTGGAGGATAAACACACTTGGAGGGAGCTATTGCTGAGGTAAATTGAAAAATGACAAAAAAACTTTCAAAAATGCCCCTAGCTTTATGCTAGCTACGAACAAGGTATTTATCTATTCAAACTTACACTTGATTAAATTGTGGCATTCTTTTGAACATAGCATAATTAAAATGGGAAATGAACCAAACACTTCAATTTTAAGAATCTCCTTGTTAAGAGATTGGGAAAGAACCATTTTGTGTTTGAGCGTTTGGAACAAAGAAAGACAATAGGGATATGCTCTTCACTTTTTAAGTGAATCAAACTCCCAAACTTGTCTTCCTAAGTTCATTTCTTGCTTTCAATGAACATGCTAGAAATTTAGTGGGCTTGCCTCCCGAGTTTGGCTTAGCAAGGCTGGTGAGAGGGATGACCCAAAGTGGGATACACTTTCTTCTACCGCGAGAATCTAACCCACTCTAAAATGAAAGGCATGTATCCTTAATGGGGTGCATGAAAAAAGGATTTTAATTTCTTGAACTTCCTCTAGTAGTCCTTATGGATTGCGCAAAATCGTACCTCGGTGCGTGTGGGAAGCCCCTTAACATACTTAGGGGATGAGAGATTTAAATCCATTTTGAACGGAATACTTACTAAATCCCAGTTAAAAATAGCCAAAATTGACTTTAGGTAGGTTGTTTG
Organism: Chamaecyparis obtusa; assembly: GCA_027943335.1. Lineage (NCBI taxonomy): Eukaryota > Viridiplantae > Streptophyta > Pinopsida > Cupressales > Cupressaceae > Chamaecyparis > Chamaecyparis obtusa. Next base: position 434,873 of record BSBK01005806.1, read on the forward strand.
GAATTTCTTCTTGTGTTATACCTATGAAAACGTTCGAGAATATACACATTAGATTGTTTTAGAGACATTGATGTGTGTGTTGCATTTGTTTTTTATTTTCAAACAAGAAATTTTTGAAAAGATTGATCTTAAACGTTTAAAAAATCCAAAATCTTACAACCTGGTCAGAGAAGTGTCACTTATGCACAAAACAAACCCACCTATCAAAGGTTTAGTCACACTTCTGACTTGTTGAAAAATGCGTAGACATAGTGAAGTCATGCTTGGAACAATTTGAAACATGCCTAGTAAAACTGGAAACTCGCTTATCAATAGCAAAGTGTCACTTGCACCCTTCAGTGTGTCACCTAATTCAACATTAGTTCACGCATATAAACTTTTCAGTCATGCCTACACTCTGGCAAGTGACGCCTAGAAACAAACAAGGGCAAACAGTGGATATTTCCTGAGGTTTGGGAAAATTTTTGAAGTCATATTTGGATACCCTTTTGCGGAGATATTCTTTATCAGTGCAACAAATAGATCATATTCTTGAAAAACATCTATAATGATGAGTCTATTTGAGAAACAAATCAACCCTATTATGGATCATAGTTATCGAAGTCAAGATCAAGATCTCCATTGGAATCAAAATGAGGGAGTGTCTGAAGATCAACTTTTAGAAGCATCCAAAGATCCAATATTTATGGAAACAATGGAATTAACTTTGAAGAGGTATAATGAAGTGTATTCCCTTTATTTAGCTCAATCAGGAGCTAAGCTTCCTCATAATTTTGACACATCAACCTTGGGGAAGAATGAGGAAAAACAAAAAGATACATCATCTAAAGAGCCATCATTAAGATCAATTTGGTCATTTATTTATGATGATGGGCCATCTGTATCTTCATCCTCCTCACAAACAGAAGTGTTTGAGAGAAACAAACCTATCTTGGATCAAGGGACATCTCATGATAATTCTATTTGTGATCAAAGTAATAAAGAGTATGATGAGAGAGGTACCACTCTCAAACAAGATCTAATGCACAAACCTCTATATAGAAAGAGTAATCCTTTCATCTTTCATCCATCTCATGAACCTCTACCTAGCAAGGTCTCTCCCATAGCTTGTACGCCTTTCATCTTTCATTCATCTCCCAAAGCTCCACAACTATCCAAAATTCCTCCATCAAAGAATGAGCCTAATGATGACACTTTTCAAGTTGACTATGTCTACCCTTAAGGGCTACCTCTAAAAGAAACCCAAGCTAACTTACATCTTATTGTAGATCATTTCCATGCTTCAAAGATCTTGGACCCCAAAGCTTTATGTGATTCAATGCCTATTATACCCCTTCAAAAGGATCCTACGTGATTCTTCCAAGCATCCCCCACACATATCCAAACATCTACCTTGTCCTTAGAAGTGGCTCCATGTCAAGAGGATAATCCAAAGAGAAAAGAAACACATGTTGATAAAGATCAAGATCAAGATTATATACAATCTCCTCCCATATTTGATGAAGGTCCCATATCCATAGAACCTTGTGATGATCCCCTTGCATCCTTCCATGTCTTCCAATATGATATCCTTTCATTCCAAGAACAAAGTACCCTTCCAAGTTCCATATTTTCTCCACTTCCCAAGAAAGATTAAGATATCCCTTCCACAAGTTCCAATGAACATATTGAAAATCAAGAGCAAAATACACCATTCAAAGATCCTTGTCAAGAGCAAAGTATCCCATCATTTCCTTGTCATATTCCTCCATGTTCACCTCAAGAAACCATCATTCTTCCAAATCCTTTGCATGATAATAAATCCCTACAAGCTTCAGTTGATCCTATCAAATGTGTTCCTATCAAAGTTACTCATGAGCCTATGGGTATAAAGATAAATCTTAAAGATGAAAATTCTGGCAATGCAGCTCCTTTCAAGGATATTGATATCCCTTTCACACCTTATATCCCTCCATTCAAATGCACCCACATGCCTTCACTATCCTCCAAATCCATTTTGGGTTCCTATGTCCCAAAACAAAAGTCTTCATTCCTTCCATCCATATTAGGTCCATATATTCCATCATCCTCTATTCGTATCATCTCTAGCTCTCCATTCACTTACCCTACCATGTATCAAGATCAATGAAGGCACACATACTCGAAGAATGTCCAAACACCAATCCATATGAACCCTCCATGTTACTCGTATTCATCCACAATTCCTAAGTCTTTTGGAAGCAATGTTGATGTGCAACATAAAAATCATAAATCCAAGAATCCATATGTGTATAAAAATCACAATGTCTCATCTAATCGACATGTGAATGAAAAGAAAAATGAGATATCCAAAAGGCTACAAAGGTCCACCAAGAAAAAACAAAAATCAAATAAAATGTGGGTTCCTAAATCCCTCATTGAAGAAATGCATTCAAAAGCATCCCAAAAGAAAGAAAAATCAAAGACTATGTGGATTCCCAAGTCATTGTTGAAAGATTTGCAAACAAAAGAAAAATCAAAATTGACATTCAAGCTTCCAAAGGCTTATACTCCATCTCCTTCCAAACATCCTTCACCTTCCTACATCCCAAAATCCACTACCTCAAAAGGATCCTTACCCCCATCATCTATCGTTCCTCCATCATTCCACCACTCTTCAAAGTGTGTGTCAAAGTTGATCATGCCAACATTCCCATCTGCAACATACATTCTTCTTATCCTCACACTCATTTTCCAATGCATACTTTCCATACTTCCATCCCTCTTATCAATATCTTTGAGTATTCTAGTCATACCCATGGCTTATTATAGCATATCTTTCAGAGGAGCATTGTCCAAAGATTCCAATGTTGAGAAAATATTGAAAAATACAAAAAAAGAAAAAAAAAAGAGAAAAGAAAAAAAGAGAAAAAGAAAAAGAAAAAAAGTGCCTTGGTGAAAACCTAGCAATAGGCACCTGGGTAGCAAAAGTAAAGAGAAAGAAATCTGTATACCATGATGAAAACCTGCAAATAGGTGTCATGCATAATTCCTCCTTCTTGCACTCCACACTTGGGGGCAAGTTTCATCCATATTTCCTCTATCACCTTTAATCTTGACAAGGTTGAACATATCCATGAGTATTAAGTATCTTGACATCTGTTATCCTTTTCATAAGCTTATGTACTTGTTGCATCCATGTTACCCTATAATGATCTTGCTTATCCCAAATTCACTTTCATTATTCCTTGATAGTCTTTCCATAATCCCAAAACATCCCTTCATAGCCTCCATCACCTCTTTATCCAGATTGTGTTATCTTATCCACATCTTACCCAAATTGACCCCTTGGTCTTGATCAAAATGAAGAATTTAAAGTACAAATTTTTTTATCAAGAACTTCTTGACATGTCCACTTCTTTTGGATCCCTCATTTTCATGACAATAGATCGTTATCTTATATGCTATCCAGCCCTGCATAATTGACTTCCATGGCTTATCCAAAAACATGCTTCACATTGCTATATCATTTTTCCTTAGCTTGGATAATCTTGAGGAGATGGTCCTACGGGTCACATTTGCATGCTTCATCCATCATGGCCTTTCCGTCTATAATCCATTAGCTTGCAAATCCATCATTCATGTCCTATATCTTGCTAGACATTGGGGCCAAACCAATGTGATCTTGTTTGAGAGTTGGTAATTTATGGCATAAAGTGCTTTGAGCTATATCTGGCATGAACCAAGTTTTTGCAATATTTTGGAAGTTTTCCCAAGTCCAACATTTTTCATATCCAATCAGGGGCATTTGATCTTAATCAGTGGATTTCAACAAAGAGGTATCGATTCACATGAAGCAATGCATTAAACACAAACAGATTCGATCAGTTGCACATCAGAGGACTTATCAGAGCTTCAGAAGAGAGAGATTTTGTCATGAACCTTTGATGGATATCATTGTTCATACCCAAGTATTTTGATCCCACAACATGATCCTTGAGCCTTCATTGACTTTATTATTTAGGATTAAAAATTGACAAACACTTTAAAGATCAGAATACATTGAAATTCTTTTTGAAAATCATGAAACATTGCAAAACACTTGAAGCTTTCTTTTGATGATCTTTATTGAATTGACTTTTTATCACATCTTTTTAGCTAATCGATGATGTTTCGACTAGATTGGCGATGAGGGAGACATGATATTTTATTGCCTTTGAGTGACTGTCTTCAGGGAGATCCAACAACTTATGTGAATTTGTCTAACGACATGGTCATCAAAGAATCATTGAGGACTTTCATGTAGGGTGGAGGGTTGACCTTTGTTTTTTTACAAAACTGGATTGGTATTCATACTCCCATAGTTTGGTCATCCAACTAGTGAGGGTTGTACTAGTTTCAAAAGAGGTTACCAAATGTGATAAAAAGTGGTATTCATATCATCATGATGTGGTTAGTGATTATTGTACTTGCTTTCCAGTCCCAAAATGCTTAATGATGAAAATTTATCCTCACGACATTTCTTTGCTAAAGCTAGTGACACTTAGCTGCATTGTATTGCATTATCATGTTAACTTAATTGCATTGTCATGTTAGATTAATTGCATGTGCATTGTTTGTAGTATTTTTCCAAGGGAAAAGGGGGTTCATTCAATCAAAATCTTGATCAATCAAAATGGGGGGTTCAATTAAACAAGGAAAGTCCATAAATCATAATAAGTGTCCATAACACCAAAGATCCCTAAAATCTATCTAATCAAAGATACAATGTCATCAAAGTGATACATCCAAGTCTTGATCAATAACTAAAACATGATATAATATCAAACAAACTGAAGGAGATCCATAATCAATCACCTCAATAACCTATACTCTGGCTGGGTCAACCCATGACTTAAATCTAAATATCCAAGAAGCTAGGGACCATATGTATAGCTTACGAAAATGTGCCTGTTTCGCAAATCAAGAGAATCATATCAGTATTCTATATCAGTGAATCATTTTGTGTCAATCAAGTTAATCAAAGAAATCAAACCTATTATCATTTGTTCGTGTCTTTATGTCTTGAGAGCAAAGTATCAGTTTATCAATCCTATCAGGATCCCATATTGGTTTTCACACTGATCAAGATCAATCCTATCAACTGTATCAGTTTTCACACTGATCAGTTATCCCATATCAGTTTTACTATCCTATCAGATTGACAAATCACATTCATTGGTAACATTATCCTGATATCCTAATCACTTGTTTCGCTTAACAATAGCAGACCTATTTATCTTGGATGTACAATTTGTAAATCATGGCATATCATCAAGATTGTCAGAAATGAAAAAATATTTGATAAATCAAACATCATCAAAAACTTTTTCACATCAAGAAATTAATATGTTTTAATTTCTGAGGGGGCATCAGGGTATCAAATTGAAGTAGCAATCAAACATCATGGAATCAGTGGGGCATCAAAAATTTTGTTTCATCATTAGAGACAACAATCATATCATATCGTATCAGAGGCAAAAATTAATCAGTATTAGAGGCATATCAGTGAACTAGCAATCAGGACCAAAAAGCGATCAGGACTTAAAAGAATCTTTGAATCAATGTTCTTCATACATCAATTCAAAGAGGGGCATTTGTAGATACTAAAAAATGGACAAGTGCTTTTAAATCAATAAAATGCATTAAATCATAAAAAGGGATCAAATCAATTAAAAAGGGACATAATTAAATCACATTGGACAAAATCAATTAATGCAAAGGAAAATTAAATAATGATGTTGAATAATTAAATCAAAGCTTTAAGGGGCCAAAAACACTATATAATTGATTTTAATCAATTAATTGTATAGTTGTTTAATCAAAAATCAAAATGAACCCATTGCCCTTACATGGCTAAATTTAATTAATTAATTGAATTGATAAATCCTAATTTCTTTCAACAAAGTTGAGCAACCAATGAAAATTGAGAAACAAATGCAAATGGATCACTTAAAAAACGATGAATCTCAATCACTCATTTTAAAGTTTCAATCTCAACCACTCAATCTTGTCCTTTTGTCCAAAGCTTTAAGACAAACATTTAAATTGTCCCCCCATTTATGAACAAACCAAAGCTTTTGACTCAACCAAGGGTTAACCATGATTACTTCACTCTACCCCCTACCCTTGAGAATTTACTATAAATATGGAGCATTTTGAAGAGCATTTCCATCTTAGAATTTTAGTTGCAAAGCATTGTTACTATAGGCAATTGAGATCATTCTAAGAGCAATTTAAGAGCATTTAGAGCAATTATCATTGTAGTTTGTCAATTTGAGCTAGATTAAGCATTGAATGAGCATTGTAGAAGCATAGTAGAAGCATAATTTTTCATTTTAGAGGTGTCACTAGTGAGGATTTAAGCTAAGAGCTTCACTTACCACTTCTTTCTAGAGAACCATGGGATAATATAGATCTTAGTTTCATTTTAAATTAGATTTGCATTATATTTTCTTTAAATTGATGCTAGTTGATCTTAATTTCATGAAGGTGTTAAACATACACACACAACAAAAGACCAGGATTAAGATCCATAGGAGGTGCACTTAACTTGAGAATCTTACGATGCTTATATGCTTGATATGAACGGAAAAGATTATCAAGTCAAGAAGGACACGAATTAGGTAATGAAGGCCAAAATAAGTCAAGAGTAGCACAATCTCTGGGCCTATAAGGTTGATATAAACTATGATTAATCATCTTCACTTCTTCATTATGAACAAATTTAAGACATTTATGGATAGGTGAAGCAACAACATGCATGATACTTAACCACAACAAACCAAGCTTAACTTGAAATTGATCAAAAGTAGGAACAACAACAAAGGTAGTGTTCACGATTTTTCCACAAAGTTCAACTGGTAAGTTAATAGAACCAATTGTTGGATAAAGAAAACCATTACAAGTTTGAATCCACACATCTGAGGTATCATAAGAATCATGTTGCAAGTTTTTCATAAAAAGATTTTCTTTAGTAATAACATTAACTAAGGATGTAGGATCAACAAGACAACCATGAGTAGGTATCTGAGAAATCCTAGCATAAATATAAAGGGAACCATCAAGAGCTTTAATAGTCTTAGAATCATCAAAGGTAATCAAAAGTTCCCAAGGTCTTTTATTCTTAGGTTGTTGTCGAGGTTTAGGTTGAGTTTTCAATTTAGGCTTAGGTTTTGGTCGAGGTTGAGATGGAACTTGAGGTTGAAGCTGAGGTTGAGGCTGAGGTGGAGATACATATTGAACAACATGCTCCACTTGATTAACAATGTGATTAAGATCATCCATCTTTGAATCATACACAATATCCATAGAAGATGGTTGAGCGATGGTATTAGTATCATGCGTAGGTAAAGGATTTGTATAGATTTGAAGGTTTTGATTAGGAGGAGAGATAGATTTGTTCCCATTACCAACAAGATTATCAACAGATAAGGCATTAGAATCAATTAAGTCTTGAACTTTATGTTTTAAAGAATAACACTTCTCAGTATCATGACTATTCTGACAATGATATTGATAAAAAGCTTTATTATCAAAGGATTTAGATGTAATCATAGCAGGTAAAAGAGGTCGAATAGGAGGTAAAGTAATCATATTAGCAGCTAACAACCTATTCATAATAGAATGTAAAGATTCAGAAAGAGGAGTAAACGTACGATTTAATTGAAAAGTAGTGGATGTAGAAGTGGCATTGTGAGATGCAACAACAACTTGATCAGCAACTGCATTTGCTTGTTTTTTTTATCTTGACATAGTTGTTGAATTTTTTTAATTTATTTTGATTAGGAGCAGCAACACTTTTATCAACAGGAACATGAGCCATTGGAGTGTTGCTCTCAAATTGACTCACTTGTAATTGATAATGATGAAGCGCTACACAAAGTTGTTGAAAAGAGGTAAATTCAGTAAGTAGAATCTTATCTCTAATATCCTTTTGCAAATTTGAAATAAATATAGGTTGAATATCAATATCAGGAATAGGATAGGAAATATAAGCATGTAAATGCTTAAATCTACCAATAAATTTAGTCAATTTTTCCTTAGCATTTTGTTTACAATGCATCAAAACAGTCAAAGACACTTGTAGACCAATGTTGTTTTGAAATTGTTGAATAAAAGCATTGGTAAGTTGTGTAAATGAATCAATAGAATAAGGAGGCAAGGAACAATACCACTGTAAGGCCTTGTCACGGAAAGTTCTAGCAAACAATTTGGCTAAAATCCTATGGTCATGAGAATAATCACTACAAAGGATTTGAAATGTTTTAACATGATGCACAGGGTCTCCTTTTCTGTTATAATTCTCAAGACGAGGCATATCAACTTGTTGAGGAACAGGAGTACGAATAATGTCTTGGGACAAAGGACTTCTCATGTCACATGTAGGAACACTAAACTTGTTTTGAGTTAAGGATGCAAGTTGTTGTTGTAAGGATGACACAGTTTGAGCCAAACTGATGATTGTTGAATCATTAGAGGAAATAGGAGGACTATCAACATTAGAAACACTAGGTAAAGTGTATGAAGCTGTAGGAATGGAAGACACAACTTGAGGAACACTAGGAACTACAGTTGGAAGAGGATTATAATAAGAAAAAGGAACATTATGATAAGAAGGTTGTGGTGTAGGAAGGGACACAAGAGGAACACTCATAGGAACAGAGGGAACTGTCACAGTCACCAAAGAAGGAGTATAGGTAGAAATACTAGGTAAAGGAATAGAGGATGGTTCTACACTAGTGATAGGAGAAATCAACCCTAAATCTTGAGCTTCTTGAGCTAAAGGTTTAACATTTGAATGCACAAGGTGAGTAATACCAAACAAAAGATTAACACCTTGATCACTATCATGATGAACTTTCTTAAGAGCTTCTATAACTTGAATAGAATCTTGATTATGGTTTTCTTGAATGAGCCAATTACCCATTTTATTAAGTTTAGTTGAAATTTTTTGGACTTGTCCAGGAGGAACTCTTAAAGCATCATCCTCATCATGAGATGAGTGAGAAGAGTTTTGCTCCATAATAGGATTGGAATCATGAAGAATCAAATTATCATCTAGGATCCTAAGGAAAGGAGAGGAAGATTCATGATCAAAGGCACCCATGAGTCTATGACTTCTTCTAGCCAAAATGTTATAAGTAGGACTGGAAGTAGTAAAGCTCATAAACCAATGCAATGCAAATGAACTAAACTAAGAAAACATGAATAATTTTGTATTTTGAAAGAAATTTTGCAATTTTTTTTGTATTTTTGAAATATAGATGTAAGAAATCTAATTAGCATGCAAGGTTTAACATGAAAGAGAAATATAACACTAATAAGATAATATAAAGGGAAATCTAACACCGCAAAATACAATAGGGCATCTAATTCCATAAAAGAAAAGAGGGTAAGTGTGTCAGGTTCACCAAAATGAATAGAGGTAAATATGAATAGGTGTATAATGGATGATGTAAGAGGGGGATATAGGACCTATCCTCAATCCAAATTCCCAAAAGGAAAGATCCAAATGGATTAATCACAAAGAAGTGATCAATGCACAAATGAATCAAACAATGGAGAATATGAAGAAAGGAGGAAATCCAATAAAATACTATAGAAAGTATATACTTGAAATCTGAAATAAATAGAAGGCAAAATACTAACATCAAAATAGGGAAAATCTAGAAAATGCTTATTTTTTATGTCTGTGCACAGTTTCGGGCAATTCTGTAACCAAATTTAAGGACCAGAAAAGTGCAATGAAGAAAACCCAGAAAAGTTTTGTCTTTCTAGAAGCAGGTCATCCTTGACCCATATAACGGGGCAAGGTCTTACCCCAAGGTAGGATCCCACCCCTCACTGAAGGTCATCCTTGACCTGAAACTGCTTCGACAAAAAATCTGTTCGTGGATCTCAGAAGTTTGTCGAAAAGGGTATCCAAATCTGCACTTCAATTCATTGTCATATAACTGTACCTACAAGAAAAAGGGTTTTTATTGTTTGGATTGGGGGTTTGCCTTGGTCAAACTCTATTTTGGAATCAACCTTTAAATAGAATTGAAATTGCAATATATATAAACAAAGTAAATAGAACAATTCACCTTGCTTATCTTGAAGTCCTTATAGAGGATTCAAATCCTTAAATCCACAAGTAGGTATGCTCCAACTAAATGTAGAAATGAATGTAGGATGTCTCAAATAAATGGTATTAGATCTTCAACACCAATCTTGAATGGATCTTTGCATAGGAAGAGGCTTGGATGAAGGTGGATGGAGAAATCTTCAAGGGGGCTCCAAAGAGATTGAATCCTTCAATAGCTAACAATGGATCTCCTTGATGAATGCTTGAATGCTTGAACACTTGAATGCTTGAAGATGAATGAATGTTTGCTTTCTCTCCTTCTCCTTCTTTCTTGCTTGAGAGCTAGATGTCTTGATCATGAAAAGTGGATGTGAAAATGAGAGAGAAAGGCTTCCTTTTATAGTGATCTAGGGCACAAACTTCTAGAGAGGCCGACATTGGATAATTAAATCCCAATTAACCTTAACCCCTAGAAATAGACCTAGATTAAATGCAATTTAAGGATTTACCATTCTGAAATCTATAACAATCGACCTGAAAGTAGGAAAAGAAATCTTTCTGAAGCTCGACATCCCGTAACTCCCAGAATCTAAAAATTGGACCTGGGGTCAGGGATGAGGTAGACTCTGCCCTAGGTCAGGGTCAAGGTTATCCTTGACCTAGGTTAGGGTCAAGGTCGTCCTTGACCCACCAGGTCACCTTTGACCTAGACAATCAGAAACTCCAGATTCTCAGAGAAAACTATCAGAAAAAGGTTGGGGGGAAACCACTAGATCCATGCAAAGACCCGATCAAGGTGCTTAACATGACCCCAGACTACTTACTCAGAGGGATAAATGATCTTAACATGGAAGTGCTTCCATTTTAAGATGATACACATCTATAACCAATTTGATCAGTAGTGCATGAAAAATATCTTCACGTGAATTCTCATGCAGTCTTTGTTCATATGACATATTCAATAATGAATCTCATGTCTCTTAAATAGATGTGTAAACTATTTTCATATCATCCATAAGATTTTCATATCATCCATTAGCTTGATTAGGAGCCAACCCTGTTAAAGGTTACAATGGACATTATAAGGTGTGACCTTGTTAGAGGATTTATCACTAATAGTTCTCCTTCGACCAGCATTCACTATGGGATCAACAAGAAAACAATTAACATTCCTTGAATGTCATATTGAAATACATAAGATGGTTAAGTCCACTCATTTAAGAGATTTAAATGTAATCAATGGTTAAATTGATATAGTAGTGATCTGATTCAAATACAACTCAATTTGCAAGTATTCAGATATATGCTAAGCTCAATATAATTCTTATAATCAGTAATCAATTCACTCTATTATATCCTCCATCTTACTTCACTTAGTGTATAATTCTCTGACGCTCGATAATACCTGCAATTCAGCTTGGTTTTGTTTGTAACCAATTTGATCAATAGTGCATGAAAAATATCTTCACGTGAATTCTCCTGCAGTCTCTGTTCATCTGACATATTCAATAATGAATCTCATGTCTCTTAAATAGATGTGTAAACCATTTTCATATCATCCATTAGATTTCGCCTCTTCAAGCTTCCTCGACAGTTGTGTGAATAATACATTTCAATCTCTTTCCTTTGATTTTCCCTAAATTTTGTCAGTTGTTGATCTTAATCATAATTTCTCTACTTCATAGAAGAAAAGTTTCAATGCTCTATATTCAAGAGTTAAAAAAAATCATTTGAAAAGTGTAAATTTTCAATTAAAATATAGCTCCATCTCATGTTGAAACTTGATCATAAGTAAGTAATTCATTCATACATACCAACTAACATGTGGTAATAACTAAATGAGAAAATCATTTAGTGGATCCATACTCACAATTCACCTGTAAAGGTTAGTGGATCCATTTTTTTCCATTCATGTGACCTAGACTCTCATGCCCATGTTATCATAATAATAATTCAAAAGAAATTGTAACCCATTTCATCACAACAATTATCTTTCATCTCTAAAACAATATAAGTCCTACAAGTCTTACATCATTAAATGAATAAGAATTCACAATTCCATCAATGTAATGCACAAGTGTCCTTAATCTAAGAAGAATCATTCTAATAAATCATGATAATTCATCACCATATAAAATCAATACATCATGTATGTTATGCATCTATAACAATGCATCCAAAAGCATAACCATAAATGTCAATCATGAAACAATATATTTAATTGTAATCATACATATATGTCCTTCTATAAGTCTCCATCTCCTAGCACAAGGTCATATTAAGATGGGAGTGTGGCCCGGACACTTGTCCATTCTATCCACAGATCATTACCTTTGTGGATTAGATGCTTGTCCAATCAATCCACAAATCCTTACACTTCCTTTGTATTATGTCACCCTTCAGAATTCCCAATTCTACAATGCCCAAAAGGAATAAAAGACCATGAAACTTTCTATTGTTCATAAATGTGGTAGGGAGATGGAACATGGGCAACATATTTACGAAGACATATGTGAACAAGCTTTGGCCAAAGCATCTTTTTATGACTAGGAATAAAAATCGGTAGGTAGAGAAACATCCCTTTCTACCCTTCCATGTTTACTTCTTCCACTTTAGCACCCTCACCAAAAAGTAAGATTTCCTATTCTCATACTTAGTAAGTAAAAAGATGCATCTCATTCATTTGATATATTTTCCTTTCATGCAATAATACATTAAAGAAGAGCATGGAAGTCACACAATAAATAACTAATCTTGAGAATTATGTCCTTCATCATGAACAATCTCTACATCATAAGCAATTAAATAAGCAGAAAGAGGTGTTGACCACTCTATCAAGAACACCATTAGTCCATTGTGCTACAAAATTAATTCTAGTTCATTATCATCAAGTTCAAATACCTCAAACATAATTTCATGCATTGTCACATTCATAATCATCCATGTGCTAGTAATATCTTATTAGAGTAAAAAAATGTATTTTCCATGGATTCCATCATTCCATGAGCTCCTTATAGCATCAAAACACACATCAAATAATATCAGTCAATATTATTTATTTCATACAATGCATTTCTAATATACACAACCAAGTGCATGCCAATTTAGTTTCATCATTTCATAGTAGTTGAAACATATTTCAAGTAATATAATTGAATGAAAGATTAAGAATTACATGTTCTTTGCAATCTACTCATTTTTACATTCTATCAATGTTGTACACTAAACATGATAGATAACATCTCTTCACATCACATGACTAGAAACATAAAGCCCATATGCTAGCCATCACAAGATCATAATAAAACCACAATATTCAAAATTTTCAATTTTGAATTCAAAACATCAAAGGTCATAAGAAAAATCAATAGAAGTAAGTGTGAACAAAAATCTCATTTGATTGAAAAACTCCAAATGGGTGGCTAGATGGTAATAAGAGAACTTAAAATTTCAAGCTAGTCCTTCAAAGTGCATCAAAGTTCAATATAACAAATCAATTGAAAATTGGTTCACATTTATAGAGTGACTAATAATAGCCACAAGGAGGGACTAAATGTTACACATCACCCTAGATTCAAGGTGTGTTAAAGAACATGACCATACTTCTAGAACATATATCTCCAAGATTACATCATCATGTAGTATCACATTCAATTGGTTAATACAAAATAGAATTGTTAATTCTTTATTTTCTTTTTTTTTAAATCTCATGTAATGCAAGGTAAGCCATATAAATATATTTTCACAAAATTTCTATGAATTTCCATTTCATGTAGAACATGTTGAATTCTTCTTCCCCAAGAATTTTGTAAGGATCTAGTATTAAAATCCTTTCATTACACATGTAAAAATACATTACAATAATACATAGCTCCATCTCTTATCACAAGCTAAGTCTTGAACTTTGGTGAGCACTAATACCTTTGGTGCAAAACCAATCACCATTTAACTACACAATAACTCGTAGAATTTTATCTTCTTTCTTTACTACACAAATGTAGAAAAACAAACATTCAATTTTTTAAGTGTATCCCACACACAATGTACCTCATAATTTTTCACATATTCTACCATTTTTGCAATATGAAACAAAAAGAAATCACACCACTTAGAGATAGACAATTTGTCAAGCTCATAGAACTATTTCAAAATTTCATAGTTTTAAGAGAAAATAGGGACATTCATAAAATCTCACACAAGTAAGAAGTATTGTCCCTCAAGTGTCTATTTACCACTTTTATAAAACAAAAAAATGAACATCCTATCCTTTCATATCAAGATTAATTGTAACTGGAAGACACTCTAGTGAACCCAAGGAACCACACTTGCGTTCATAGACTAATTATTAGTAAACTCGTAGTTTGTGCAACTAAGGGTCACAACTAAGAGCTCAAGGCCCTAGCATGGAACCCAGTGATCTGATACCATATGTAAAGACTAAAATTTTGACACATGCCACATCACCAATATACACCAGACACAAAAGTCGGTAAAAAAGTCATATGTTGATTTCACATATTGACAAGACAAAATTAAATTTTAAAACATGATATGAAAAGGTACACAGATCGATAAACTTGTCAAACAAAAAACATATGTTTACAAAAAGGAAGAGTGTCGACCACACTTTCAAAAGAACTAACAATATCTTAACATAAGATATTACATCAAATAAATAATTTAATAGTTTCAACCATCTCATCAAATACAACAGTTCATTCAATAAGAGGCTTTGACCAATCTATTAGAATGCAACAATACTAGAACTTGAGAGACTAACATAAGTTTGCAACTATCAATACAATAGACCAATGGTCAATACAAAGAAATCATAATTTTCTAAACATGAAAAACTTTCTGACAGAAGCTCTAGAAACCTTCTTTATGAGTGTGAGTGCATTTCCACACTACCATGAAGTAGTTATGCTTCTCCAAAATCTTTCTTGACACGAAAGATACCCAGCCTAGCTTAAAGTAGTCTAAACAAGAAAAACTGACAAAAGTAATGGAATTATGAAAATCAACATACGTACTTCAAATGCTAACATAAGACATCATAGTGTTCAACCATGTTTATGAATCATAGGATTAAACATCATCCTTTCCCAATGGTAGAAAAAAAACCTCAAGTTCTCATTTCCAACTCTTTTAGAATAGTTAGAGAGAGTTTTGTTGGAAAAATGGTCAATGCTCCCCTTGGGATTTTCAACATGGCTTAATTTTCTCTTGTGTCTTCTATTTAAGTCTAGTGGTTGTATCGAGCATTAACAGGTCGATCTTTTGGTGCAATGACAACCACTACTTGTAACAAGTGGTTTCAAAGCTTGGTTACAGGTTTGAATCCCCTCAGGTAGCATTGAGGGGGAGATTGTTGGAAAAATGGTCAACACTCCCCTTGGGATTCATGACATGGCTTAACCACCTCCTGTGTCTTTTATAAGTCTAGTGGTTGTATTGAGCATTAACATGTCAATCTTTTGGTGCAACGAAAACCACTACTTGTAACAAGTTCAAGAAATACAACAAAGATTCATAAATGGATAATTCTTTAATTATCTTTATAATAATAACAAGAAAACAAGTATTTCATGGAATTGTGGTACATAACACATCCACATTCAATTCTAGATATAACATTATTAGGGACATTCAAAGGCATACATTATAAAAATTAATTCCATTTCAAACATATGGAAAACATGATAGTGATATCTAAGCAAGAGAACACCACCCTACTCTAATACAATTTTTCAAGAAGTCAAACATTCTCAATACAAACAATGCACATCATGGAAAAATTCTATGTCTAAAATGATCAAACATCTTCTTTATAAACTCTTATTCTCAACATATGTGCAACTCAAATTCATAATGAATCTTGACCTCTTTCCTTACTATTATAAGAATGTAAATATGCTAATGCTCAATATGAAAAATTATGCTTTCTTTTAAGGTTCTAAGACATCAACTTGAAAATAAAACACCATTTCATTCATGTAAAAATTAATGCAATTAAATAAAAACCAAACTCTTGGTTGTGGTCCATCAATCATGCTAGTAATGTATGCAAATTTAGATCCATCATTCCTAAGAAGCCCAAGAGAGTTTCAAACAAGTCAATCACCAACACTGCAACCATAGATACATACCTTACAATTGGACTATACAACCTATTTAGTCCTACAAACACATGATAGTGAGGCCATTTTGACATTACCATTTTACTAGGATATCTTAATGTGGCCTGTTCTCTTGGCTAATAGATACATAAGCATACCAATGTATTCACTTCCCCTCGTCTATTATAAACTTAAAATAAGAAATTATCCAGGAAGAAGGGTTACCATTGAACTGCAAATTAACAATGACATAACGTACCTTAAGAAGTGGGTTTTACAGATATCTCTTGACCATCAATAATAAGAGGTTTATGATCATATGAAACATTTTCAATAGATACCAACTTAGGATCCACCAATGTAAAGATGCACAACCACACCAAGGGAGCTCTTTGAGTAATAGTTGTCATTGTTACTATTTACACTAACATATTGTAAGGATCAATATACATATTTGTATTCCATGTTTTCTTTTCTTGCATGATAAGTTTAAAAGTCACCGTTCAATTATTTCCATTTTAGAAGAAACGGCTGAGCAGAGCCCAATTATAATCTTATTTCCACAATTATAGTAAAATAAAATACACTCACAGGAAGAATTGGGGATATTCTATAAATTACGTTCCAATTTATTTTTTAGAAATACAACACATTCTCAAAAAAATATCGACTTCAAGGATGTATAAAATGAACCAAAAGAGAGTAAGTAATCATATTTCTATGATCTAATACTCAAGGAAACTGCATAGCATTAAAATTCTTCCTAATAAGCTTCTCAAGGTAGCAACATTTGATTTAAAATAATTTTATTTAACGAATTAGTTTTTGCTACCAATATGCGTATATTGATATACATACATGATTAATTGCAATCAAATGAAAGAAAGAAAATGATTTTGAATAAAAAATTAGCATTCAAAGTTTTATAGTTTTCCTTAAATTGTATTAGAATTTATTCCCAATTCCCATAATATGGACATATAGAAAAAAAATCAAAATGATTTGAGAATAAAAAGAAAATTGTATTAAATCCCTGCTACAAACTGTAAAGAGAGGGTATACTGTTCCAATCTACAAAAGTTTCTAAAATTTGAAAACTTACTTTCATAAAGAAATACGATAATAAAAAAAATAAAGTTCTTGTTGTTAAGTTGCTACTGTCTTATCCCTTAACGCTAGCTATATTGTAATAAAACTATGGAATAAACATCATTTCCTTAGCCTCTCAATCTATTTTTGGTTAAAGATTCAATTTTTCACTCAAATCACATACATACATATATATAACATAATTACTAGAAACTTTTAGCCCTAGTAGTAGAAATCAAATGCATTTTATATAAGAATCAAATATAATCTACTTATCTCAGTTGTTGCACCTACATGTGACTTCTGCTCAAGATAAGAGAGATTGTAACAAGGTAACAAAGTTTGCCACAATATAATTTCCTGAAGACAAACTAGCCGAATTCTAGGCTTGGCATAAGAGGCCTTTGCTACCGTTCCAAGATCAAATCTTGGTATCACAACCTAGTAAATGAATTCCTCCTTTGTATATTCTGATCTGAATAAAGCTTTTGGTATTCATTTCTTTCCTTCCATTCTATCATTCCCTCTAGATCTCTCTTCCTTCTTCATGGTCTCCCCCCTTATTCCATTCCTTTCCTCCATTTTTTTTGTTCAATGTGTTTTCTCTGCCCATTGATGAGTCCTTCATGTCGTAATTATAGCATGCAAAAGGGTGAGTTCTATTAAAATTTGTCTCCCTTATGTCTCTGTCTTAAAAGCCTACTCTTCGTTCAACCGCTTTTGGATGCCAGATATTTTGGGTTATGACAAAGGGTGTTACAAAATGCACATAATTTTAAAAATTATTAAAGATGACTGAGGAATTAAATGAAAAATCTTTCAAAAATTGCATAAATATTCTACAAGGAACAAGAAATTGTTAGGAATGAATGCTAAATGTTTGGCAGTCATTCTGTAGTAGTAGTTGTTGCATTCATGACTATGGTTGTCATTGATGTCAACACAGTGATCTTCTGGAGACTAGTAGAGAAGCAGACAGTGTTTTGTTT
The DNA here is from genome assembly GCA_027943335.1 of Chamaecyparis obtusa. Lineage (NCBI taxonomy): Eukaryota > Viridiplantae > Streptophyta > Pinopsida > Cupressales > Cupressaceae > Chamaecyparis > Chamaecyparis obtusa. The sequence continues at coordinate 453,136 of BSBK01005806.1, forward strand.
TTCACATGTGGGATATTGTAGTTGGAGCTATGTGATGTTGAGGTTATAGTCTTTGATATGTTATATGTCTATGGTTAAGAGCACAGACAGTAATTCATTTATTCATGAAAGTTATGAGCATTTTGGTGGAAGCAGTATTCAGGCAGTGTTCCTGAGTAGCAGTTTGTGGAAATCGGATGATATCTCCTAATCGGGATGGAATCTAGTTTTTCCCAGTTAAAGGGAAGTTTGAGACACATTGATAGTGATGTGGTTCATAGCACAAACTTTGAGGTTGCACGAGTGAATAATTATTGTATATAGAAACTGACAGTTTTGTGTAATTCTGATGTAGCGTGTGGAAACTTTTTATTTTTGTAATTGTGTGCCGACTTTGTAATTATTTGAGTGTGTTATAAAGGAAGGAATGTTTTTCCTTGTTGTGATGTATTTTTAAGTTTAGTATCATGGTTGAATGTGAATGTATGCATGAAGTGAAGAAAAGAGCCAATGAAGTTGTGAAAGCGAAATTATGAAGGAAGACATGCGAAGTACAAAGATCTGGAATTGAGATCTAGTGTAGCAGTGTGTGCGGTTTGGCACAGTGAGGAGGTAACATATTTCATATTATTCTATTGAATAATCTTAAGGTCAGTTGGACAATGTGTTCAGTGATCTTGCCATTGAAGCTGTTTGGGCAGTGAGTCCTTCTGTCTTCCATAACTCTTAACAGGGTTAGAATCTTTTAACAGGGATTCAAAATCTCCTAATAGGGATTCGTATCTATTGAATGTATTTCATAAGACTCCTAACAAAGTCCATCCTTCATAAGGAATATTTATATTAGTGCATCTTTTGTGGGCATCATTCCCACCGGGGTTTACTCTTTGATCAAGAGGTTCCCTAGTCAACATATCTTGTGTTATTGTGTATGAATATCTTTCTATGGTTGGTAATTATATTGCTTACATGGTTAAATACTGTTGAAGTTGATAAAAATTATAATTATCAGATAACTAATTGACCCCCCCCCTCTCAATTATCTTGGTGGACTTTACTTTCTAACAATTTGTATCAGAGTAGAAGGTCCTCGAAAGAAAAGTTTAATAGCTTAAGGAGATCCATGGTGAATTTCAAGAAATAAAGCCCTAAGTTTGATGGAGTAAATTTTGACAATTGGAAAGTGAAGATGAAGACACATCTACTATGTTTAGGACCAGGTTATTGGTTGATTACAAAGAATGATCAGACTATCATTGAGGAAGACAGTCTTGAGACAGGTTCTAAAGATGAGTTGGATCTATTCATGTGTAACATACTTGCAAGAGAAACACTTTTGACAACACTTCTGGAGAATGACTACAGTCAGATAAAATGTTTAACAAAATCTCATGAAATTTGGAAAGCCTTACACTCTACTTTTGAAGGTGATGAACATGCAAAAAGAGCTAGATTACATAATTGGATTTGTGCATTTGAAGATATAAGAATGATGGAAGATTAATCTGTTAGAAGCTATATTGGTAGAATGTTAGAAATTGTTGCAGGAATAAAATCTTGTAGAGGAACAAAGACATAGAATGAAGTGATATAGAACATTCTGAGGACATTGACTCCTATATTTAAGCAGACAACACAGATGATTGAACAAGTTATACCTTGTACTAGGAATTTTTCAAGAGAGAATCTTCTTGGAAGATTGGAAGCAACAGAAATGAACCTGAGGTTATCAGGAGACTTACCTAGAATGGAGACAACATTCAATACTCTTAGTATCCGTCCTACTTTGTCAAGAAGTACCAGTGTGAGTGGAGATTATGCCAGTAGTAGATCTAGAAATGAAGAAGACAAGAAGATTGAAGAAGGTATTGCCTTGCTTGTGAAAAGAGAACCAGACGGTAAGAAAATTTTTAAATGTTGGACTTGTCAAGAATATGGTCATTTTGCATCAAAATATCCTAAGAGAGTTAAAAAATATAGAAACAATTTCAAGCCTAGAAGATCTAAGGAATGTTATTATGCTAATGATGAAGACCTTGAAGCTAGTATAGAAATAACTTTGAGTGAAAGTGATACTGAAAATAATGATGAAATAGGATTTGTAGCAATTAAAGAAGAGAATCCTGAAATTGATGTTAAAGAAGAAAAAGCCTTAGTTTCCCAAGTTGAAAAGAAAGCTTGGATTATAGACAGTGGTTGTTCACATCATATGACTGGAGACATGAAAAAGTTTATAAATTTTAACAATTATGATGGAGGAGTTGTAAGAGTTGGAAACAATGCACCTTGTTTGATTAAAGGTATAGGATCTATTACTCTTGATGGAAGGACTAATACTGATGATGTTTACTTTGTGGATGGTTTGAAACATAATCTTTTGAGTAATGGATAGTTAGTTGATAAGAGATATCAAGTTTGGTTTACTAAGAAAACTTGTGTGATAAAGGATAAAAATGGAAATCTGATTGGAACTGGATCTAGAACCAGAGGTAATGTATTTTAATTGAATCCCACTGAGATGACATGTTTGATTACTAAGATTGATGATAGTTGGTTATGGCATAGAAGGATTTTCCATATAAACTTTGATAACATTGTGAAAGTGGGTACTACACTTGCAGTAAGAGATTTGCCTAAAATTATGAAGCCTACTAACATGATTTGCAAGGAATGTGCGATGGCTAAATAGAAGAGAAATTCATTTCCTAGTAAGAATTTCACATTGGCAGAGAAGTTGGAGATTGTTCATACAAACTTGAGGGGTCCTACCAGGACTAGAGGATTCTATGGAGAAATGTATTTTATGATTCTTGTTGATGATTTTACAAGAATGATGTAGATTGCATTTCTTAAAGAAAAATCTAAAGTATTTGATAAGTTTAAGATCATTAAGAATAAAGTTGAGAATGAATCTGGAATGAAGATTAAATGTTTAAGATCTGATAGAGGTGGAGAATTTACTTCTAGACAGTTTAACACCTTTTGTGAAGTGAATGGTATTAAGAGATAGTTTTTAGCCCCTAGAACACCTGAACAAAATGGTATTGTAGAAAGAAGAAACAAGTCAATAACTGAAGCAACAAGAGCTATGTTGTTTGAGAATGATTTGGGGAAGATATTATGGAGAGAAGCAGTGAATACAATAGTATATACAATGAACATAGTACAAATCAGAGCAGACATATACAAGACACCTTATGAATTATGGTTTGGACATGCACCCTCAGTTAAGTATTTTAGAATTTTTGGAAGCAAATGTTATATGAAGAGAGATGATGATATTAGAAAGTTTGATCTTAGAAGTAATGAAGGTATATTTCTTGGATATTCTTTAAAGAGAAAAGCATATAGGTGTTACAATAAGAGAACTAAAACTATTGTTGAGAGTGCAAATGTTAAGGTTGATGAAAAGTTTAAAATTTAGGAAAGAATGCTTGATTATGAATCTGATGAAGAAGCTCATCCTCAGCCTAACATTGAAACTATTGAATTATTTTATGAGACTGATAGTGAATTGTTGAATGAGAGTCATGTTGAAGAAACCAGAGAGGAATCTAGAGAAGAATCTACAGTTGAAGCAAGATCTAAGACTATGACACCGAACAGGTATATATCAAGACATCATCCTATTGAACACATTATTGGAAGTTTGGACAGAGGACTTCTGACTCAAAATAAGGTACATTTATGTTTGATTTCTCAAATTGAACCTAAATCTACTTGTTATACACTGAATTTGCACCTCTGATCTCAACCTCTCTTGGTCTTGATAATCTAGTATAACAAGGGAATCATCTCAAGGTTGTGGGACCTTTGCTAACCGAGATGAGACCTCCAGGTTCTAGGCTAGTTCCTCTTGGATAGTCACCTTAGTTTGCTTCTTAGATAGGAAAGTAAACTTTGAGGGGAAAGGGATAGAAGGAATACATGGAAAGGGAAATAACAGGAAAGCAAACTACCTACTAGGTGATGCACCAAAACTAGGGTTTGGATCTTAGTATAGAGGGATGAAACCAGTGAAGGAAATAGGTCTAGGAGATCACAACTTACTGAATAGGCTTGCATAAGTGTTTCATGGAAGGGTCTGCAAACAAAAGAGGGTGTTCAGGGAAAGAGAAAGATTCTTTCACAACAACAAGACTCTTAGGATTAGACATCAATCCATGACCTGCAAACAAACATTCACTCCTATAGCTCGGTGTAGGATTGAGACAAGATTGTTAGGGGCTGAAATATACCCTCAAAACATCTAAATCAGATCAAACCAATAACACACATAGTTATAGAAAGCAAGAGGAATCAGGAAACTTGAGATATCATCGAAAAACATGCATACACTTTGATCCAATAAGAGATAATCCACACAAGAAAGCATAGGGACATAAAAAATGTCATAGAATGCTTTGCAATATCTGAACAATCAATGAAAATTTAACAATTGCAGAAAGCCAAAAGGGCAGGAAAATGCCACAAATTGCTCTCTGAGAAAGAAACCTTCTTTTTACAATTGTTGGATTCTTAGCTCTACAAGCTCCCAAAAACACTATATACACCCCTCAACTGCACACAGGCAGGAGTCAAAAAACTAACCAGGGTTACAGATTAAACAATACAATATCCAACCCTAGGGTACAAATTCTGATCATAAATACAATTCTACAAATATCTCAACCGATCAGATATTTCTCCTTGCGTGCCCATTCCTGTACTGAAATTGCCTAGAGACAAAAACCTTGACCTGACAACCTCCTACAAGCCCACTAAGCCATAAAGGCTCCAAATCCAATCTCAGATCCTCGAAAGGACCCCAAAATGATAGTTTAGATCTCTGCAAATTCTCCCAACTGCAACCACCTCTGAAATCATCAATCCTCAACTACCTGCACTTTGCAACATTCTCTGTAGAAGAAAAGCCCGCCAAAAAGTTGCACCGCCTTGAAAATATCACTGGTCGCATGATCGCATGGGCCCAAAAGACTTCATGCGATCATGCGACAAGCCTTTGAAAACTTGCCTCTACCATGCAAGACACCTTGGACTCAAGATTGCATTGCAAACTTAACCCCTAGCTTCACCTAGCTAGCCACTGAGAAGCAGACATATCACCAGCCAAGGGCCCACTGCCAAACTGCAAGCTCCTATCGACGCGGCTAATGGTTTGTCGCATGTTCGCATAGCCTAAAAAGGGGCTATGCGATCATGCAACAGACCGCTAGCGGTTCTTTGAAAACCACCACTGGGCCCATGGATAGATTAAGATTTTGTAAAGCAAGGAAGATCAATGGTCATTGCTAGATCACGATCTTAAATAGGATGCATCTTGGGCTGGCGGTATAGCAAGGACTGTCAGATCTTGCTAGGGTTTAGTGGCTTAGAAAAATAAAAGTGCGCCGAGACTTAGGAAAAATTAAACCGGAGACTTAGGAAGTATTTCGCGCATGGGGTAAATTGAAGATTTAAGTGCCCGCCAAAAGGTAATGAAAAATTAGAACAGGCCAAGAGGATTCTAATCCGACCGTTGTCGCATGATCTCATGGGCTTGAAAGATTCCATGAGATTATGCAACAGCCATCGGATCTCCACTACACTTGCATGGCTATGAGGAATTGGGACCTGCCTGGTCGGAGTTGCGCACTTGAAGGTCGAAAACATAGAGGGATCTCGGGGAGAAGGTCGAAAACACACTGGGTTTTCAGACCAAAAGGCAGAAAACACACTGGGTTTTCGACACTTGAGCACTTCTTTGGAAAATAGGACCATGGCAAAAAATGAATGATAAGGAATTTTTGGGTAATGCTACTAATGAAGCTTGTGAAGATGAACATTGGATTAATGCTACGAGAGAAGAACTAGATCAAATTGAAAAGAACAAGACATGGGAATTGGTCCCCAAACCTAAAGACAAGAATGTGATTAGAACTAAATGGGTATTTAGAAACAAGATGAATGAACAAGGAGAAGTAATAAGAAACAAAGCAAGGTTAGTATGTAAGGGATACTCACAGTAAGAAGGAATTGACTATGAAGAAACTTTTGCACCTGTAGCAAGAATTGAAGCAGTAAGAATGTTTTTGGCATATGCAGCTTTTAAGAAATTCAAAGTGTATCAGATGGATGTTAAGTCTGCATTTCTAAATGGTGAATTAGAAGAAGAAGTCTACTTTGAGCAGACTGAAGGTTTTCCTTTGACTCAAGAAGGAGACATGGTATGTAAACTGAAAAAAGTATTATATGGACTAAAGCAAGCACCTAGAACTCGGTATGCAAGATTGGATAAGTATTTCTTAAAATTGAGATTTACTAAAGGAACAATTGATAGTAATATGTACACAAAAGAAATTGAAAACGTTTGTTGATTATAGTTATTTTTGTTGATGACATTATTTTTGGAGGAGAAGATGAAGCTAGTGACAAATTTGCTGATGAAATGAAGACAAAATTTGAAATGAGTATGATTGGTGAGATGAAATCCTTTTTGGGATTACAGATAAAACAGAGCAATGATGGTATCTTTGTAAGTCAGACAAAGTACTTGAATGATTTGTTGAAAAGATTTGGAATGGAGAACTATAAACCTGTTGGAACACCTATGGTAACTGGACATAAACTATCTAGCACAGATGAAACACGGGTAGTTGAATAGAAGAAATACATATCTATGATTGGAGGATTGTAGTACTTGACACATACAATATCTGATATAGCACATTTAGTTGGAATGGTAGCAAGATTTCAAGTTGAACCTAGAGAATCACATTATGCAGCAATAAAGAGGATATTGAGATATTTAAAAGGCACAATGGGCTATGGATTGTGGTATGAAAAATATGATGATTTTACCCTATGTGCATATACAAATGCTAATTGGGGAGGCAATGTTGATGATAAGAAAAGCACCAGTGGTGGAGCCTTTTTTCTTAGAGGAAGATTGGTTTTCTGGTTGAGAAAGAAGCAGAATTGTATTTCACAAAGCACAACAGAAGCAGAGTATGTAGCAGCAGCAAATAATTGTAACTAGATAATTTGGATGAAACAAATGCTGAAGGATATTGGAATTAAGTGTGTTGAGCTTGTTGTCATACATTGTGACAACACCAGCACAATTAATATGTTTAAGAATCTTGTATTACATTCTAAAACAAAGCATATATAAATCAAGTATCATGTTGTAAGAGAGAAAGTTGCTGAGGAAGAAGTCAGATTGGAGTACATAAGCATAAAGGAGCAGATAGTAGACATATTTACAAAGCCTTTGCCTAAGGATACATTTGAGTATCTAAGAGGTATGCTTGGGGTTATGCCCCAGCCTAATTTTGAGTAATGATGCAGTTGGTTGCATCTATCCAGTGGTATATGAGCCCTACTTTTTTCTGGATTGGATGTTAGTACTTCCTCTATGGGGGAGTATGTGAGCTGAGTCATGAGGACTCTTGTGAATGTATTTTCTGAATAGTGTCTTTTGACATTGGAGTTGTTGTTGACATAGTGATGAAATTTTTTTCATTGATATCAATGGGGGAGAAGTGTACATGAAAAACCCTATGTACCATCTGTTGGAGAGAACTAATTAGGAAAACAAAGCAAGATTTATTGATGAAGAAGATTCGAAATGTTTGTCAGAACAACAATATTGCAGTATTGGATTTTTGGAACATTGGATATTTTTCATCTATGTTGCCATCAATGCCAATGGGGGAGATTGTTAGGAATGAATGTTGAATGTTTGGCAGTCATTCTGTAGCAGTTATTTTTTCATTCATGACTATGGTTGTCATTGATGTCAACACAGTGATCTTCTGGAGACTAGCAGAGAAGCAGACAATGTTTTGTTTTGCGCATGTGGGATATTGCAGTTGGAGCTATGCGATGTTGATGTTATAATCTTTGATATGTTATATGTCTATGGTTAAGAGTGCAGACAATAATTCATTTATTCATGAAAGTTATGAGCATTTTGGTGGAAGCAGTATTCAGGCAGTGTTCCTGAGTAGCTGTTTGTGGAAATCGGATGATATTTGCTAATCGGGATGGAATCTAGTTTTGTGTAGTTAAAGGGAAGTTTGAGACACATTGATAGTAACATGGTTCATAGTGCAAACTTCAAGGTCACACGACTGAAGAGTTATTGTATTTGGAAGCCGACAATTTTGTGTAATTCTGATGTAGCGTGTGGAAACTTTTATTTTTGTAATTGTGTGCCAACTCATTTGTAATTATTTGAGTGTGGTATAAAGGAAGGAATGTTTTTACTTGTTGGGATGTAGTTGTAAGTTTAGTAGCATGGTTGAATGTGAATGTATGCATGCAGTGAAGAAAAGAGCCAATGAAGTTGTGAAAGCGAAATTATGAAGGAAGACATGAGAAGTACAAAGATCTGGAATTGAGATCTGGTGTAGCAGTGTGTGTGGTTTGACACAGTGAGGAGGTAACATATTTCATATTATTATGTTGAATAATCTTAAGGTCAGTTGGACAGTGTGTTTAGTGATCTTGCCATTGAAGTTGTTTGGGCAGTGGGTCCTTCTGTCTTCCATAACTCTTAACAGGGTTAGAATCTTTTAACAGGTATTCAAAATCTCCTAACAGGGATTCATATGTACTGAATGTATTTCATAAGACTCTTAACAGAGTCCATCCTTTCACAATGAATATTCATATTAGTGCATCTTTTGTGGGCATCATTCCCACCGGGGTTTACTCTTTGATCAAGAGGTTCCCTAGTCAACATATCTTGTGTTATTGTGTCATTGTGTATGAATATCTTTCTATGGTTGGTAATTATATTCCTTACATGGTTAAATACTGTTGAAGTTGATAAAAGTTATAATTATCAAATAACTGATTCACCCCCCCCCCCCCCTCTTAGTTATCTTGGTGGACTTTACTTTCTAATAGAACTAATAATCAAATAAATAGTTTTGATTCCCATAAACTGAGCTAAGATAGTAATAACATTAATCAATACTCATTAAAAAAAATAAACCAGTGCAATTTATAGAGTGAACACCAATAGTCAGAGCCCTTGTAAAAACTGATATGTTATCGTAATCATTTGTGAATATTATGTGCTTTGATCAAAAATATATTTTTCAACCAATAAACATGATTGTCCCCACTATGATCCATATTACATAAGAAATCAACCAAATATTAATTTCAAGAGAAATGAAATAAACATAATTAAAGGTCATGTACCATATCATAAACCATATGTAATTCTCATCACCTTTGTTGATTTCTTTTGACCCGAAGTGTGCATAAACACTATAATCAGATCAATACCATGAAAATAATATATATTAAGCATTGGAAAGTAACCATAATCCATATTCCAGAGGAAAATCATTATTAATAAAAATCAAAGGTAACACTCTTCTTCTCTAAAGATGTATTTCTTAGAAAAAAGAATCAATACTCTTAAAGAAAATTGGAACCATGCACACCATAGATAAAATAATGTTTTCTACATGAAGATGGTCTTCACACAGTGCCACAAAGTTGCCTGCCCCAAATGACAACAACAACTATATTAATGTCATCCATAGTACAATGAAAGGGGTGTTTGGAAGAAGAGTATCTACTTGTTTAATATGGAGTGCCTACAAAATGCAAATAGATCAAAACCAGTTGTAAATTCAAAGAATGTACTAGAAAGATCATGTTTTTCATTTACTTTTGGGGGAGTGTTCTTTATTTACTTTTGGGGAGTGAAAACTGTTGTGAATGCTATGGTTGCAATCAAAACTACATTTATTGAAATATTTTGGACATTCCATGTTGATTTCTTAATAGCCAATGACTATTCTCTTGTTTCCTTCATAGCCTTTGGAGTCCTTCGTGCACCATTTGTTTCTAGTAGGCATTTAATCTACACAAAACCCCACATCCTTTGAATCAAAAGGAATTGATCCCTATTCAAGGTATTTACTATAATTAGTGACTATAAAATTACATTTGAAATTTAAGATTATTCCACATTTCTATTAGAATAAATGTTTGATAAATGATATTTCTTTCAAAGATCTTTTAAAATAAATAATGTTATATACTATTTTATAAAATAGACCAAGATACTGATATTTATAATTTAATAAACTCAAATCTACTCTATACGAAAATGGAGATTGATTGAAGCGGTCTACGCTCTGCTAGGGTTTAGTATTGTGTCACTTCTCTGCATCTTTTTGCCCTTTCATATTGTAATTATTGTGGGAAATCACTTGATATTTATGGCTCTGGCCACCATTCACCCAGCAGTTGATGATGGTGCTAGTGTGGTGACAGATAGCAATGGCACCAAGAGACCTCACAAGTTTGTTCCCAAAGTGTTTTATGAGGTATGTCTCAGCCTAATATTGTTTTTCCCATTCATGAGTTTGATGATGCTTGTACGTGGCTTGAAACACATACCCTTATTGGCTATTTTATGGGTCGCAACACTCCTGAAATTTTTATTAAGGACTAGGTTGTGAAAGCTTGGACTCCTCATGGAATCCGTCTGGATGGCATTTAGAGTCTTACCAAGGGCTTTTTTTTGTTTCATTTTTCTAATCCCACCCGTGTGGATGCCATATTTGCCAAAGGACCTTGGAATCTTAGGGTTTCCCTTTTAGTTTTTCAGCACTGGTCTTGAGACTTTTTTGTCTCTGATGAAAAGAAACTGAAAGTTCTTGTGTGGGTCAAGTTTCCTAGTCTCCCTCTACCATGTTGGACTTTCATGCATGCCATTGCGCAAATGCTAGGTAGGGTTATTTGTAGTGAGCATGATTGTTTTCTCAATCCTTGGCCTCAGAAGAGGCTCTGCATTGAGGTCGACCTTTCCAAGGACCTTAAAGAGTCTATTGAGAGTCAAGTTGATGAGACCACCTTCACTCAAAAGGTGCTTTATCTCAACCTTCCCAACACATGTTATCATTGTCAATCTACAAAGCACAAGATTAAGGACTGCCCTTTGGTAGTGCCTCATACCAAAAATCCTCCCAAGGATTCTGGTTCTCGACCAGCCAAAACTAGAAAAAAAGAGGAAATCAAGAAGGATGACTGGGTTACAGTCGGTCGTAGGAACAAGCAAGCCAAGCCTGTTGCTTCGGCTTCCACATCTCAACTGCCACCTCCATCTGCTGAGGCTCGTGTTGAGAAGGTTACTCTGATTTCAAACCCTACCTTATAGGGGAAGGAAGCTTTTGACTCTAGTGTTAACACTCCTTTAGTCTGTGCACCTCAGGTAGCCTCTACGATTTCCTCTCCTGTTCCTTTTTGCCATTCTTGCAGCCCTCCTAGGCATGCTAAGAACGAGTTTGAGGCATGCAAGAAAAATGAAGAGATATTTCCATGGAATCTTCTGGGAATGACTTCACTCCAGCATATTTGTCAAATAGTTTTGCTTCCCTTGGGGAAGGTGATGGTATGGATGACACTATTTTTCCATGAAGTACATCTCATGGAATGTTCGAGGTCTGACAAACTTGCCCATAAAGTATTATGTTAGGGATGTCCATTGTCGTATTAGTCATTTGGATGTTTTATGCCTCTAGGAAGTTTTTTTTTTTGGTTTTTTGCTTGATGTTGCATGCAAGGTTATCTGGCCTAAGAGCCTTGCTCTCTGTTCTTAGCACAAGGCTGGTCGAGGTGGAGTTGTTACTCTCCTTTCTCCTTGTTCGCATTCTTTTTTGGTTAGTCATGGCTCAGATCCCATGCAAAGAACTGTTTGGACCACTTTCATTATTGAGAATCATTCTTTTGGCATAGCTAATGTTTATGCTCCCAATGATGTTGTTGATAGATCTCACCTTTGGCATTGGCTTGCAGATTCTCTACCACCTATAACTTGGCTTTTTTGTAGTGATTTTAATATGGTCGAAATGGCTTCTGACAAGGATAGCCTTTTTCATTTTTGATGGACAGTTGGTGAGAGAGAAGCCTAGTACTACATGCACAATAAATTAGGGATTTTTTATCCCAACATTGGTCGTCGTCGTCCTGATGGGGTTTGCACACTTGGTCTAATTTCAAAGCTTCTTCTGATAGAATTCATAAAATTCTTGATCGTGCTATGATCTCAACACAATCTTTCTTCTCTTTTTCTGAAAAGAAAGCCTTACCCATTACTCCACTTGTGGATGTGACCTTGTCAGATCATTTTCCCATTCAATTTAATATTATCTGGTAGACAGCTAAGGCATGGCCTCCCACCACACAATTTTTTTTAATACTTATGTCCTTCACCACCCCTCTACGGTGGCCCACATTCATCGGGTTTGGAACCTCGAGCCTTGGCCATCATATTCGCCAGGCTGGATTCAATGGTGGAATGATGCTATCCAACGTACAACACACTTTCTGCACATTTATGGCAGGCAACTTGCCAAGCATCACTGTAGATCCTATGATGTCAACACCAAAGCTTTGCATGTTGCCATAGAGGCCTTATCTCGAGATCCTTTCAATCAGGACCTACAACTTCACCTTGCCAAGATTCATCATCAGAAGCAAGTTACAGATAATTATACTGCCAAAGATGCCCTGATCAAAGCTTGCATGCATTGGTTAAAAGTCAGAGACCAAGCTTCTAAAGAATTTTTTGTTGCTATTTGTGCTCGTCATACCAATGTGAGTATAACCATGATCAAAGAAGGTCAATGCCTCCTCATAGAGCTTTCTGATATCCTACAGGGCTTTGTTCAGCATTATGAACAAGTCTTTGCCACTTAGGGATCTTCCCCGACCAATGAGCAAGCCCTTGCTGACTGCATTGATGGTGTCCCTTAATGTGTTTCCTCCATTCAACATCATGTTCTCTGTGATCAACTACTTTCCTTGCAAGATCTTCGAGAAGCTATTTTTGCTATGGTTGATGATAAAGCCCTGGGATGTGATGGCTTTCACTGTGAGTTTTATAAAGCCCTCTGGGATGCTATTGGTCCTGATTTACATCAGGTCTACCTTGAAGCCTTTCATTCCCAATCTCTTGGAGACATCATCAACTAAGGCAATATTAAATTCATTCCCAAAGCTAGGGAATCAGAGGATATTTTCAATTGGCAGCCTATTACCTTTCTCAATGTCTCTTACAAGATCATTGCCAAGGCTCTAGCTCTCAAGCTTTGTCACATTTTGCCTCAGATTGTTCGGCTAGAGTAAGCTAACTTTATCAAATCAAGATTTATTTTTGATAATATCATTGTGGTTTGGGAAGGTATGGAACGGGCTCGCAAATCTCATTAGAAAGCCCTCTTTCTCAAAATTGATTTTGCTAAAGCTTATGATTGCATTGAATGACCTTTTATTTTAGCTATACTTCATGCTCTTGGTTTTGGTCCTAGTTTTCTTCAACCTGTGTAGATGCTTTTTAGTGATGCCTCTACTTGCATCACCATCAATGGCCAACAATCTTCTACTTTTGGGATTTTCTGTTCTATTCGATAGGGCTGCCCTTTGGCTCCTACCTTGTATGTTTTGGCGGTCAAAGGATTTAGCTATTTGCTTGCTCATTCCATTTCTATGGGTCGTGTTCAGGGAATTGCTTTACCAGACTCTTCCCAACAATTGGTCAATGGCCATTTTGCTGATGATTCATTTCTCACTCTTGAAGACGATGAAGAAAATATCAAGGCAGCCTTGCAGTGTTTGGACACCTTTTGTCTTGCCTCTTGTTCTGTCATTCAATGGCATAAAACATTATGCTTCAGGCAGTCTACCCTCCCCAATCCGCCTTGGTTTTCTCAGTTTGGATGCTCCAGGATTCAACACGGGGAAATTTTCTGCTTTCTAGGCACCCCCTTTGCTTTTCAATCTACTCCTACTAAATTATGGAATGCAGTTCTAGCCAAAATTGAGAAAAAGCTTACCTATTGGATCACCAAGCTGCTCTCTCTTGTTGGGAAGTTTCTAATCTGCTCCAAGGTGTTGGCTGCTACACATGTGTACTATTCTTCTTGTTGGGCTCCCTCAAAAGCTTCTTACAAGAAGCTCGAGAAATTACTGTAGGATTTCCTTTGGGATTCTGGAATTGATCATTATGGTTTTCATAAAGTTGCTTGGGACTTCTGTTGCCTCCCCAAGGCCTCTGGTGGGCTTGGTTTGCTTGATACTCAGAAGCGAGGTCTAGCCCTATGTGTGAAATGGATTGTGCAATGTCTTGTAGGCAATGAGGCCTGAAAATTTTTTCTTCGACATTGTATTTCTTCAAGGTATCTGTTACACAAGCCTTCCTGGAAGGGGATTGTCTTTCAAACCCTTATGGTTATGAAGGCCCTTGTTCATATCCAAGGAACTTTTTGTTTCCAAAAGTATTTGGAGAGCCTAGGAAGCTATCAAACCTTGGCTTTGCTAGGCTAGGAATGGTTTTCGTGATGGTCTTTCTCTTAACCAGCAAAATATTTGGTGGTCCCCTTTGTTTTCCCAACAAGGGCTTCCTCTAGCAAAAATCCAGGGAATGAGTGCTCTTTGTCTTCATAAATGTGGCATTCAAACTCTCAAAGACTTATTTTCCAGAGCCACTACGAGTCTTCGCTCTTGGGGTGACCTTCATATTCAGTTCCGACTCATCTGCCCAAATCATCAGACTTTCGACTTGCTTGTTTCGGCTATTCTACCCCATTTCCTACATAAATTGGGAATTCAGTCAGTTAAACCTTGGTGGAAAGACTAGAAATGGTATCCTGTTATGCCATTCACCAATTACAAGCCCAAGCTTTGGTATTCTTGGCTTGTGCCTCATTTACCTATGATTGATTCTCTCAATCATAAATGGCACCTTTCTTCCTCTTAGAAGACCTGGAGCTGGCATTTTTGTACTATTTGGGATGCTGTCACTGAGCCTTAGATTGCTCATTTTGCCTGGTGTTTTCTTTACCAGGGTTTACCTTTGGGAGCTCGGCTCCAGCATTTGGGTGTGCCTGACCCTAAATGCCCTTTTTGTGGGCATTCTGAAACTATTATGCACATTTTTTGATTCTGTTGTTGGGCCCAGAATTATTGGATCTAGATCCACGACCTGTTTATGCCTTTCCGGCCCAAACTTTTTTCTTGGCAAATGGCGCTCCTTGGTGACTCTCCCAGAATGCCTTCCCAATATACCCAGATATGGCATGCTTTCATGATGGAGATCTTGTTTACTTTATGGAAAGACCGAAATGTTGTTCTGTTTTTCCACAACTTTCTGGATATTAATATTTCTCTTTATGATAAGGCATGTTTATGTAATAATGTCATGATGCAGATTCAAGTTCAAGCAGACAAGGTGGCCCTAGAGGTCGCCCATTTGTAGGAACTGTTGCAACACTGGGGCAATGCCCCTTGTACTGTTGTTAGGGTGCCACCAGATTTTCTCTTGACTAACCGCACACATCCAGGGGTCGTCGTCGTAGTCGAAGTTCCTCTACTAGGCATTCCAAGATGTCACGCCCTTGGGGCTGTCGCTCTACCTCTCCTCCTCCTCGGAGGGTTATGGGTGCTGGCTGGCCTCCCCTGCTTATTTCTACTACTGTTGCGTCTGCTCGGCCTTCGACCAATGTTCCTGCGTGGCCTCCTGCCACTTCTGATAAGTTCCTCTGCCTGGCGCTTGCTATTTCTCCCAGGTGGGATGAAGGAGAGTTGAGAAAGAAGAAGATAATGATGATGGCTGGTCGATTCCCGACCAGACCCAGGGCCCAATGTTTGGGGCAATCCTAATGACAAAGATTCTCCTCCCTCTTCTGCTACTGCCCTTGCAGCTTGAGGGTTTCTTTCTTTCTTTATTTTTTGATGAATAGTTGTATGTTTCTGGCCTAAGTGTCGTGTGACTCTTTCCCCTGGCCCCTTTTTTGTGAATATTGTACTTTAATATTTTAATTAATAGAAAAGACCTCTATTCATCAAAAAAAAATTTACTCTATACATAGGTAAGAGATTAAGGGTTGTGATAAGCACAATATATCAATATCTCAATATCGGATATCTATAGTGCCTCTCCAATCTCATGATAATAAGAAGATATATAAAATTTGTAATATATTGCAATCTATTTAACTAGACATAAATGCAAGATAATAAAATTACAATTGAATTTACCCATCTACAAAAACTTCTTATCACTACCAAATTAAACCTTCTACAATTAACATAATTAACTTCTTGATCGTCACTAATAAACCAAATACAATTCTCAAAATTGGATTCCTATTTTAATTAAACCTCCCATTAGAAAAGACAATAAAATAAAAATAGAGTAGAAAAAAATATAAAATTGGACAAGCCGAACATCTCAATTGAAAAATCAAAGATGACCGTTGGGCCCAAACGTATGCATCTTCCAGATTCCAAACAGAATAAAAAAATAATTTGACCGTTTTTGTGACCGTTTGCGAGGACGTGTATATATGTCCCGTTTAGCTTCCTCTAAACTCATGACTCGCAGAGTTATTTGTTGTTAAAGTGCTTACAAGTGCTGGGTTGTGAAACATCTTCACCGCCTGGACATCGGCTTATTTCTTGCTTGTATATTATTCCTCTCTCGGTCTGTATATTTTGCTCTTTCTTTCTTTGTTTTTTTTTCGTTGTGTTTCCGTTTTGTTTTGCAGGATAGGATGGCTATGGAATCCCCAAAAAAGGCTTTCAGGAGGACTGAGGAAAGGCAGAGACATCCGATGCAAGAAAATTCTAATATGGGAAGTCACCTGATCAGGCACAATGTAAGTATAAATGTTTTTAAATGAGAAATGTCGTTGGTTTTCGTGTTCAGGAGGAGGACTAATGGTTGTGGTTAATGCAGAGTGATAGATTTATTCCAGATAGGACTTCCAGCGATTTGGATGTGGCTCGGTTGTCCCTAAATGACGAGGAAAAAGAAAACAGTAATTGCCTTGATAGTCCTTGTGCCTCTAGAGAAGCTTACAGGAAACATCTCTCTGCAACAATGTTTCCCAAATCCAGGATTCTTGCTTTTCAAAACAAGCCCCCTCCAGCACAAGAAGCCTCCAGTACCCTTTACTCGTCTGCTCCTCCTCCTCCTTTTCAGCCCAAAGCTAGAACACATCGATACATTCCTCAGGTGAGAGATATTGGACCTTACCCATTGTAGAGAAATGAGTGAAAATCTTGAAAATCTACAATTTACAGTCATGGTTATATTTGCTTTACTTGTAAAGAAAATTATGTTTCAGTTTGCTGGTTTCAGTAACTCTTGATTGTCCTGTTGAAGTTAGACTGTTATAGTGATTTGTACAGTTGGGCTACATTTATTATTTGCAGAGTCCTGTCGAGTTTTTACTGAAACTTTAAGGTAAAATGATAAATCCATGCCAAGCCATTCTTTCAGTGGGTTTGAATCTCATTACCCATCGCTAGGGCAAAGATTTATAGTTTTATTATTTGCAGTCATACTCAGTATTTATAGAAACATCCCAGTGTGGTTCCATGGTTTTGAAGTTTGCATGACCAAAAACGTTCTCCGAGTGGGCTTTGAGAGTTCAGGGCCCAAAAATAGTGTTAAGGGTTGTTCTCATCCTAGCTTTATTATTTGCAGGGTCACTTAAGATTTGCATCTGCTTAAGAAAAGACATTCTCTGATTGGGCTTGAGGGTTCAATGCTCAAAATTAGTGCAAGGCTTATTCTCATTATAGCTTTATTATTTGCAGAGTTTTTTTTGAAATGATTCTGAAGTCTAATGATATCCATGGTTTTGGGATTTACAATGATAAAAGTTGTCAACCAAGCCCTAGATGATTTCAAAAGTCGAATAATCCATGGTTTCATGGTTTGGAGGTTTGCAATGGTAAAAGTTGTAAACCGAGCCCTAGATTTGGTAAAAGTTGTAATACAGGCCCTGGATTCGCTTAAACTAAGCCCTGGTTTGCGGATTTACAATGATAAAAGTTGTAAACAAAGCGCTAGATGATTTCAAAAGTCGAATAATCCATGGTTTGGAGGTTTGCAATGGTAAAAGTTGTAAACCAAGCCCTAGATTTGGTAAGAGTTGTAATACAGGCCCTGGATTCGCTTAAGCCAAACTCTTCCCTGAATGTGCACATTGTGCAGTGACTTAATACTTAAATGGTGTCTTTGTAAATTTTTATACTTCTGACGGAGGAAATGGGCGGCCCTGATTTTATACTGTTAAAATGTACAATGGTAATAGATTTGCTTGTTGGAGGCCAATTCATTAGGCAGAAACAAGGTGTGTGTTTTATTATTTGCTAAACCAATTCATTAGGCAGAAATAGTGAGTGTAGTGTTTTATTGTTTCCTAAACCCTCCTCTATTAGCCAGTCCGTGCCTGAACTCTGTTTTGGTAAAAGTTGTAAACCAAGCCCTAGATTTGGTAAAAGTTGTAATACAGGGCCCTTGATTCGCTTAAGCCAAACTCTTCCCTGAATTAGTGAGTGTAGTGTTTTATTGTTTCCTAAACCCTCCTCTATTAGCCAGTCCGTGCCTGAACTCTGTTTTGGTAAAAGTTGTAAACCAAGCCCTAGATTTGGTAAAAGTTGTAATACAGGGCCCTTGATTCGCTTAAGCCAAACTCTTCCCTGAATGTGCGGTGACTTAATACTTAAATGGTGTCAGAGGAAATGGGCGACACTGAATGGTAATAGATTTGCTTGTTGAGGCCAATTCATTAGGCAGAAATAGTGAGTGTTTTATTATTTCCTTAACCCTCCTCTATTAGCCAGTCCGTCTCAACTCAATGGTTTAATTTTCTATCTTCTCTTAGAGGGGTTTCTGATAATATTTATGTTGTCATCACATTCGCAGTGCCCGGAGAGAACACTGGATGCTCCAGAGATTGTGGATGATTACTACTTGAATCTCATGGACTGGGGTGAAAAGAACGTATTAGCAATAGCGCTTGGGGATACAGTGTACCTGTGGGATGCCTCCACAGGCCTTATTTCAGAGTTGACGAGCATGACTGACGAGGAAGGCCCTGTAACCAGCGTTAACTGGGCCTGTGATGGAAGACACATTGCAGTGGGTCTGAATAACTGCAATGTGCAGATATGGGACACAGAGAGCAGTCGGCAGCTGAGGACATTGAAAGGGCACACTGCAAGAGTGGGATCCCTAGCGTGGAACCAGGGCCAACATTCAATTCTCACATCAGGCGGTCTAGATGCCAAGATTTTGAACCATGATGTCCGGATACGGGAGCACATTGTGAGCACATACAGACGGCATGAACAGGAGGTGTGTGGGTTGAAGTGGTCTGAGTCTGGGCAGCAACTAGCCAGTGGAGGAAATGACAATCTGCTGCATATTTGGGACCAGAGGAGGAGCATAGCCACTCACCGTTTGGATGCCCACAATGCTGCAGTAAAGGCATTGGCCTGGTGCCCATTTCAGAGCAATCTGTTGGCATCTGGAGGAGGAACTGCAGATAGGTGCATTAAAATGTGGAATACCCACACAGGTTCCTGCCTTAATTCCGTGGATACTGGCTCTCAGGTGTGTGCCCTCTTGTGGAGTAAGCACCAGAGGGAGCTGCTCAGTTCTCATGGCTATAGCCAAAATCAGCTGACATTGTGGAAGTATCCTTCTATGCTGAAAATGGCTGATCTTACCGCCCACACTTCTAGAGTACTATATCTAGCACAGGTAACTACAGTTGCACATTTATTTGCCCTACTTCTGGAAAAGCTCTCTTTTAATCAGAAGCTTTCTTGATACATTTATTGTTTATTTATTTAATCAAATGTTTGCACACTCACCAGATAGAATGAAAGAAACCTTCTGGGAAAAACCTGTGTACATCAATTAATTATCATTCAGAATCACCCTTGGTAATTCATCAAGACTGATATGAAAATTAATTATACAGTTTCTTCCAGAAGCTTTCCAACTCTAGCTCTTTTGCTTGTTTGTTGTTTTATTAGCTACTAATAGTAATGGCCTTTATGTTTCTCAGAGTCCAGATGGGTACACGGTGGCTTCTGCAGCAGGAGATGAGACCCTCAGATTTTGGCAAGTATTCGGAGACCCAGACACTCCAAAGGCTACTAGACCTAGTACAGATATTGCAGGGGGAGCTTTTAAGAAGTATTGTCACATTCGTTAAAGAACCACTGGGAATACATATTACATACAGAGGGCATGAACAGGAGGTGTGTGGGTTGAAGTGGTCTGAGTCTGGGCAAAAACTAGCCAGTGGAGGAAATGACAATCTGCTGCACATTTGGGACCAGAGGAGGAGCATGGCCACTCATCGTTTGGATGCCCGCCACAATGCTGCAGTAAAGGCATTGGCCTGGTGCCCATTTCAGAGCAATCTGTTGGCATCTGGGCAAAAACTAGCCAGTGGAGGAAATGACAATCTGCTGCACATTTGGGACCAGATGAGGAGCATGGCCACTCACTGTTTGGATGCCCGTCACAATGCTGCAGTAAAGGCATTGGCCTGGTGCCCATTTCAGAGCAATCTGTTGGCATCTGGAGGAGGAAACTGCAGATAGGTGCATTAAAATGTGGAATACCCTGCCTTAATTCCGTGGATACTGGCTCTTAGGTGTGTGCCCTCTTGTGGAGTAAGCACCAGAGAGAGCTGCCGAGTTCACATGGCTATAGCCAAAATCAGTTGACATTGTGGAAGTATCCTTCTATGCTGAAAATGGCTGATCTTACTTACAGCCCACGCTTCTGGTGTACTATATCTAGCACAGGTAACTACAGTTGCACATTTATTTGCCCTTACTTACAGCCCACGCTTCTGGTGTACTATATCTAGCACAGGTAACTACAGTTGCACATTTATTTGCCCTACTTCTGGAAAAAGCTCTCTTTTAATCAGAGGCTTTCGTGATACATTTATTGTTTATTTATTTAATCAAATGTTTGCACACTCACCAGATTGCATAAAAGAAAGCTTCTGGGAAAAGCCTGTGTACATCAATTATTGTCATTCAGAAGCACCCTTAGTGATTCATCAAGACTGAGATGAAAATTAATTATAAAGTTTCTTCCAGAAGCTTTCCAACTCTAGTAACAGGCTCTATGTTTCTCAGATGGGTACACAGTGGCTTCTGCAGCAGGAGAGGAGACCCTCAGATTTTGGCAAGTATTGGGAGCTCCAGACACATTCTCCAGGGTTCCAGGTGCGCACTCAATTTGTATTTTTTTTATTTGTCCATGTTTTTCCGTTCTAACATCTCTAGTGTAACACCTCTTTAAGGCATTGATTGTCAATATCTATTGATGTCTGCCACAAAAATACATTCTCTGGCGTTTATAAACGCCACCAGTTTATTGGCAATTGGTTAGCTCAACAGCTTTCTGCAACTGGTGATCAGGTTGTTTGTAAAATTGATGAGATTATACTACCCTGTTATTAATTAACCTGAGATTTCCAGTCTATTGAAACAAGAAAAAACTGTTGTACATTTCTGATCATTCCTACAAGCTCTAATGATACCTTAATTTGTTTTTATATGATGAAATGATTCCACAGAATCCACACTAGACCAGATTGAATAAGAAAATGCTTATATGAGAAACCTGAGTACAATAATTTTAATCATTTGGGATCAACCTCAGTGGTCCATCATTCCGCAACTGATGAGATCAGGTTGTTTGTAAAAATTGATGCATGATATTACCCTGTTTTTAAAGAACCTGAGATTTGGTGGGCTATTGAAACAAGAAAGGTTATTCCCACAAGCTTTCATGATACCTTAACTTGTTTATTTATTTGATCAAGTGATTCCACACTTGACCAGATTGATTAAGCAAAGCTTTCGGGAAAAGTATGAATACATTAATTTTAATCATTCCGAGTGAGAAACGTTTATTGAGTTCCAGATTTTGGAAAGCATTCGGAACCCCAGACACTCCAAAGAGTACTTGAACCAGTACAACCTGAAGGATAAATCTTGTTATTTTTTTTTGTGTTTGTTTTTTTCTGTACTGACAATCTTGAGGCATTGACTGTTAATATCCATTGATAATGCAATCCCTGGCGTTTATAAACGCCGCCAGATTAGTGGTGATTGGTTAGCTCATTGGCATTCTGCAACTGATAGTTAGGTTGTTTTTAAATATTTGATAGATGGATGATATTATCCTGTTTTGAAACAAGAAAACTTCTAGAGAAAACTGTTGTACATTTCTGATCGTCCTCAAAAGCCTTCATTATGCAACTGGTGATCAGGTTGTTTGTAAATATTGAATGTTAAAACTGTTTTTAATGTACCTGAGATTTCCAGTCTGTTGAAACAAGAAAACTTCCAGTCTTTTGTAAAAACTGTTGTACGTTTTGGATCTTTCCGATGATCTTACATTTACTAATAAGAAAGCTTTTAGGAGAAATCGAGGATCTTTCATTTGAATTTAGCTGCTAAAAGTGACAAGGGCTTCTGTAGCAGCTCGGCAAGTATTCGGAGCTCCGGACATTCCAAGTCTGGGATTACGACGGGTCATCATATTTTCAAACCTTTTGTGAAGATGATAAGTAGAGATATTGAAGATGATTCAAGATTTAGCACATCCTGCGGGGGTATCTTTTATCTTTGTGATCTTTGTGATCTTTGTGATCTGCAATGCTGGTGATCAAAATTGTAAGAATTCTCAATGTAATCTAAACTTCTGAAAAATTAAAGCTTTCTCCAGTTATTGTAATTTGAAAAAAAACTGGGTAAGAATTTCAGAAGAAATCACTGGTGGCAGGAAAATAAAAGTATCTATGGCAATTTGTTCAAGTTTTCAATTTTAGAGGCAATTTTGCTGCTGGTGATCAAAATTGTAAGAATTCTCAATGATTAATATAAAACTTCAGAAAAATTAAAGCTTTCTATGAAGGGGCGCTGTTCTCCAGAGTTTGAATAGGGAATGAAGATTTCAATTTTAGAATATTATTATCAGAAAAGAAACCAAATCTTCTGCCTTTTACTAACCAATTTTCTGCCTTGTCTCTTCCTCATCTTAGATAATTCTCTTACCTTAAATTTATAAAAATGGGCTGAAAAATCCTAAAAAGTATTTTGCTCATCAATTTTTTAAAATTAATTCTACGCATTTTTTTCAAACAAAAAATATGGTTGATTTTTTTTATTTTTAAAATCTGGTTGTATAGGGCAATAGTGGCACGAATTCATTAACAAATAGGACTTTTCATAATTGTTTAGTGGAAAGAGCACTACAAAAAGAGATGATTAAATCTCATTTGTAAAAAAAAAAGAAAACCTTTATCTTAGCTAAGTTTACTAAACCACTCATATAAAGGAGTGACCGTTTTTTTAGAACATGGTTTTTTTAGATTGTAAAAATTATTACAAAAAAATAAAGAGTGTTTTATCATTTTTCATTCAAAGTAAAATAAACAAAAAATTCTAATCAAGTTACTCAAGTTAATCGTCTATGTGAACAAACAAATCAAAATTATGTAAAACACATCCCAACAATCTTAGCCAACAAGTCCAAAGCTATGACAGTCAACCTCCTTATAAAAACCATTGGTGCCTTTTTTCAATTTCTCAATTTTTAATTCTAAGGTTCTAAAAACTATTACGAAAAAATATACTATATAGACCACTCAAATAAAAGAGTGTTTTATCATGTTTTCATTCAAATATTATACTCCATGAAAAAAAAACTTAGTCTCAAGAAATAGTGGCAACATACATAATTAAGGAGGTGTAACATATAGCAACAAGGGGGAGTGTTTGCTATATGTTACACCTCCTTAATTATATGTTAAGAGGAGTACATACATAGTTTGTTAAAGGAGGAGTACATACATAATTAAGGAGGTGTAACATATAGCAACAAGGGGGAGTAGTATTAAGTCATGGAAGCAATTCAGGAAATGGAGAATGTTATAAAATAATTGTTCATTTGGATTGGTGGTGTTTTTATTCCATATGTTGCCATCAATGTCAAAGGGGGAGATTGTTGGAGATTTGTCAACAAGCCAGTGCTGACTGTATGTTTGTCATTAATGACAACATATGGTGAGAAGCATGCATGAAAGACTTATGCAATAGGTTTTGAGTATATGTAGCATAGACATGTTATCAACATGATAGCATGGACACAGAGGTTAATTATTAGTACAGACAGTTATGTAGTAGCTTGTGTCAGCAGTGTTCTTGGTAGAGTTACGGGCAGTGTTTTGAGTGTGATTCTCCATACAGTTGTCATGAAGACTTGCGCATTTGGATATGTGATGGGAGACATGTTAGTATTGTTACATTCATGGGCACAAAGTTTGATGTGCAATAGAAGTGGAGTTATGCTGTCGCTATTCACCAGTTGCAGTTTCCTATTTTTATCCAGAAGAGCCGACATAGATTATATTAGTATAGGAGTTGTGCCTATTATTTCGATGTGCGTGCTTGGATTAATGATTGGAGAAGATTTAAGAATGTTTGGTTAAGAGAGCATGATGTAATTCAGCTTGAGAAGAAAGTATCAATTAATCTGGTAGAGCCGACAGTGTGTAGTGTGCATCTACACTTATTGATTTAGACAAGTCCCAGTTTGTGTTGTGTGCTTAGTAGAGCCGACTGAGATGTTATTGGAAAGTGTTATTGTTTCTCTAATATGATTTCAAGGTGGTTCTAATAGGCCGACTTGATTATATCATTTAGAGGAAAGATGCTTAGAGCCAATCATTTGTGATCGCTAGAGGTAGTGGGATGGTGATGAAAATTAGAGTAGAGTAGAGAGTGCAAAGTATTGTGTCATCAAGAAGAGGTCTATGTGACATAGAAGATAGAGTGTACTATTCATTGGAACTGATCAAGACAGTAGGTCTACTTCGCAATTCACCAAGATCCAGATATAGAGTGTATCTGTTATTCAGAGGGTTGTAGCCTTCACCCCTTTGAGCAGTGAGCTCTCAGACAGTGTGTCCTCACCCCTAATAGGGTCAATCATAAAAGACTCCTAACAGGTTCCGACCTTTGACTAGATCATTGTACTTATTGCATTGTAAAGTTCAACTCCTGACAGGGTTGTAAGATCTTCTAACAAGGATCATTATACACTAGTGCATTTTATTAGTGGGTGTCAATTCCCACTGGGGTTTTGACCTATTTGGGTTTCCTCGTAACCAAAATATTAGTGTTGTGTTCAAGTG
This sequence comes from Chamaecyparis obtusa, assembly GCA_027943335.1. Classification (NCBI taxonomy): domain Eukaryota; kingdom Viridiplantae; phylum Streptophyta; class Pinopsida; order Cupressales; family Cupressaceae; genus Chamaecyparis; species Chamaecyparis obtusa. Next base: position 478,158 of record BSBK01005806.1, read on the forward strand.
TTCTTTCATTGTGTTTATGCTTAAAGTTTAAGTATACTTAATTGGATAAAGAATTGAAACTTGTAGATAACTGATTCACCACCCCCCCCTCTCAGTTATCTCTTGGGACTATTCCTAACACAATCTACACTCCAACTCTGAGGTGATCTATCATTGATTGAGTTTTCATTCTCCCTTCATGTTCATCTCTCCATCCAAATGTACCTTACCTCCTTAGCAAGTGGTGATTCTTGCAGGGGTGTGGAGGTAACCAAACTCTATACAAGTTTCACTTCTTGACACATTTTGTCAAGGTCTTCACAACTCCACCTTACCGATCTCTTCAAACTCACTGATTCCGCCTTGTAGCCCTAGAGCCCCCAATTAGGCCTCCTAGTCCAGGTTTTTAGGACTTTCTACAAAAACCTCAAGAAGGACCTCCCAAATAAATTTTAGTTTCTTTGTTCATGTAGGATACTTTGAAGGACTTTTTGGATCTTAGGTTCTCATGCCTTCGCAGAATCCCCTAACTCAATTAGGAGGGTTTTACAAGGGTTTTAGTGGCTCCTAGGAGCTCACTGTACAAGGTAAGGTTTAGATTTCTAAATGGATTAGTCAAGCCTTGTTCTTTTCATCAATGTTCTTCCTGATCATCTTCTTTGTCTCCAAAGTCTTGGAGTGTATTTCTTTAGTTACCCGTGCAAGTAATGCAAAAAATTCACCTCCTTGTCCCTGGCCGGGCAATGAGTGTGCTCGCCTAGGGAAAGGTCGTGCAAAAATGGCCATGCTTATTTCTAGAACTCCAAAAGGGCTATATACACTGTACAAAGGCTCCTCTTCAAGTTCCCAATTGGCCATGCTGAACACATAGTGAGAATTCATGGAGAGCTATGTTTGTACAAAGAACTATACACATGCCAGAGAACTGGCTAAAACAAAAGAACTTAACCTAAGCTAATAAAACACCTAATAAACACACAAAACAATGCAGAATGGAAATAAGTTTCTATGTAGTTATTGAATCTTCCTTAACAAACAAAAACTATTCCATTAGATACTATTGTTGCATAAAACAAGGGAATGTGTCCTCAAAATAATTGTAACAATGATTACACACTTAATGCCATATATTCTAAATGTTTCCAACCTCGGTATTGGAGCCTTTTAGGGCTTAAATAGCCTATAGCCATGAGGTTTGAGTGGTTAGTATCCCCATTTGACCTAAAACATTGGTCAGTCCTCTTAGGACAAATGTTTTTCATGCAACTTTGCAAAATTGCAAAAGTTGTCATGACAAATTTTTACAAACTTTTACATATTTGCTCATTTCATTTGTCAAACAACTTAAAGACTCCTAAAAAGATATAAAAAACCTATCTAAGGTCATTTTGTGTTATTTCAGGCCAAAATCAAACATTTGACTAACAATTCCATATTTGTGCCCTTGTTCCAAACTCTAGGACCAAGCTAGGTCCTAAGGACACCTTGGCCTAAAAACTCAACTTAACTAATCACATCCCTAAGCTAACTCAAACAACTAATCTCCTACCACACCTAGGCCCTCATGGAGCCCTTTATTAACCTTTGGTCTGGCTAGGACCAGTACAAGTCAAAATAAAAAGAAGGGCTTTCAATCAGAAGGGGGATATACATTAGTAGGATAATTTTGATACATCGTGCATGCCTTAAGCGCTAGTATAAACTAAGGATAGGAGTGGGAAAAGATGTCTGTGGAGACTGCCATAATGGAACTTCATTAATTTCCTATATTTAAATTTTAAATATTCATTTATAATTATCAACCAACCCAATAAATTGATTATACTTAATTGAATTATATTTTCTTAATACACTTAGATGAATAATGTGAGTGATTTATTTCATTACAATTCTCCTTTCAACTATCTAGTTGTCTTATTATTTATTAAAGAGAGAAGTTATGAAGTGGGCTTGTTACTGTGCTTTGATTGCTTATAATACTTTTATATGGATGCAATTTTACTTTAGATAAAAAAATCTTTTGTTTATTATATTTCTAAATTTTTGGGAGAACCTAAAACTATAATGTCTTATTAATTTATTGCACATGTAAAATCAATTATTCTATGTGCTATTGTTTATGCAAATAATAGAAATATTATTAAATGCTACTAGTTTTGAAGTGTAAATGGTTGTTAAGTTTAAAGTATTTTTTAATGAATAATGAATAATTAAATCAAAAGTGGGATGATCTATTTTCTATATCAAGTTAAAATAATTTTTAAATATAGTATAGTAAATAAATAAATATTAATATATTCCATACATTTTGTTAAGATTTGAATGAGAAAACCACATCAAATATTGATAAAAGTCTTTAAATATTCCTTATAAGGGAGAAAGATATTTGTTAGCCTCATAATGAAATATGCAATGATTCTAGGAAGCATTACAAACATCATAAAATGTAAGAAGTTATGATTCACTTTATGTGATCGATACAAAGGAGTAAGGAGAAATGTAACAAAATAGGTTATCACACACCAATCTAACTTAGTAAACTTCATGGTTAATGAAATTTAGTAATCACACAATGAGATATAACACAAAAATTAGAGTGGAAATGTTATGATTTGGGATCACCAAAATGTACAAAAGGAAAATGGGAGTAATGTAAATAGGTAGATAAATCACCACCCTTTTCAATAATTATACATTTGGAAGGAAGATGCCCTCAATAGGCTCAAGCGGAGACTCTAGTGCTAAATGTGGAAAATGGTCCTTTGCTAAATGGATGTTGTTGATGAAGTGAAAATGATGAATTAATGTGATTAAAGTGATTAATTTAGTAAGTTGTAGAAAACTAGTTCAATTACAAACAAAAACAAACTTATATTGAGTAGGAACTTGCAGATATGGAAAGTAGAGAACTGAACTAACCTGTGTGTACAATCTAAGCTTAAAGTGGCAGGGATAGACCAAAACTTGGCCTGTAATAGGGACAAGCCACCAATGGACTCCTATACTAGGAAGTTTTGACTAAAACTTTTTGAGGATCTTTGACTGTACCTTATTTTCTTGATCCTAATCTAGTGGCTTTGTGACCTGTACCTGCACAAATAAAAGGGGGAATAAGGTTGAATAAAGGGGTTTTCTTCAGTCAAACCTTTGTTTAGGAATCAACCTTGAAAAATAATGAAATACAAAAATCATGTTGACATATAGATGAGGCTAAATCTAGACAATGAAGTATATCATACTTTGATAATGCAAATACTTCTTTGAATTAGATCAAATATGTTGATACAATACCTTTGACTAAACACAAAAACCCAAAATAAAATCATGAAAGATAAAACCTCATGGAATAAATGTTTTAATTTCACCACAATGATGGATTGAAGAGAAGAGAAAGAAGACTTGAATAGAGCTAGATGAATGTGGATCCCATTCCCTGATAGAAAATTCCTTTTCTTGGCACCCAATGGGGGAAAGAAGATAGGTCTATGGAAGAAAACACATTGATTTCTTGAGAGTAATTAATGCTTGAATTTCTTGAACTTGATGGTTCTTGATTTGCTTCCTTTCACTTGATAGATTGATTGACAAGATTGGCTGCACTTGTGAAATAAAGAAAATTCATTTTCTTGGCATCCAATGGGGGAAAGAAGCTAGATCTATGGAAGAAAACACATGGATTATAGATTGATTGACAAGAATGGTTGCACTTGTGAAATCTTTATTAAGAATGCTTTAAAAAGTCTCTTGGATTTAAAATGAGGAGGGATAGAGGGTTTATATACATCTCACATCATTTCAATGAGTTAAGATTAAGTAGGCCAACTATGGGACCAAATTTCTCCCGAAAACACCGGCATAGATCCACAGGCCAAATTCCTTAGGGACATGCTAACAATGGTAGCCTATACCTGGGAAAATGAGCTTAGATTTGAACTAGGTGCTAGAAGAATAAGGTATGTGTGGGATTTTTTTTATTATGGATCAATTTGACGTCAGAGATGATCACGAAGGACCAAAATAGGTCTATAGGGCCTAAGTGAGGAAATGAGTTATATGGTATTAGATGAAAAATAGAGAACATGTAGAAATAAGGACCAGCCTTGAGTTAAAGCAATATCGAAAGGAATAGAGTACCGATATTTGAATTTAGCTGTCCTTCAAGTGCTATATGAGGTCCTACAATAGAAAATACACTAAAGTGGGCCCAAAATACTGCTTAAATTGTACACAAATTAGGTGCTTATAATTTATGATGATTGTGATAAAATAATAAAAGAGATTCAAGAAATAACAATGAAGTAAAGATATATGCTAAAGTAAATATAATGAAATATATAAACAATCCAAAATTAGTTACCCTCCCTTCAACACCAACATATACGTAGCTCACTAGAATGTGGAGTGATGGTGTCTCCTAAAATGAAAGAGCTTTGATAGGTGTAGAGAATGCAAGAATTCTTGTAAATATGAGAGAGTGAAATAAATGAGCGAGAGAGATGAATTATGACCAATATTTGAAGGTGTAGGGGACTAGCAATCATCTTGACATCAATGTGATTATATAGGGGTGTTGTACGACAACAAATAAGAAATGGAATGCTATAATGGAAACTTAATTGCTAGATATTCATGAGATATTAACATTATGGGTAGATGTCTTTGTTGTGTGTCGTGCATCATCCACAATCTAGACCAAATAGTTAGGAAAATAGACTTGGTAGGTGGGTATGTGCAAGATCATGAGGGGCCAAACTATGCCCTTAAGTGGCAATGAAAAATCAGACAATCAGGATTAGTCAACTTGGCGTGAAAAAATGAACTAGTTATCAACCTAATATCAAAAAGTTGTAAGAATATAATTTGTAGGAAATTGAATGTAGTTTCTAAACTACTAAGCCTTTTCTGAAAAAGAATTAATATGATTGGTAAAAAGTATAGATTGCAATGCAGCACTACAAACATTTCAGCAAAAAAATAAGAAGTACGTGTATGTCTGACCACCCTAATCAAAAGAAAATGATAATATTTTTTTTTATAATATTCTATATATAAGTAGCTGACTCATGCCCGGATGTGACGCATATTTTTTGGTATTTTTATTCCAAATAGATAATTAATTATGATTTTTTTGCTACAACGCTTTCAGAATTTAAAAACTCTCGTGTCTGACCACCTTAACTCATTGAAAACTTATCATAATTCAATTTTTTAAAATTTTTTCTTATACTAGATGAAGTATAGAATGTGACGCATCTTTTGGATTTCAAAAATGTTTTACCGTTTGAAAGATATAGTCATTTTTCAATCAGTATCTAAATCAGCACTTTAGAGGTAGCTCGATTAGAAAATAACTAATAATTACTTAACGAATTCAAAATTTGACAGCAATTATATTGATAGAAAGCTGATAATCTCCTTAAGATACCCTTTTCGTTTTATCAAATTCGGGTGAAAAAAAAGTCATCAGCTACATGGTCGAAGTCTAGAACTGAGAGAAACAGAAGAAAAACACATTTTTGTGACACTTGAAGAGTTGACCAGGTAGGTTTGGTGCACAGACCAATACCGAGCCTAATCGGGTACCCGATATTATCGGGTACCCAATTCTGGCGGCAGAATTTCAAATTTTTGCTTTGCCTCCACTTTCTCTAATTTCTAATTTCAAAATTTGGTTCCACTTTATCAATTATAGTTATATAATTGATAGTTATATATTTGATAGTTATTAGTTATATATTAAATATTATATAATATCAATTATATATTAATTGTTATATATTAGTTATATATTAAATATTATATAATATGAATTATATATTAAATGTTATATTTAATATATATTAATATTAAAAACTATATATTAGATTATATATTATATATTAAATATTATATAATATACACTTTACATTTTAAATATTATTTAATATGATTCAGAGCACGAGCATGAGTCCCTACAGTGGCATAGTAGTGCCTTTTACAGGTGCCAAAAACCCTAGCTATGCAGAAATGGAGGCTTTGAAGAATAGTTCACTGGAGGCGGATTATAGAAGCAGAGGGCAAGAGAATCACTCTGTTTCCACCACTTGTGGCTATGAAATGGTATCTTTCCCTGCTTTTTCAATCGAAATGCTAAATTGTAAAGGTTCTCGAAATAGATTCTAGTCGTGCCAGACAATTGCACCACGCCTATTGATAATCCGGTAGCTGAACAGAGTCATTGGGAGGTTAAACAAGAACAACCAAATGGATCTTTGAACCGGTCAAAGATTATGGAGAGCGGGGAAGGGTTTGGTAAAATGAGTAGTTGTACTAGAAATGATGCATGTGCCGTAGAACTGACCGCATTAATAAATTTAAAGAAGAGATCAGTGGCGACACGACATTATGAGGAAAGCCTTGCCGTTTCGATGGTGCCCCCCCCCGCGCGCGCGATATTATGAAGAATGTCTTACCGCTTCAATGCCGGCACCACCTCTATCTCAGACTTTCGCCATTGCTTCTCATCAGTACTCTGAAATATGGCAGGGATTGCAGGCACATTATTACCCCTAGGGATTGGGATTGAGTTATCACACGTTAGGACACCTACGGAGTCCCCATGACCCCTTATGACACATTGGAATGCTCAAATGTGTCTTAAGAGGTCTTAGGACCCCTTCAAACACACTTGAACATTCCAATGTGTCAAAAGGGGTCATTGGGACTCCCTAGGGGTTCTATTATGTCTTATCACACGTTAGGACCCCTAGGGAGTCCCCATGACCGCTTTTGACACATTGGAATGCTCAAGTGTGTCTTAAGGGGTCCTACGACCCCTTAAGACACACTTGAGCATTCCAATGTGTCAAAATGGGTCATGGGGACTCCCTAGGGGTCCTAGTATGCCTTATCACGTGTTAAGATCCATAGGGAGTCCCCATGACCCCTTATGACACATTGGAACACTCAAGTGTGTCTTAAGGGGTCCTACGACCCCTTAAGACACACTTGAGCATTCCAATGTGTCAAAAGGGGTCATTGGGACTCCCTAGGGGTCCCAGTATGTCTTATCACGCGTTAGGACCCCTAGAGAGTCCTCATGACCCCTTTTGACACATTGGAATGCTCAAGTGTGTCTTAAAGGGTCCTATGACCCCTTAAGACACACTTGAGTGTTCCAATGTGTCAAAAGGGGTCATTGGGACTCCCTAGGGGTCCTAGTATGCCTTATCACGCGTTAGAATCCATAGAGAGTCCCCATGAACCCTTTTGACACATTGCAATGCTGTAGTGTGTCTTAAGGGGTCTTAGGACCCTTTAAGATACAATTGAGCGTTCCAATGTGTCAAAAGGGATCATGGGAATACCCTAGGTGTTCTAATGCATGATAAGGCGTACTAGGACCCCTAGGTAGTCCCCATGACCCCTTTTGACACATTAGAATATCCAAGTGTGTCTTAAGGGGTATTAGGACCCCTTAAGACACACTTGAGCATTCTAATGCATCAAAAGGGGTCATGGGGACTCCCTAGGCATCCTAATGCACCTTATCATGCATTAGGACATCCAGGGAGTCTCCATGACCCCTTTTGACGTATTATAATGCTCAAGTGTGTCTTAAGGGGTCCTAATACCCCTTAAGACACACTTGAACATACCAATGTGTCAAAAAGGGTCATGGAGACTCTCCAGAGGTCCTAATGTGTGATAAAGCGTACTAGGACCCCTAGGGAGTCCCCATGACCCCTTTTGACACATTAGAATGCTCAAGTGTGTCTTAAGGGATCCTAATACCACTTAAGACACACTTTAGCATTCTAATGTGTCAAAAGGGGTTCTGGGGACTCCCTAGGGGTACTAGTACACCTTATCATGCATTAGGGCACCTAGAGAGTCCCCAGGTATGTGCAGGATCATGTGGGGCCAAACTATGCCCTTAAGTGGCAATGAAAAATCAGACAATCAGGATTAGTCAACTTGGCGTGAAAAAATGAACTAGTTATCAACCTAATATCAAAAAGTTGTAAGAATATAATTTGTAGGAAATTGAATTTAGTTTCTAAACTACTAAGCCTTTTCTAAAAAAAATTTAATATGATTGGTAAAAAGTATAGATTGCAATGCAGCACTACAAACATTTCAGCAAAAAAAATAAGAAGTACGTGTATGTCTGACCACCCTAATCAAAAGCAAATGATAATATTTTTTTATAATATTCTATATATAAGTAGTTGACTCATGCCCGGATGTGATGCATATTTTTTGGTATTTTTATTTTAAACAAATAATTAATTATGATTTTTTTGCGACAACGCTTTCAGAATTTAAAAACTCTCGTGTCTGACCACCTTAACTCATTGAAAACTTATCATAATTCAATTTTTAAAATTTTTTTCTTATACTAGATGAAGCATAGAATGTGACACATCTTTCAGATTTCAAAAATGTTATATGGTTTGAAAGTTATAGCTATTTTTCCATCAGTATGTCAATCAGGACTTTAGACGTAAGTGAACTAGAAAATAACTAATAAATACTTAACGAATTCAAAATCTGACAGCACTTATATCGATGGAAAGCTGACAATCATCTAAAGAAACCCTTTTCATTTTATCGAAATCGGGTGGAAAAAAAGTCGTCAACCTAATGGTCGAAGTGTTGACATAAGAAAAATAGAGAAAAAACACATTTTTTGCACACCTTCAGCGTTGACCATGGAGCTTTGGTTTCCAAAGCTATTACCCAATTTTGCTTTAATTTCAAATTTGAAAAGTTTCCCTCTCCCACTCTTTTTTTATTTCCCTTTAATTTTGATATTTTTTTCTTTCACCTTGACAATGAATAATTTATATATTTTATATTTAGGTTTTATATTTTATGTTTTATATTTTATATTATATAGTATATATATTATATATTATTTATTTATATTATATATTCGATAATATCAATTTAAATGGCCTAAGTATATAGTCTATTTAGATTTATATTAAATACAATATTTTTATATTATAATATAAATGTTACATAATATATATATGTATATATTATAAATTATATATATTAAATATTGTTGTGTATATAATATAATGTCTAATATATATAATATATAAAATGAATAGGACATTAATATATTGTATATTTGATAATATATATTAAATGTAATATCTAATATATCTTATAATATATATATTATATATTTAGTCTATTAAATATTATATTTTTTCAAATATTTTATATATTATTTTAATATTTAATTTAAGTTATAACAGATCCTCTCATGAGACAACAGGTCGAATCGGGGTCGCTAGATGTCCGAGTACCAATGTACCAAATTTTAACGACTTTTTCCTAGTCCAACTCGAAAAGGGTCCATGGGGTGCTCTTAGGAGACCACATGCCCAATCAGTGTCGCTAGGCATCTTAAGGGGTCATTAGGGCTCGTGAGACAACCTTTGATGCACGGTGACCATTTGGAATGCATTAGGACATGTCAGAGGACCTAACTCCACAATTTAGATGAATTTTGATTAGTCAAACTCGAAAAGGGTCCATGGGGTGCTCTTGGGAGACCATTGTGTGATTTGGGGTCGATAGGTGACTTAAGGGGTCATCGGGGTTCCAAATAAAACTTTCGATGAACGATGATCCTTTGGAACGCATTAGGACATATCAGATGACCTACGTACCAAATTTGGATAACTTTTGCCTAGTAGAACTCGAAAGGGGTCCATGGGGTGCTCTCGGGAGACCACATGTCGAATCAGGGTCGGTACCTGCCTGTTAAGAGGTCATTAGGGTTCCAAATGAAACTTCGATAGAACAGTTACCCTTTGGAACACATTAAGATATGTCATAGGACCTATGTACCAAATTTGGATGACTTTTGCCGAGTAAAACTCAAAAGGGGTCCATGGTGTGCTCTCGGGAGACCACATGTGGAAATGGGGTCGGTAGGCCTATTAAGGGGTCATTAGGGTTCCAAATAAAACTTTGATGGAATGGTGACCCTTTTGAATGCATTAGGACATGTCATAGGACCTATGTACCAAATTTAGATGACTTTTTTCTATTGGAACTCGAAAGGGGTCCATGGGGTGCTCTCGGGAGACCTCATCTCAAATCGGGGTTAGTAGTCCTGTTAAGGGGGCATTAGGATTTGAAATGAAACTTCGATGGAATGGTGACCCTTTGGAATGCATTAGGACATGTAAGAGGACCTAATTCCATGATTCATATGACTTTTTCCCAAAATAACTCGAAAGGGGTCCATGGGTTGCTCTTGGGAGACCTCATGTCGAATCGGGGTTGGTAGGCCTGTTAAGGGGTCATTGGGGTTACAAATGCAACTTTGATGGAATGGTGACCCTTTGGAATGCATTAGAACATATCATAGGAACTAAGTACCAAATTTGGATGACTTTTGCCTAGTAGAACTCGAAAGGGGTACATGGGGTGCTCTCGGGAGACCACATGTCGAATCGGGGTGGATTGGCCTGTTAAGGGGTCATTAGGGTTTGAAATGCAACTTTGATGGAACAGTGACCCTTTAGAATGTATTAGGACATGTCATATGACCTACATACCAAATTTGGATGACTTTTTCCTAGTAGAACTCGAAAGGGGTCCATGAGGTGCTCTCGAGAGACCTCATGTTGAATCAAGGTTGGTAGGCCTATTATGGGGTCATTAGGGTTCCAAATGAAACTTTGATGGAACGGTGAGCCTTTGGAACACATTAGGACATATCATACGACCTATGTACAAAATTTGGATGACTTTTCCCTAGTAGAACTTGAAAGGGGTCCATGGGGTGCTCTCGGAAGACCTCATGTCGAATCGAGGTCGGTAGGCCTATTAAGGGGTCATTAGGGTTCGAAATGCAACTTTGATGGAATGGTGACCCTTTGGAATGCATTAGGACATGTTAGAGGACATATGTACCAAATTTGGATGGCTTTTTCCAAGTATAACTCGAAAGTGGCCTATGGGGTGCTCTCGGGAGACCACATGTCGAAACGGGGTCAGTAGGCCTATTAAAGGGTCATTAGGGTTCCAAATGAAGCTTTGATGGAACAGTGACCATTTGGAACACATTATGACATGTCATAGGACCTATGTACCAAATTTGGACTAATTTTTCCTAGTATAACTCGAAAGGGGTCCATGGGGTGCTCTCGAGAGACCTCATGTCGAATCGGGGTCGACAGGCCTGTTAAGGGGTCATTAGGGTTCCAAATGCAACTTTGATGGAAAAATGACCCTTTGGAATGCATTAGGACATGTCGAAGGACCTACGTACCAAATTTGGATGATGTTTCCCTACCAGAACTCGAAAGGGGTCCATGGGGTGCTCTCGGGAGACCACATGTCGAATCGGGGTCGGTAGGCCTGTTAAGGTGTCATCCAAATGAAACTTCAATGGAATAGTGACCCTTTGGAACACATTAGGATATGTCATAGGACCTATGTACCAAATTTGGATGACTTTTTCCTACTAGATCTCATAAGGGGTCCATGGGGTGCTCTCAGGAGACCACATGTCGAAACAGGGTTGTTAGGCCTATTAAGGGGTCAATAGGGTTTGAAATGAAACTTTGATGGAATAGTGACCCATTGTAACACATTAGAACATGTCATAGGACCTATTTACCAAATTTGGATGACTTTTTCCTAGTAGAACTCAAAAGGGGTTAATGGGGTGCTCTCGGGAGACTACATGTCGAAACGGGGCCGGTAGGCCTGTTAAGGGGTCAATAGCGTTCGAAATGCAACTTTGATGGAATGGTGAGCCTTTGGAACACATTAGGAAATGTCAAAGGACCTAATTCCATGATTTAGATGACTTTTTCCTAGTAGAACTCTAAAGGGGTCCATGGGGTGCTCTTGAGAGATCACATGTCAAATCGAGGTCGGTAGGCCTGTTAAGGGGTTATTAGGGTTCCAAATGCAACTTTGATGGAATGGGGACCCTTTTCAATGCATTAGGACATGTAAGAGGACCTACGTACCAAATTTGGATGACTTTTGCCTAGTAGAACTCAAAAGGGGTCCATGGGGTGCTCTCGGGACACCACATGTCGAATCGGGGTTGGTAGGCCTGTTAAGGAGTCATTAGGGTTCCAAATGCAACTTCCATGGAATGGTGACCCTTTGAAACCCATTAGGACATGTTAGAGGACCTATGTATCAAATTTGCTTGACTTTTGCCTAGTAGAACTCAAAAGGGGTCCATGGGGTGCTTTGGGGACACCACATGTCGAATCAGGATCGACAGGCCTGTTAAGGGGTCATTAGGGTTCCAAATGCAACTTTGATAGAACGGGGACCCTTTGAAATGTATTAGGACATGTCAAAGGACCTACGTACCAAATTTGGATGACTTTTGCCTAGTAGAACTCGAAAGGGGTCCATGGGGTGTTCTCGGGACACCACATGTCGAATCAGGGTTGGCAGGCCCGTTAAGGGGTCATTAGGATTTCAAATGCAACTTCGATGGAATGACAACCCTTTAGAATGCATTAGGACATGTCAGAGGACCCCTTAAAACACACTTGAGCATGATAAGGCGTACTAGGACCCCTAGGGAGTCCCCATGACCCCTAGGAGTCCTAAGGCATGATAAGGTGTACTAGGACCCCTAGGGAGTCCCCATGACCCCTTTTGATGCATTGGAATGCTCAAGTCTATCTTAAGGGGTCCTACGATCCCTTAAGATAGACTTGAGCATTCCAATGCATCAAAAGTGGTCATGGGGACTCTCTAGGGGTCTTAACATGTGATAAGGTGTACTAGGACCCCTAGAGAGTCCCCATGACCCCTTTTGACACATTGGAACCCTCAAGTGTGTCCTAAGGGGTCCTATGACCCCTTAGGACACACTTGAGGGTTCCAATGTGTCAAAAGGGGTCATGGGGACTCTCTAGGGGTCCTAACGCATGATAAGGCTTACTAAGACCCGTAGGGAGTCCCCATGACCCCTTTCAATACATTGTAATGTTCAAGTGTGTCTTAAGGGGTCTTAGGACCTCTTAAGTAGGACCTCTTAAGACACACTTGAGCGTTCCAATTTGTCAAAAGGGGTCATGGGGACTCCCTAGGGGTCTTAAGCCGTGATAAGGCATACTAGGACCCTTAAGGAGTCCCAATGACCCTTTTTGACCCTTAGGACCCCTTAAGACACACTTGAGCATTCCAATGTGTCAAAAGGGGTCATTGGGACTCCCTAAGGGTCTTAACGCATGATAAGACATACTAGGACCCCTAGGGAGTCCTCATGACCCCTTTTGACACATTGGAACACTCAAGTGTGTCTTAAGGGGTCCTAATACCCCTTAAGACACACTTGAGCATTCCAATGTGTCAAAAGGGGTCATGGGGACTCTCTAGGGGTCCTAACGTGTGATAAGGCATACTAGGACCCCTAGGGAGTCCCCATGACCCCTTTTGACACATTGGAATGCTCAAGTGTGTCTTAAGGGGTTGTAGGACCCCTTAAGACACACTTGGGTGTTCAAATGTGTCAAAAGGGGTCATGGGGACTCCCTAGAGGTCCTAGTATGCATTATCACACCTTAGGACACCTACAGAGTCCCCATGACCCCTTAAGACACATTGAAATACTCAAGTGTGTCTTAAGGGGTATTAGGACCCCTTAAGACACACTTGAGCATTCCAATGTGTTAAAAGGGGTTATGGGGACTCCCTAGGGGTCTTAATATGCCTTATCATGCCTTAGGACCCCTAAGGAGTCCCTAGGACCCCTTTAGACACATTGGAATGCTCAAGTATGTCTTAAGGGGTCCTAATACGCCTTATCAAACGTTAGGACCCCTAGAGAGTCTCCATGAACCCTTAAGACACATTGGAATGCTCAAGTGTCTTAAGGGGTCGTACGACCCCTTAAGACACACTTGAGCATTCCAATGTGTCTTAAGGGGTCATGGGGACTCCCCAGGGGTCCTAGTATGCCTTATCATGCGTTAGGACCCCTAGAGAGTCCCCATGACCCCTTAAGACACATTGGAATGCTCAAGTGTGTCTTAAGGGGTCATAGGACCCCTTAAGACACACTTGAGCATTCCAATGTGTCAAAAGGGGTTATGGGGACTCCCTAGGGGTCTTAATACGCCTTATCATGCCTTAGGACCCTTAAGGAGTCCCCAGGACCCCTTTTGACACATTGGAATGCTCAAGTATGTCTTAAGGGGTCCTAATACGCCTTATCACATGTTAGGACCCCTAGAGAGTCTCCATGAACCCTTAAGACACATTAGAATGCTCAAGTGTGTCTTAAGGGGTCGTACAACCCCTTAAGACACACTTGAGCATTCCAATGTGTCTTAAGGGGTCATGGGGACTCCCTAGGGGTCCTAGTACGCTTTATCACACGTTAGGACCCCTAGAGAGTCCCCATGACCCCTTAAGACACATTGGAATGCTCAAGTGTGTCTTAAGGGGTCATAGGACCGCTTAAGACACACTTGAGCATTCCAATGTGTCAAAAAGGGTCATGGGGACTCCCTAGGGGTCCTAGTACACCTTATCACACCTTAGGACCCCTAGAGATTTTCCATGACCCCTTAAGACACATTTGAGCATTCTAATGTGTCAAAAGGGGTCATGGGAACTCCCTACGTGTCTTAATACATGATAAGGTGTACTAGGACCCCTAGGGAGTCCCCATGACCCCTTTTGACACATTGGAATTCTCAAGTGTGTCTTAAGGGGTATTAGGACCCCTTAAGACACACTTGAGCATTCCAATGCGTCAAAAGGGGTCATGGGGATTCCCTAGGTGTCCTAATGTGCATTAGGACACCTAGGGAGTCCCCATGACCCCTTTTGACACATTGAAATGCTCAAGTGTGTTTTAAAGGGTGCTACGACCCCTTAAGACACACTTGAGCATTCCAATGTGTCAAGAGGGGTCATCGAGACTCCCTAGGGGTCGTAGTACGCCTTATCACGAGTTAGGACCCCTAGAGAGTCTCGATGACCCCTTTTGACACATTGGAACGCTCCAGTGTGTCTTAAGGGGTCCCACCCTAGAGAGTCTCGACGTCAGATAAGGTGTACTAGGACCCCTTATGACACACTTGAGCATTCTAATGTGTCAAAAGGGGTGATGGGAACTCCCTACGTGTCCTAATACATGATAAGGTGTACTAGGACCCCTAGGGAGTCCCCATGACCCCTTTTGACGCATTAGAATGCTCAAGTGTGTCTTAAGGGTCTTAGGATCCCTTAAGACACACTTGAGCATTCCAATGCGTCAAAAAGACCCCTTAAGACACACTTGAGCATTCCAATGTGTCAAAAGGGGTCATGGGGACTCCCTACGTGTCCTAATGCGCATTAGGACACCCAGGGAGTCCCCATGACCCCTTTCAACACATTGGAATGGTCAAGTGTGTCTTAAGGGGTCCTACGACCCCTTAAGACACACCTGAGCAGTCCAATGTGTCAAAAGGGGTCATCGGGACTCCCTAGGGGTCCTAACATGTGATAAGGCGTACTAAGAACCCTAGGGAGTCCCGATGACCCCTTTTGACACATTGAAATGCTCTAGTGTGTCTTAAGGGGTCCTACGACCCCTTAAGACACACTTGAGCTTTCCAATGTGTCAAAAGGGGTCATCGGGACTCCCTCGGTGTCCTAATGTGTGATAAGGAGTACTAGGACCCCTAAGGAGTCCCCATGACCCTTTTTGGCACATTGGAATGCTCAAGTGTGTCTTAAGGGGTATTAGGACCCCATAAGACACACTTGAGCATTCTAATGCGTCAAAAGGGGTCATGGGGACTCCCTAGGCATCCTAGAGCATTATAAGGCATACAAGGACACCTAGGGAGTCCCCATGACCCCTTTTGACACATTCAAATGCTCAAGTGTGTCTTAAGGGGTCCTAATACCCCTTAAGACACTTGAGTGTTCCAATGTGTCTGAAGCGATCATGGGGATACTCCAGGGGTCCTAAGGCATGATAAGGCATACTATGACCCCTAAGGAGTCTCCATGACCCCTTTTGATGCATTAGAATGCTCAAGTGTGTCCTAAGGGGTCCTACAACCCCTTAAGACACACTTGAGCATTCCAATGTGTCTTAAGGGTTCATGGGGACTCTCTAGGTGTCCTAATGCGTGATAAGGTGTACTAGTACCCCTAGGGAGTCCCCAGAACCCCTTTTGACACATTAGAATGCTCAAGTGTGTCTTAAGTGGTATTAGGATCCTAGGACCGCTTAAGACACACTTGAGCATTCCAATGGACCCCTAGGGAGTCTCTCTCTGCCTGCAATGAACTATTCTTCAAAGCCTCCATTTCTGCGTAGCTAGGGTTTACGACGCCTATAAAAGGCACATTTAATACAAAGATTTAGCTGACGACCTTTAAAGACCTAAAACAAATGAGAAAAAAATTTAGGCCAAAAATACATACCGCATTTCTGTATGTAGTACCATAAGCTTGAACAATCTAGCTGGCTTCCTCTGTTAAGGCACGAAGAGCTTCATTAATCTATGCTCTAGGAGGAAGATTATAATTTCCATATTTCTGCAAGAGTTTCTCCTTAATTTGTAATATTATATATAATATATTAGTATACATTAGTATATGAATTTTATATATATCTATATATATCTATATATATCTATATATATCTATATATATCTATATATATCTATATATCTATATATATATATATATATATCTATATATATATATATTATATACATGTTAGTATATATTATACATTAGTATATATATAATATATTATATATATTAGTATATTTAATACATTCATATATATAATACATTAGTCTATTATAATACATTAGTACATATATAATATACATTATATATATCATATGCCTCTTTTTTATAGATATATTATATACATAAATATATGTAAAAGTTCAATTGTTTTCATTTGCTCCTGTCCATTTTTCATTGGCAGGAGAATATCGGGTACCCGATATTTTTGAGTACCCAATTTTCCCAGGAATTATTTGACCAAAATATTCCCTGTCCCCATAGAGCAGACAATCATGGGATTTTATACTTTTTTCACGCGTTGCAAAACAAAAAATGTTATTTGGGGCCCATTGTTTAATTTTTGTCAACTTGTGGTCTCACCATGGGAAGCACCAGTTGTCGAAAGGCTAAACATAAGAGGAAGTTGACAGATGATGAAATTTAGGCATATAGGGAAAAAGATAAGGAAAATCACCGAAGAAGGAGAGAAGGTATGTTAAACATTAATCAAGGTGACCCCGTAAATGTAGTTGTAAGTGAAGAGGATGTTCAATTTGAAAATGCACAGATGGAGATTGAAAATGTAGACTTTGGGAACAAAAATGTTGCACAAGAACCACATGAATGTTATACATCTCCAAATTATATGCGAAATGAAGTCCCTTGCAATAAAGATAATCAATCTTCAAATTTGGGGCTTTCAAGGACACCCAAATGGTTAATTGAAATTGAGGAGAACATTATGAATAATTGGGAAGGAAAGAGGTCACATAGAACCGTTAGGTTGTGGGCTTCAAGACTTTATGATCAATTCTTTCGAAACAAGACATTGGTTGAGAAATGTCAAATTTTTGTGCAGTTGTTAAAGATGCAAAAGATGAGACCTGTGCTTGTGAAATTGAAGATTCGTGTGAACAAGAAAATGGAGAGAAATGCCATTGTTGTGAAAAATCTTTTCAATGCTCTCAATAGCATTGGGAACACTAGCAGAGAAAAAGACAAGAGAGTTGCTCGGAGGGTTATTACAACCTCCTTAGTAAGTCATCAGTTGAGAAAGGCTCATTTGATGAGACAAACTTGTGTTGACTTCAATATAGACCGTAAAACTTTGGGTAGAGAACTTGCAAGAAGAGAAGGACTTGATGATCCCCTTCAAATTGATACATGGGCTTATGGTGGGAGACTTCCACGTTTCGATAAGAAGCTAACAGATGTTGTCAAGGATGAAATTCAACAATTTTGGGATGCTAACTCAAGAGTGTCACCAAATGTGAAGGATGTCTTGAAGTTGAGAGTTGGCAATCGAGACCGCACTCCACATCCTAAACATTATGTGGAGGTAAGTCAAACAATGTTGTATAAAAAATTTTGTGAGACAAATCCAACATTGAAAATATCACAAAGGTCTTTTGAATCCGTGAAGCCATTTTATTGTGTACCCCTTAAGATTTGAAATACACGTTGTTGCAAATATCATGTTGAGTTTTCAATGCATCATGAATTATTACGGTCCATTCGTTCTACTTTGCATACTAATGAAATGCTAGAGGATTGTGGTGCAAGTGGTCTTCCCAAATCATCAAGAGACTTGCTAGATCAATTTTTATGTCAAAGAGATGATGGTTGTTTATTTTATAAAAAAGATTGCTTAAATGCCAAGTGCTCAGAATGTGGTGGCTTGTCCAAGTTTAGAACATGTTTTCATGAGGGTTTGGAACACAATTTTGGAAAGACACTCGTCCAAAAAAAGGTATATGAAACAGTGAAATATACATTGAAGAGTGGAGGTGAAGGCTCTAGATGTGAGTTAGTTGCAAATGAATACAATGTTGTTGATTTTATCTTAGATTTCAAGACAAATATTTTTTACTAGTATGCAAGGCATAGTCACAGGTCTCAATGGTTGGATCAACAATTCAAGACATGTAAGGACACTTTCCCATTGGAACTATTATATCCATTGTAGACTTTGCGGAGAACTATACATTGCAGCCCCAAAATGAGACTCAAGCTTAATATTACAATTCAATTCAGGTTGTTATTTTTGTACACATCACATATAGACATTCCCCTGATAGCACAAAAGATGAGTGAAAGATAATCAGAGAGTACCATTTTTATATGAACGACGATAGGTCTCACTCTCATGAGTTTGTCCAACATTGTTTCCAGAACTATTTTGACTTCTTGTAGGAAAATGGTATTTCTATGGATAGGCATCTCATTTGGTCGGATAATTGCACCGGTCAATTTAAGAATGCCAAAATATTTTATTGGTTGTGTAGAATGCATGTGGAGAGAGGTGTACCTCATATTTGGAGTTTTTTTGAGTCAGGGCATGGGAAAGGGGAGCATGACGGAGCAGGTGCGTATGTGAAGAGAGCTCTAGTTAATGAGCAATTGAGGATTTCAGGTGCTATACTTCTTGATGCTCATTCTATTGTTGATTGGTGTACTTTAGCATTGTCACAGGGGGGGACTCTTGATTCTACAGTGCGTAGATTCTTTTGGTTGGTTGAGGAGGGAACTATAGGAGATAGATTGGATTGTCAAATAGTGAAAGACTCTTCAAAAATGCATTCATTCCGAAGCTCCAATAGTAGTACATGGACCATTTGGACATGAGAGTTGGCTTGTTTTTGCCCCATGTGTTTTCAGTATGATTGGGATCATTGCGAGTCAAGTGAGTGGGTGGATACATGGGTTCCATAGTATCTGACTCCTTTATCTTTGACACTCTCTATAAGAAATGATGACATGGACACTTCAGTTGACTATGACCATCTTTCAGATCTTTTGAAGCCAGGAGATGTTTTTGCGTTGGTTGCACCACAGGGGAATGATGAGAGGTCAGATTATTGGTTAGCACATTGTGTACAAGGTAAACAAAAGCTTGTACAACTGATGACAGATGGTGATGGGTTCACATATCCTACTGGTTCAGTTGTTGTTGCAGGAACATGGTTGCAAACATACATGATTAGAAAGAATGGAGTTCCCACATTTGAAGACTATGAGAAGCACAAAACTATTCTGATGTATTCACACCTTGTTATAGCAACAAATGTCAAGTTGTCAAAGCATCATGGAAGAACAAAGACAAAAGAACTTTGGACTATTACTACTGCTGATCATGAAGCACTATTGGAGACCCTGAAGCAAAGAGATGACCCTTCAGAAACACTTGACTAGGTAATAAGTTAACTTAGTGCATTATTTTCTAAGTTCGTTAAGCTTAATTTCAATACATTAATTTGACCTTTCTTAGATTGTATTTTGAGTCAATAAACTTGGTTTTGTATGTGGAATGTAACTTGTGCAGGAGCACCTATGAAGATGCCTATGGTCACCATGGATCCAATCAGAGATAGAAGGACAAAAGGATCCTTAATGGTTAATTGAGATCTTTTGAAGCCTATAATGGCAATTTGTAACAATCAATTTGATTTAAAAGTTAAATGTCCTTAAACTCTTCATAAGGACTTATCACCAAAATCAGGTATGGGTGGCCAATAGTGCCAAGAAGAGATATTACATGTCATATACTTATTTCATTTGCATGGTTTGAATTCTTACATGTTTGATTGTTGTTTGTAATGCTTTAAGGATATTATTGTTTATCATTTCAAAAATCTATAAAAGTTAAACCTCAAACATAAGAAGCTCCACAGTTCAAATTTAACAAGCTTAATCATGATTAATTTCACAGTTCAAATTTCAAACATACCACTAACAGTCAGTTGAAAGTGGCTCGTATCTCAGACCTCATGAGAGGTATTGACAAACTGTTAGGTGCTATAGGATCATGTTTTCAAGGTCTACAATAACCTCTCTCAGTTTTTGGCGATTTGACTTCATTTGCATTTGGCAAGGCGATCTCAGTCGATGCCAAAACTTGCAGTCAGGGTCAGTTGAAAGTGGCTCAGTTGCGTATCTTTCAAACCATCCAACCTGGCATCAAACCATCTACTCCATCAGATCTGGTTGGCTGGGTAAATGCCAATGACAACCCCATTCTTCCCACAGAGTCACCGGAACGCTCGTGACCATGCTCGACCCAAGTGACCCCAAGGTGCACTAAGCACGATTGGGCCATGATCTTCTAGGGCTCATATCTTGGACCTCGTGAGAGGTATTGACAAACTGTTAGGTGTTATAGGATCATGTTTTTGAGGTCTACAATAACCTCTCTTAGCTTTGGGCGATTCGACTTCCTTTGCATTTGGCAAGGCGATCTCAGTCGATGCCAAAGCTTGCAGTGAGGGTCAATTGAAAGTGGCTCAGCACCGTATCTTTCAAACCGTCTGACCTGGCATCAAATAATCTTCTCCATTGGCTTTGGTTGGCTAGGTAAATGCCAGTGACAACCCCGTTTTTCCCACAGAGTCACCGGAACGCTCGCGACCACACTTGACCCAAGTGACCCCAAGGTGCACTAAGCACGATTGGGAAATGATCTTCTGGGGCTCATATCTTGGACCTCGTGAGAGGTATCAACAAACTATCATGTGTTATAGGATCATGTTTTCGAGGTCTACAATAAACTCTCTTAGTTTTGGGTGATTCGACTTCGTTTGCATTTGGCAAGGCGATCTCAGTCGATGCCAAAACTTGCAGTGAGGGTCAGTTGAAAGTGGCTCAGCAGCGTATCTTTCAAACCATCTAACTTGGCATCGAATTATTTGCTCCATCAGCTCTAGTTGGCTAGGTAAATGCTAATGACAACCCTATTCTGCCCACAGAGTCATCGGAACACTTGCGACCACACTCGACCCAAGTGACCCCAAGGTGCACTAAGCACGATTGGGCAGCGATCTTCTGGGGCTTGTATCTTGGACCTCGTGAGAGCTATCGACAAAATGTTAGGTGTTATAGGATCATGTTTTCAAGGTCTACAATAACCTCTCTCAATTTTGGGTGATTCGACTTCCTTTGCATTTGGCAAGGCGATCTCAGTCGATGCCAAAACTTGCAGTCAGGGTCAGTTGAAAGTGGCTCAGTAGCGTATCTTTCAAACTGTCTGACCTAGCATCAAATCATCTACTCCATTGACTCTAGTTGGCTGGGTAAATGCTAGTGATAACCCCGTTCTGCCCACAGAGTCACTGGAACGCTCGCGACCATGCTTGACCCAAGTGACCCCAAGGTGCACTAAGCACAATTGGGCAGCGATCTTTTGGGGCTTGTATCTCAGACCTTGTGAGAGATATCAACAAAATGTTAGGTGTTATGAGATCATGTTTTTGAGGTCTACAATAACCTCTCTTAGTTTTGGGTGATTCGACTTCGTTTGCATTTGGCAAGGCCATCTTAGTCGATGCCAAAACTTGCAGTCATGGTCAGTTGAAAGTGGCTTAGCAGCGTATCTTTCAAACTGTCTGACCTGGCATCGAATCATCTACTCCATCGGCTCCGGTTGGCTGGGTAAATGCTAGTGACAACCTCATTCTGCCCACAGAGTCACCAGAACGCTCGCGACCACACTTGACCCAAGTGACCCCAAGGTGCACTAAGCACGATTGGGTTGTGATCTTCTAGGGCTCATATCTTGGACCTCGTGAGAGGTATTAACAAATTGTCAATTGTTACAGGATCACATTTTTGAGGTCTACAATAACCTCTCTCAGTTTTGGACGATTTGACTTCGTTTGCATTTAGCAAGGCGATCTTAGTCGATGCCAAAACTTGTAGTCAGGGTCAGTTGAAAGTGTCTTAGCAGCGTATCTTTCAAACCATCTGACTTGGCATCAAATCGTCTACTCCATCAGCTCTGATTGGCTAGGTAAACACTAGTGACAACCCCGTTCTGCCCACAGAGTCACCGAAATGCTCACGACCACGCTTGACCCAAGTGACCCCAAGGTTCACTAAGCATGATTGGGCATCAATCTTCTGGGGCTCATATCTTGGACCTCGTGAGAGGTATCGACAAACTATCAGGTGTTACAAGATCATGTTTTTGAGGTCTACAATAACCTCTCTCAGTTTTGGGCGATTTGACTTCATTTGTATTTGACAAGGCGATCTCAGTCGATGCCAAAACTTACAGTGAGGGTCAGTTAAAAGTGGCTCAACAGCGTATCTTTCAAACCATTTGACCTGGCATCAAACCGTCTACTCCATTGACTCGGGTTGGCTAGGTAAATGCTAATGACAACCCCATTCTGCCCACAGAGTCACCGGAATGCTCGCGACCACACTCGACCCAAGTGACCCTAAGGTGCACTAAGCATGATTGGGCAGTGATCTTCTAGGACTCGTATCTCAAACCTCGTGAGAGCTATCGACAAACTATCAGGTGCTACAAGATCATTTTTTTGAGGTCTATAATAACCTCTCTCAATTTTTTGCGATTCGACTTTCTTTGCATTTGGCAAGGCGATCTTAGTCGATGCCAAAACTTGCAGTCAAGGTCAGTTGAAAGTGGCTCAGTAGCGTATCTTTCAAACCGTCTGACCTAGAATTGAACCGTCTACTCCATCAACTCTGGTTGGCTAGGTAAACATCAGTGACAACCTTGTTCTACCCACAGAGTCACCGAAATGCTCACGACCACGCTTGACCCAAGTGACCCCAAGGTGCACTAAGCACGATTGGGCCGTGATCTTCTAGGGCTCGTATCTCAGACCTCGTGAGAGCTATCAACAAACTGTTAGGTGCTATAGGATCATGTTTTTGAGGTCTACAATAACCTCTCTTAGCTTTGGGAAATTTGACTTCGTTTGCATTTGGCAAGGCGATCTCAGTCGATGCCAAAACTTGCAGTCAGGGTCAATTGAAAGTGGCTTAGCAGCGTATCTT
The DNA here is from genome assembly GCA_027943335.1 of Chamaecyparis obtusa. NCBI lineage: Eukaryota > Viridiplantae > Streptophyta > Pinopsida > Cupressales > Cupressaceae > Chamaecyparis > Chamaecyparis obtusa. The sequence goes on from BSBK01005806.1 coordinate 501,672, forward strand.
TCAAACCATCTGACCTAGCATCGAATCATCTTCTCCATTGGCTCTAGTTGGCTAGGTAAATGCTAGTGACAACCTCATTCTACCCACAGAGTCACCGGAATGCTCGCGACCACACTCGACCCAAGTGACCCCAAGGTGCACTTAGCATGATTGGGCAGCGATCTTATGGGGCTTGTATCTTGGACCTTGTGAGAGGTATCAAAAAAATTTCAGGTGTTACAGGATCATGTTTTCAAGGTCTACAATAAAATCTCTTAGTTTTGGGCGATTCGACTTCGTTTGCATTTGGCAAGGTGATCTCAGTCGATGCCAAAACTTGCAGTGAGGGTCAGTTGAAAGTGGCTCAACATCGTATCTTTCAAACTGTCTAACCTGGCATCGAATCATCTGCTCTATTGGCTCTAGTTGGCCGGGTAAATGCCAGTGACAACCTTGTTCTACCCACAGAGTCACCGAAACGCTCACGACCACACTTGACCCAAGTGACCCCAAGGTGCACTTAGCACAATTGGGCAGCGATCTTCTGGGACTCGTATCTCAGACCTCGTGAGAGATACCGACAAACTGTCAGGTGCTACAAGATCATGTTTTTGAGGTCTACAATAACCTCTCTTAGTTTTAGGCGATTCGAATTCATTTTCATTTGGAAAGGCAATCTCAGTAGATGCCAAAACTTGCAGTCAGGGTCAGTTGAAAGTGGCTCAGCAGCGTATCTTTCAAACCATCTAACCTGGCATCAAATCGTCTGCTCCATCAGCTCTAGTTGGCTGGGTAAATGCTAGTGACAACCCCATTCTGCCCATAGAGTCATCGGAACACTCGCGACCACGCTCGACCCAAGTGACCCCAAGCTGCACTAAGCATGATTGGGTAGTGATCTTCTGGGGCTCGTATCTTGGACCTCATGAGAGGTATCAACAAACTGTTAGGTGCTATAAGATTGTGTTTTCAAGGTCTACAATAACCTCTCTCAGTTTTGGGCGATTCAACTTCGTTTACATTTGGCAAGGCGATCTCAGTCGATGCCAAAACTTGTAGTGAAGGTTAGTTGAAAGTGGCTCAGTAGCGTATCTTTCAAACCGTTTGACCTGGCATCGAACCGTCTACCCCATCAGCTCTAGTTGGCTGGGTAAACACTAATGACAACCCTGTTCTACCCATAGAGTCATTGGAACGCTTGTGACCACACTCGACCCAAGTGACCCCAAGGTGCACTAAGCACGATTGGGAAGCGATCTTCTGGGGCTCGTATCTTGGACCTCTTGAGAGGTATCAACAAACTATTAGGTGTTACAGGATCATGTTTTTGAGGTCTACAATGAACTCTCTCAGTTTTGGGCGATTCGACTTCGTTTGCATTTGGCAAGGCAATCTTAGTCGATGCCAAAACTTGCAGTCAAGGTCAGTTGAAAGTGGCTCAACAGCGTATCTTTCAAACCGTCTGACCTGGCATCAAATCATCTGCTCCATTGACTCTGGTTGGCTGGGTAAATGCCAGTGACAACCCTGTTCTACCCATAGAGTCACCATAACGCTTGCGACCACGCTCGACCCAAGTGACCCCAAGGTGCACTAAGCATGATTGGGCTACGATCTTCTGGGGCTCGTATCTCGGACCTCATGAGAGCTATCAACAAACTATTAGGTGCTACGAGATCATGTTTTTGAGGTCTACAATAACCTCTCTTAGTTTTGGGTGATTCAACTTCATTTTCATTTGGCAAGGCGATCTCAGTCGATGCCAAAACTTGCAGTCAGGGTCAGTTGAAAGTGGCTTAGTAGCGTATCTTTCAAACCGTCTGACCTAGCATCGAACTATCTACTCCATCGGCTTTGGTTGGTCAGGTAAATGCCAATGACAACCCCATTCTACCCAGAGAGTCACCGAAACGCTCGTGACCATGCTCGACCCAAGTGACCCGAAGGTGCACTAAGCACGATTGGGCAGCGATCTTCCGGGGCTCGTGGATCAAGTAGAAATTTTTCTGAGCAGACATTGTCCTATTTGGTATGGTTATGAAGGTAGACTGAAATGGTTGGAGAGGCTATCAATGACACTTTCTATCCAAGGACATGCCATCATCCTTGGGGTCGGTTATAATTTTAACTATCGAGTCCCATAAAAATTGTGACTTGGAAGCATAGACAATATATGTAAACTATTCAACAGAATGCCCGCAAGCAGAGCACAACATATGGAATTGCAGATAGGAGTAGTAGAACTAGTAAAAGGTATCCAAAAATGAAGTTTCCAAAGCTTTGTCAGGTTAGACTGGTCGATGACAATGAGAATTGGTTTTGCACATCGACAGTATTGGCATTCGAGAACATGATAATCTATAACGCAATTTCAATATTAAGACATTATCATTTCCTGAGAATGCCCCAACACTGAATGTTAAGGAGGACCCGACATCTTCCTTGATGGACAGAACCTTGTTTCATGCTCAATTGTTGGATTCATAGAGGTCTGGGACTATATCAGTGGGAAACTTAAGAGCGATTTTCAATACCAAGCTGATGATGCCTTCATGACGCATGATAATGTAGTTCTTTATGTTGACATCAGTCATGATTCAGAGATGTTGGCTTCAGGTTCATAGGGTGGGAAAATTGAGGAGGACATGCTCGCAATTGAATCCCAAAATACATATGTATGATGGCTTCGACAAAATGTTTCTTGGTGTCACTTGCATGAAGCGGTATGTTTGTGGAGAGCCAGAAATGACACGCTCTAGTTATAGCACCAAGAATCCAATCAAAACACAGAGGCATTAACACTTGTGTTGCAATAAGATCCAGATGACACTATTTTATAGGAATAGATCCATTTTGGAAGATGTAGAGCACCAAGTAACATGGACTTTCATAACAAAATATTACTAAGGCACTCACAAAGGGATACTTTAATGTATTTGACAAAGAAGATGTGGATAGACACGTCCTCAAGAATTAGTTATTATAACAGGAAAGAAACTAACCGAAAGGAGAAAATAAGTAAGGCTCGTAGAGGAGATTTTGGGGGTTCCAGATTCCACCTGACCCGAGAGACTTTATGCCAGGGGAGGGATAGATTAGGATTTTTATTGTAATGTAGGGAAAGAGGGATTTTATTTTCAAATAATGATTAATGTACAGGAACATCAGAATCTTTTTGTTTTTCTATGTTTAAAGAAGGATATGTCAGCATATTAAAACTTTGATTTTAGATGCTCACTTTTTGATTGATATTCATCTTTGAATGATATTGGTTTCTTTTGAATGCATATCTGTTACATTTGATCATCAGCATGATCATCTGTGGACTTTATGCTATAGTTTTTCATTAATTTGGAAAGAACCATTCATCTTTCTCTCTTAGTTTCTTTCTATAATGCATTGTTTAGGAAAATGAAATTTGTAGCGTTTACTGTGCTTTTCTTTTCAGTAAATTAGTCCCTTTGCATCTATCTCATGTTTATGAATAGATGTTTGTAAGCCTTTATTGCTTTTAGGTTAAAAGCATTATCATTTATAGTTTAGTTGATTCATTGTAAATCCTGCACGGGGAGCTGTACCCGGATAATTCAAAGGGCGCTTACACTTCTCAATAGTGAAGTGACCCAACTGTTGGTGTTGGTTGAGTCTTTTTGTTTGGGCTTTAAGGGTCATTTTGTAAGCATTTCTTTCGAAGACAAATCTGTTCACCAACAAGAAGTTAAACCTCAAACATAATAAGCTCCATGAACAGGGTATTCCAGAGTAAAGAAAAACAAATGTAACTTCAACAAGATATAATTTAAATCATAATGATAATCATAGTCAAGATATAACTTCACCATTCAATTCCATAAACATGAATAATAAATATGTATATACAAAAGATGACACAAATATAACATATAAATGAATATGTTCTATATATGTATCAAATGTATCAAAAGTATGTCCATATACAAATATGGCACATGCCATTTCAAAATGTCTACAAAATCAATGTTTTAAGGTGTACAATGTGGCATATATGCCATCTCAAAATGTGCCAAGTGTCATCTCTAAATGACCACAAAACTAAAACTGCATCCTATGCTGTAGGGGGATCATCAAAATGCAGCCTCTTTGAAGGAGTGTTGGGCTCTGATTGATCCTGCATAAAAAATGAGTTCAAACCAAAGTTAGATTTCTTACTTTATATGATTTGTACATATATATATATAATTCATAATTTTCAAACACTAATTTAATTAAAATTATAACCGAATACAAATAAATTTGTACCTGGTCTCTCGATCACCTACCACGATTAGGTGTCCTAGCATAAGTCCTGGGTAGTGAAGGGACCATGCCAACAATACCAACTTTGACCTATAAATATATATTTGCAATAATGAGATTAGTAGACTGGTGCAACATAGAGTAATAAATCTACAAAATAGGATGATAACATAATAAAATTACAAATTGATTGAACTAAAATTAAAACTTACATCTGGTGATCCCTCCTCTGGAATAGTGGGCTGGGTCAACAAAGAAACAAAAGATTCTCGTGGGACCTCCCTCACAGTTGGAGTAACCTATGAGAGTAAAAAGATTGTCAATTATATATCAATGTACTTCATCATAGAAATCCTAGTTACAAAATACAATGAACAATATGTAAAAGTCTACGTACAATCGGGCTATCACTCTGAATCGAGATGACTGTAACCCTACGCCGCCGAACCGGTGTTGGGACATCATCAATAGCCACACCCTATGAAATAAAGTGCAAGTAAAATATTTATTACTACACACAAGTGGCATACATATGCATGCATAATTAATCTTAAATAATTAACTACCTTTCCTTTGTCGACACCTAATGAAGGAACCCCCTCACGCCCCCCACTGATGTCGGCTGTAGCCTGCAAGAACACAATAAGATGACAATATATATTAGTAAATGTATGAATTTTATTGCTCTAATTGATAGAGATTTAAGCATGTACACCAAATGATATAAAAAAAAATTAATGGGTACATAATTTATAATATACTGTATAGTCATCAAGGCCAAATGAAATGGCCGAAAGTGTGGACTCATCCACCTGTCTCACTTCCTCCTGTGTCATCGACTGAACATAAATGGAAAAAATATATATACATAAGTGCATGCAATCATTAAAACTAATCTAAATAAATAAATTATTTTTAAATTAAATAAGTCATGTGACAAATTTATTTATAATGTTTACTCTTACCATATCAACAAGAGTCAATGGCTCTACGTGCACCTCCTGAGCGCTCTCATGAGATGTAGATGCTCCATGAGGTGTTGCAGCCTCTCCTGTATCTCCCTCATCAATATCATGAAACTGATATATATCAGAATCAGTAAGTGGTCCGAGGCACATATGCCTGCACATAATGCACATATGGGGCTTGCATACATGTGAACTCTGACGAGATGTCAATGCGCCAGCAGCATCCATAGGAGGCAACACTGACCTAGTCTGTGTGATCAACTGATCACTCAGTAAATGAATGGCCCTAATAGTCAGTTCAACAACCTCATAAATGATATCAGGATGCTACACTGGAGGAGGGGGTGTGACATCAGTGGGGGGGAAAAAGGTAGTGGCCTTTTGGCACTGGGAAGATGGCCTAGTCTGAGGAGCTCCTCTACCTACGCCCATGTTGGGCCTCATACTCCAATAATCAACATGCTGACCAAGCACAAACTCAGCATACAATTTTTTAAGGAAATAAAATGGGACCTCCAAATTTCCATGTGGTGGTTTATCAAAAACCATCCACCAACAATCCCAAAAGTTTGTGCGCATTGCTTCATTTGTGCACCATTTTATTGATAATTTGGGCTTTTTGGGGTCAACTGGTATTCCAATTTTAGGATCGACAAAAAGGGCGGCTATATCTTCCTTACTTATATTAAGGGCCGCAATCCCATCATGGTCAAGCCCATCATCAAATTGGGCGTGCATATCATCATGCCAATGAAGAGCAACATTATGTTGCTGCGTGAGTGTGTCAATATTTCCAACAATTGTATTTAGTGTGGCAAGCATGGGACCTAATGTAGGTATATTTTGATACATGTTTTGGAAACCTCGTATTGTGTTCAAATTTTCTTCTATCAAATCTTGTAAAGATTTAGGGTTTAGATATGGGGGATTGTTTTCAGGATTGTTATTTGGAGGGTTGTTTTCTTCATTGTTGTCAGCCATGCCTGATTAAATAAAAAACAAATCTTAGTTTCAAATATTATTACAAATATAAATACGAAACCCTATTTTTAAAAAAAATGCTACATTTATAATGAAAATGAAATAAATTAATAAAAATATGCAATTAACTACTTACCGAATATGCTCAGAGTCAAATTTGGGGTTTCCAATATCAGGTATCTAAAAATATATCGGGTATCAAAAAAATGCGGTTAGAAACTTGAAGAAATCGCGCTAGAAAATGAAGAATAGGGCTCACGGGTGTCAGATATATGCCACAGTTATCGGGTACCCGATTATGTATGTGCTTTGGTGGCAGCTGTGTGCTAAAATGTTGTCACACTTCTATGAATCCTTACATGCAAGAAAACTCAAGAATGAGCCCTCACAAATCGATCCATAGCTCCCTAGGCATGGAGTGCAAGGGTTTTTAAGAATGCTCTCAGCTAGAGCTATTAAGCCTATAACCTTGCTAGTAAACCATGCAATGGGAGATTCAAGGAAGACAAGGGCAAGAATGCCAATATCTCCAATGAAGCCAAATGTATGCAATGCAAAGCAAATCTATACGACAATGCAAGTTAATCTATTGCACAAAAGGAAATCTAAGCTAAGAATGAAGCTATGAAAATGCAAATACTATGCATGAAAATGAAATCTAACTATGAAGCAAGAAAGCCATGATGATGCAAGAATGAAGACAAGAAGATAGAGTGTTGATGAAGATCCAAGATGAATTCCAACAATGCTCCAAATCTTCAAACCCTAGATGCAAGAATATCTCCAAAAGCTCCAAGATGACCTAGAAAACCTGTAGCATAACAATAGCATAAAAATTTGTGTGTGCAAATGAGGAAGAGAGCTCTTCTTTTATAGGAGGTGAAAAATCAATGGACCATGGAGATTAAGAGGCAAAAGATTTAATCAATGGTGGAGAAAAAAAGAAGCTTGATCCTTGTGCACAAATATCCTGCAATAGGAAAATTAGAAGCATTTACTTTATGTTGAGCATTTACTTTATGTCCATGTGAGACAAAAAGTGCTTTTCTTTTATTTTTTATTTTATTTTTCTTTATAAATAAGAATTAAATGTTTTATTTGTGCAACTTAGGATAAGAAGAAAAGTGGGGCTTTTTATTTAATAAAAGGGAAGGAAATATTCCTTTTATAAATAAAGACTTAGGATAAGATGGTTAGCCCATAGAAAATAATCAAATAAATGATAGGACTAGGATTTGATCAAGAACAAGCAATTGATGATTTTAGCAAAAGGGACTAATAGTCTAGATGACCATTTTTAGGTGTATACATTTGCCCCTCTTTGACTAATGTGTGATCGATTTGGGAACACATTACGTCAAAGAATAGATCAGCCAAGAAGGCAAGAGATAGCCAAGAAGGCAAGCAGATAGCCAAGAAGGCAAGCAAATAGCGATCTGACTCCAAAGAATGAAGTGCAGAGAGATAGCAAATCCTGCATGGTCAGCCTGGTAGCGACAGTACTGAACACTTAGGAAAGAGATAACCAATAATATATGATGTGTCTGCCCCCTCGGGATCGAAAGCGAAATCTAGGTGGAGGGAATGCAGAAGCAAGAGCAACATGATCAAATTACTAGAAATCATAATCGAAGAAAGAGAATAGAATAACCATCAAGCAGTGAGGGTATGCCCCACACATGAGACATGGGGCATGAACCTATCGGTCCCTCAACCCGTAAACACCATGGAGGGGGATTTGAACTTGGGATTTGAAAGTGAATGAAAGACTAGAAGTTTGAAAGAGATGGGGATGAAGAGGTGAAGAATGCCCCAGCGAAGATCGAAGGATTAGGCCTCAAAAGGTTAAACAACTGCATGGAAGAAGGAAAAAGATGAGTTGGGTGATCAAGGTGAACTCAAATTTCGGTTTGGATCCTGAAATGAAAGGAAAATGATGTGATATGAAAGACAAGAAGTGAAAGACATGATCGGGAAGAAGAAAAAGGTGAGCGCAGTTGATTAACAAGTCCACGAAAGATAAAGGAGAGCTCTCTCCATATGCAAGATGCAAAACTAACTAACATGAACTTAAGAATGCAAGCTACATGAAAAGTGGTTTACTTGCAAGGTTACAAAGCCAATAGACATCTAATAATCATCATTGAGCGTTAGGTAGCATCGTAAGATCATACAATGCACACTAGCATAACTATGTGGATATGAATATGATCTATATCAGATAGGAATGTGGAAATCACACCTAGGCACCAAAGACATGTAGGTCAAGATGACTAGTGTAGTGAGATTACCTAAGTTTGATATAGGAAGATTATGCTTGCATCGAGACACAACAAAGTCAAGATGACTATAAGCATGCACTTGCAAAAAATAGTCAAGGATAATACCTTGTAGGTCCATAGTGTCAAGTAAGACCAGCATAAATGCTCATGACAGTGAGGACCAACAAAATATACCCACAAGCAGATAAAGAAATAAAACATGTTCTCATATCCTCAGTCTTCTAGCTATGCATCATTGAAAACTTCTCAGGGAGAGACCACTTAGCAAAGAAATCATCATAGATAACATGCAAAGAAATAAAGTCAAACAAATCTCAGCGAGTCAAGTGCGTGTGTGTGTAGGTCATAGAGTCAAACTTTGAGTATCGCATCTGCCAGTGAGAAATATTGCATCATCCAAGACGACAGGAAGGATATCTGATAAGTGTTAAGAAACACTTGACGCTAGGGTAGTGTTGAAAAACACAGTTGAGGTGGTGTTGAAAAACACTGTTTACAAGGTGCCTAAGAAACCCAGACGCACAAAGAGACCCAAGATAAGCTAAAAACAATAGATGCCCCCTAGACTAAGACAAGAGTCAATTCCAGGCTAAGAGAGGCAAAGAGAGAAGTGGAGCGAAGGAGCGCCATGCAAGACTAATAGACATAGGTGCAGAGGGTCTCAAGCAGTGCCTGTTTCTAGGTTTTCACCACTTGATAGATTTTTTTGCAATTTTTCAGGACTTTTTATAATTTTTTTGTATTTTTGCTACCAAGGAGCCTGTTTCCACGTTTTCACCAAGGCACTTTTTCAATTTTTTTTTTGATGTTTTGAATTTTTTGATTTTTTTGGTGAGACATCAAAGCGCCTATTGCTAGGTTTTCACTAGGATGCTCATTTTTTCAGTACTTTTTATGATTTTTAGGATTTTTTCAGCATCATATATGAATTTTTTTGGTATTTTTTCAGGATCATAAGATATGTACAAAGGATGCCCCAGATAGAAATGGGCATCAAGAATATGCTTCCTCTGATGTAGAGAACTGATAGGCCCCAGGCCCAAATGCTGCAACTATGACGATAGGAGGTCTCAACTAGTTCAACTAATAATAACCAGCCCTAAGCAATGTCTGAGCTAGCGAAGGATCATTAGAATGTGATCCACATATGCCATCGTGGATTTCAGTTAGCACTTTTTCTGACTCCTCTATTTCTAGACACTTAAGGAGAGTTCCATCTAGACCCTTCTATACAAGTCACCAGAGACAAAGGCAAAGTGTAAGGGATGGCGGAAGGAATGGCGTGGTGGATTTGCAAGAGGAATATGAGGTGGAAGATATGAAAAGATGGTAGGATTGTAAGATTTGTAAGCATGATAGCATAATTCATCCACTAGGAACTTGAAGCAAAATTTATGCTTTTTCATTTGTAAGATGGATGTCGAAGCAACCAAGGCATTAGCAACTTTGTTCTCAGCTTTAGGAATAGGCTAAAATATAACAGATATGAGATCATGCTTGAAGTAGTGCACCATTTTTTTGTAGAGAATCAACTTGTCATCTTTTATTTGAGAATCATTATTTTTGAGCAGATTTTTATTTTTACTTTTCTTAGGTTCAGATACCACCACAATGTGGTTTTCGCCATCCGACCATTGCTCTTTTCTTTTGACTTGATGACTGTGATGTTTGATTGCTGATTCAATCTTTTTTGTGACTAGTTCGCTGGTGGAAGAAGTAACAGGTGTTGATGCAAGATGAAATGAAGTGATCGGTTCAATAGCATTTATGTGAGGGGTGTCATCTCTGGTAACAAGAGAGGTTGAGCCTATAGGGTAAGCTCCAAAAGTAGCTAGATCTAGACTTGTCATAGAAGAACCAACATGGTCCACTAAGGCAATACGAGGAACAAACTCATCAGACCCCACACAAGACCCATCAACCATGTCGGGATGGTTACTACAAGAATGAACCATATCAACATCCATATCATCAGTAGATATACATTTTTCTCCCCAAAGAAGTGAAGTAGAGGGAAGATCATCTCCCATGTGAGCCATAGTGTGTATTGGTGACTCATCTGTATCTGTGTCTGAATTACTGAGCATGGGAGTATTTCGGGCATCTTCTCTATAGATCCACTCGTGAACAACTTGTTCTTCTCTTTCGGCTTCAAGGATCACCATAGCAGAAGTGGAAGGTTTCCCATATGACCTAGGAGAAATAGGTATAGAAGCAAAGGAATCCAGTTTATATTCACCCATACCAAGGCTCATCATCTTAAATGATTTCTTAGCAGCAACTAGAGACGTACTAGGATCATCAGTAGGTTCATTATGAGGAACAAATTTTTCAGTAGCAGCAAGAGCATTAATAGCAATAGTATGGTCTCTAGGAATCACAATTTCAGTGCCATTGTATGGAAATTTGACGCACTGATGATAAGTGGAAGGAACAACCTGCATGTCATGGATCCAAGGATGACCCAAAAGAATGTTATATGCAAGTGGAACGTCCAATACTTGGAAGTTAATATCTTTTGTGGTAGGGCCCACTCGGACAGGCAATGTGACAAGACCTTTGTAAGATCTTTCCACTTCATCATAAGCTTTTATAGTAATCTTCTTCTTAGAATCCACAGCAAATTCTGACAAACCCAACTGTTGTATGACATTGAAAGAAACAATATTTAACCCTGCACCATTGTCTATCAGGACTCAGCGGATTCAGGTATTGTAGACTAGAACGTCAATGTGTAAAGCTAGATTATGCGGGTGAGCAATAGATATGTCATCTTCTGCAGAAAAGGAGAGAGATAGCGGAGATGAAATGTGGTTGACCATAGCCTAAAATTGATCTGGATCAATGTCATTGGGAACACGTGTTGTACGTAGAGCCTCATCGAGAATCTCTCTATGCGAAGGGGATAACCGAAGCAACTCAAGGATAGATATCTGTGCTGGTGTCTTTTGCAAATGTTGGACAAGATCATAGCTAGGGGTGGATAAAGGAGCCACTTGTTTGGAAGGCAAAGCTTGCTTGGGATTTTGCGCAGTTTTAAGGACAATCTTGGCTTGCCCCTTAGTAACAGCATTCAGTGTCTCACTTTGGGAAGATGAACTATCACGTGTTTGCAAGATCAACTTTGGCTTACCATGATTGGCTTTATTATCATCTTGAGACCTCATCATTAGAATGCTCTCAACGGGCTCTACCATGTTGATCATAGGTGTATTAGAAGGATACATGTAATTGATCTTAGCATCATGATTCTTCTTATGTGCTTGAGAGGTTTCCCCCTTATCATGCTTAGGTAGAGGATCTTTGAAAGCTATGTGATCAAAATTTTTAGTTAAGCCATCAGTGGAGATTGTGCCGTTCTCAATAAGATCCTGAATATCATCCTTAAGCCTAAAACAATTATCTGTTGGATGTCCCTTGTTTCTGTGATAATGGTAGTAATGATCCTCTCTCCACCAATCAGGCTTATTTATCAAATCCCAGTTACCAGGTTTATCAGGAAGCGTAAGATATCCATTGTCAACCAAAGTCTTGAGGATTACATCGTAAGGTTCTGCCAACTTGGTATAGACTCGCTTTCGAAATGACTTCTTAGGCTTATCTGCATATTGAGGTTTAGGAGCACTGTGAGCATTGGCAGCTTCTTGTTGTTTTGCTGCATAGATAGCATTGGAAAGATTGAAAGCAGGCTCTTTAACTTTAGGAGCATCAACAACCCCATCATTAACAACATACTTGTTCTTATTCCAAGGTTTGTTCTTGTCTTTACCATTGCCTTTAGCATCTTTATTAATAACAATATCCCCTTTTCTTATAGTTACATCCTCAATCCGATATGCACTTTCAACCATGTCATGGAAGGAGGAGAACAGTTGCTTCCTTAGATCATAAAATAGCTCAGGCACAAGTGTGTTGACGAAAATGTCAATCTTTTCTCTTTCGGGTAGCTGATGAGGATATCAAGAATACAATGACCTCCAACATTGTAAGTAAGTTGCAAATGGCTCACCTTGATATTGTCTTAGATTACCGAGATCTATCACAATAATAGGTTGTTGGATGTTGTAAGAGTACTGCTGGGTAAATCACTGAGCCAACTCATCAAAAGTCTTAAGAGGTGGTGTCAATTTCGCAAACCATTCTAAAGCTTGGCCTCTTAAGCTTTGAGGGAATAAGCGTAGAAGATATGTGTCTTCATGAAGAAAGTCCATACTAAGAGCATAAAAATGACACACATGGTCATGAGGGTCACCATTTCCATCATACTTGTCATATTTAGGAACCTCAATATCCTTAGGAAATGGGACCATGTATAGATCTTTATCAAAAGGAAGAGCACAAATTGATTCTACAAAAGAGACCTTTGGAGGCTCTCTTTCTAATGCCATTTGGGTAAGGTGTTTATTTGTCCAACATAATTCTTCTTGAAGAACTTCCAACTCAGTTGGTACTCTTTGTTGGACAATTTGTCTGACATCATAGCTAGGAGGAAGCTTGTATCCTCTAGAAGTCATATATTGAAAGTACTGATCATTGTTACGCTCTAAAAGCTTATGCATCATTCGTTGAGAGACCACATCTTGTTCAAATCTCATAAGATTCTCACTAGAAATCTCATCATCAGCTTCTACCTCATGTTGAGAGGGAGGAGGTCTAGGAGGTGAAGAAGGCATACCAAAAGTGGGTCTTGGAGGAGATCTTGGTGGCGTGTTGTTGCCATTGTTGCCATTGAAAAGAGATCTATGCTCATGATTACTAGTCTCAGGTTGCTCATGAAATGTCCCTCTATAAGCCATGCACCTAGCAACATCCATCCTTTGTTGATTGTGTTCTTTTTCTAAGCGTGCTTGGTTATCCTTACGCTCAAAGTGTTCTTGCAAGAGTTGAAATTTTTCTTGTTCCGTCAAAGTGAGTGAGACACTATCTATGTTTTTGGGGGTCTTGAATGTGGAAAAGAGGAAACCTCCTTTGTACCACGGGGTAGTCTTAGAATCCTTAGATTGGTCAGAATTAGAACTGTCATTGCTAGTAGGCACTCATGAGCATCTATTTGGAGAAGGTAACTATGTATAATTGAATGGAGGATGACTCTCCTGCTCAAATTGAGACCAAGTTGTAACCGGCATGAAAAGAGATGTTGGTTGACTAATAGAATGAGACAAAGTTTCTCAGATTTGAGATAAGCAAAGCTAATAAAGATCACTTGTCAAAGTAGAACAATAGAGAGATGGCTTGTTAAAAGTGCTCAAGCACTTACAACAATCAATTGACTAAAGCCGAGCAGTGAGCAAGAAGCTCAATAAGCAAGTAGCTAGAGAGGTAACCGTGATGTGACAAGTGATCAAGAGTAGCATTTGTTAAGCTCAAATGCAATAGTTTTAGCTCATTTGTTTCAGTCTAGAACAAGTCTAAGCATGTAGATAACAAACTAGCTTCAGGTAAGAATAGAAAAAGACACTCTACGACCAGTTAAAATGCAAGTTTAGTAGCTCCAGATTGCAACAGCAACAAGACAACAAAAAGGTTTTGGGTGACACTGTTGCAGAGTCATACGACTCTATGACCAATGAACATAAAAATCTTAGTTTTGAAGCGTTTTAAGAGATCAAGTAAGTATATCAATAGATTTTTATCATGGATCAAGCACATAAGACAGTAATCAAGGAGTTCAAGCAAGCAGTTGTCTTCAAACAATGAGCAAGGGGCAAAGCAACCTTGCACATGAACAAGAATAGTGACTTAGTATATCTACTCCTTAAAGATTCTACTTGTGTATGTTCTTGAAAATGTTTTAGTAGGCACTTAGAACACAACAACACCTTATCAAGCTGTCTACAAGGATATACATAGCTTTGCTAAAGGGAGTCCTCGATAAACGTAAGGTACGTGAGGCCCAAATCTGTAGATGAGAAGAATCCAAAATCACATAGCCAGGGGGAGACGGTAACCCAAATCTCCTCCTTCACTTCTCAAAGGTATAAAGTTCTTTGAGGCTTAGCCAAGAGTGATATCAAACTCAATTCCCAAGAGAGGTGTCTTTCGATTCACCACCCGCTATTTATACTTCACTGAAACATAGGAGTTAAGGTCGTCCCTTGAGGTGGTGTGTCCCCAAGCAGGCCTTCTAAAATAAAAGCTAAGTAATTCACTATCAAAAGTATTTAGAGCACTGAAGGTGGAACACTTAACTCTTCAAGTAAATGCAAAGTGAGTCTAAAAGTGGGACACTTAACCCTTCAAGTGAATGTGAAGCGAGTCCAAAAGTGGAACATTTAACCCTTCAAGAGAATGTGAAGCGAGTCCAAAAGTGGAACATTTAACTCATCACACCAACTCAAAGTGAGTCCAAAAGTGGAATATTTAACTCCTCACATCAACTCAAATTGAGCCCAAAAGTGGAACATTTAACTCCTCACATCAACTCAAAGTGAGTCCACACCTTAGAAAACAAGTGAGTTCCAAAAAGCACAAAAGGGTTGCCTAGTGGAGCAATTAACGCTTCTTTCCTGTAGACCCCTCCCCTTTAATGTAGCGCTGATCTTGCAACTACGGGGTGGAAATGAGGGGCCGAAGGATTGGTGAGTCCAATAACCCAAGATAGCAATCTATATCAATCACAAGTAATCTAAAGTTTCTTATCAATACTACTCACAAATGACAAAGGGTTGAATCAATGGAATATTTAACTTTCCAAGCAAACATAGAGTGAGTCCACAAAGTGGTGCATTTAACTCCCTATGTAAACAAAGAATGAATCCATGCCCTCAATCACTCAATGAGATATTTGATATTGAAACTAAGAATTACTTAAGGTTTAAACACAAACATTCACTTACACAAACTTGTATGAAAGCAAATCTATGTTCATTCATTTCTCATTAAGAGCATCAATTGAAATGTGTTCTATGAAAGCATGTAAACACTCAAGCCAAACATATGAGAGATTCAATTTTAATTCCAAGATCTAAATGTTGTAGAGTTGTAACAAAATACCTCAAGTCCAACGCAACATGCTTAGTAGATTTCACCCTTTTTTTGTTTGTTTTAAGCATTTTTCATGAAAGCAAGTCATGCACCTTCAAATGAACAAGACAAGAAAACAAGTAAACAAGATATGCAATGTATATCCAATTTATGCAAACCCTAAGGTTAGATATGAAAATCAATTGTTAGGAGCAATGGTAACCAGCAAATAATCCAAATGATAACTCATATCATGCATTGAACAATGAAAAATAAGTGCATACCCATCACAAAATTTTATTTTTTTTGCATTTGACCTAGTCAACAAGATCTAATTTTTACCACATGAATTCAGACCCTAAACCCAAATGCAGAAAAGAGACCTCTATCAAAAAATAGAGAGCTTTCCAAAAATGTAAAAATTTTAGAAAAATCTCTTCAGTTGTTCCCTAGAGACCCATTTTACCAAAATAGATCAGTTTTAATAAATTGACCAAATGAGCTATGATATGATTTCTAAATTAAAAACATAGTGAATGGACCCCTTGTAGAATTCTAAGACCTTTCCAGAAATATAAAAATTTTCAAAAAATATGCTGATTTGTGCCAAAAATTGATTTTTTATGAAAAATTAAGAAAAAATCATAAAAAATACAAATCACCTCCGAAAATTCAATTTTGTTTTTTTGGAGTTTCTCTAATATGTCGCCAACCTACAAAAAAATTTTTAGACCAAAATACTAATCCGTTTGGGAGATATGATCAAATCTTTCAAATCTAAGATTTTTCCATCTCCAAACAAATCTGCAAAAGGGTTAGCTTAAAAAATAATAAAAAACCAGCATGTAAAAGTGGGTTGCCCCACGGTGGGTGCCAAAAATATGTGCTAAAATGTTGTCACACTTCTATGAATCCTTACATGCAAGAAAACTCAAGAATGAGCCCTCACAAATCGATCCATAGCTCCCTAGGCATGGAGTGCAAGGGTTTTTAAGAATGCTCTCAGCTAGAGCTATTAAGCCTATAACCTTGCTAGTAAACCATGCAATGGGAGATTCAAGGAAGACAAGGGAAAGAAAGCCAATATCTCTAATGAAGCCAAATGTATGCAATGCAAAGCAAATCTATACGACAATGCAAGTTAATCTATTGCATAAAAGGAAATCTAAGCTAAGAATGAAGCTATGAAAATGCAAATACTATGCATGAAAATGAAATCTAACTATGAAGCAAGAAAGCCATGATGATGCAAGAATGAAGACAAGAAGATAGAGTGTTGATGAAGATCCAAGATGAATTCCAACAATGCTCCAAATCTTCAAACCCTAGATGCAAGAATATCTCCAAAAGCTCCAAGATGACCTAGAAAACCTGTAGCATAACAATAGCATAAAAATTTGTGTGTGCAAATGAGGAAGAGAGCTCTTCTTTTATAGGAGGTGAAAAATCAATGGACCATGGAGATTAAGAGGCAAAAGATTTAATCAACGGTGGAGAAAAAAAGAAGCTTGATCCTTGTGCACAAATATCCTCCAATAGAAAAATTAGAAGCATTTACTTTATGTTGAGCATTTACTTTATATCCATGTGAGACAAAAAGTACTTTTCTTTTATTTTTTATTTTATTTTTCTTTATAAATAAGAATTAAATGCTTTATTTGTGCAACTTAGGATAAGAAGAAAAGTGGGGCTTTTTATTTAATAAAAGGGGAGGAAATATTCCTTTTAATAAATAAAGACTTAGGATAAGATGGTTAGCCCATAGAAAATAATCAAATAAATGATAGGACTATGATTTGATCAAGAACAAGCAATTGATGATTTTAGCAAAAGGGACTAATAGTCTAGATGACCATTTTTAGGTGTATACATCAGCTTTGCCTAGGTGTACTGACACCCAGGCCTACTAAAAAGTCAATAAGCGCTTTCATGTGCTTTTGGACGAGTGAAAAGTGAATGTTTTTCACATCGCCACTTTTTGGCCCCTCATGATCTTGCACAGACCTAGGTGGCAAAAAAAAGTTGGTAGAATGAAACTTGGCTATTGGATTTTCTAAGCTAGAGTAGAAGGCCTATAGGATGTGAAATTGCATGGGGTGTCATTTATGATGTTACAAGAATATAAGGAAAATGCATTGTCTTTGATTTCAAATGCATCTAGGGTAACTAATGAACATCAAACAAATTAGTATACATCTAACAAATTATATGTTCTTTTGAATGGGATTGATGATGAAGAGAGAAATGCAATCCTTGAAGTATATGCAAGCAATATATTTACCAAGCTCCACTAGAAAATGGATCCCATCTATGTTACATCATTGATAAACAACAAAATTGTGAGAAACTACATATTTTATTTAGGAGTAGCTCTAAAAATGTAATGTTAGTGGAAATAAGAAATGATTTAAGTTTGGAAGTAGATAAATACTATGGAACATGTTTTGAAATGGGAGTGAGCTATCCCTATTAGAGGAATCATGAAAATTAAATATCTTAGGCTTGTAACCTTCGCAGAGAAAAAAATGTTACATGAATATTATTGTAGTTGATATTCTAGAACAATATGGAATTCTACTATCAAGAAAATAGGCTGTTGTAGTAGGTGGAAGTATGCGACTAGATCTCTCATATGCTATGATTTCCATTGATGGTAAGGAAGTAAGACTAGATAAGGAAAATAGTTCTCCCATCTTTATTGAGGATGTACACCTAGATGAAAAAGCTTTCTTTTGTTAATTTGATATAGAGAACTTTAGAGTTGATACACTATAGCCCATATGGGGACAAAGCGATCCTTACGATGATGAAATACAAAATATTTCTAATTAAAATAACCTTTGGAAAATGTATTTTGATGGTTCATTTTGAAGAGAAGAGTCTATAGTTGGTATCATTTTCACTACACCAAGTGGTCAAACATTCAAATATCATTTTCTTTCAAAATTTTAGTACATACAAATAATATAGTATCTAATATGAAGCACTCCTACAATATGGGTCAGATTTGAGCTATTTGGTGTATTTTCTATTGATTGGGTAGAAAGATGAAAAACATCATGGAAGATCTTTTGGCTAATATTGCTTTGAGGGATAAAGATGAAATTCTTACAGGGATCTCCAAAGTTGCAGAAAAATAAGACCTTATGTGCCTAATAATAATTTTAATTTTCTAGTGTTCAACAATGATATAGACTTATTAACACTATTGCAATGAGTTGATGAGTACCATTCACAAGAAATTGAATTTTAGGATTTTGTGGAAGTTATGGATGGTATGAATATAATTTTTAAGAATGATCTTATTTAGTTAAAAAATAATTTAAGTTCTAAAAGAATTGGCTACATTAGAAAGAGTGTTTAATAGAAATGATTGGAAAATATCAAAACATCCACCCCTTCATGAAAAGGACTTTGAAGAAGAAAATTTAGGGACTAAGATCTCTCCCAAAAGAGTGTATATTGGAAAAATGGATCAGTCCAAAGGTCAAAAATATGCTTATTTATTTATTGAGAATGTATAAGCATGTCTTTTCATGTCATATGATGATTTCAAGGCCTACATAATGGATATTTTTGATTATGAGATGCATTATGCTTGATGCTAATCCTTTTAGATAAAAGAAGAAACCAATTAACTAAACATCCACACCTAAGATGGAACAAGATGTGGCAAAACTCATGGGTGCCATAATTAGAAAACCTATCAAGCAATCTTCATGGGAATCAAATTTTGGGCTAATAAGAAAGAAAAATTATAACATACGATTATGTATAGACTACAAAAACCTTAATGTGTTCTCACTAAATGACAATTATTTGTTTCCCAATATGGAGGCTATGTTGAAAAATATAACTACTTGTGAATTTTTTCCTTTGATAGATATTTTTTATAGCTACAACTAGGTTAAGGTCAAAGAACCAAAATAGTATAAGACTGTGTCATGTACTCCACAAAGCATATACATGTATGCCAAAATGTCATTTGGGATGAAACATTCTAGGGAAACATTCTAAAGAGCCATGGATGTTGCATTTTCAAATTTGATTGATGTCATTATGGTGGTTTATCAGGATGATCTCACTACATTTTCCAAGAAAGATAATTCCCATTGTATGCATCTAAAAAAGATATTTGTTAGAGCTCTTGCATTTGAAATATTTTTTAATCAAATGAAATCTACATTTGGGGTAGTAGAAGGAAAGTTACTTGGTCACATTATTTCAAAATATGTTATAAGAATTGACCTTGAAAGAATATAATTAATTAACAAGATTCCAATCCCCAAACATATTGACGCAAGAACCCACAAACATGCCCTGCTCAGAGTTACACATGGAAGCAATATAAAATTCACATGATATAGTGAAACACAATGGATATAAGGTAAGGTAATTGGCAACCGCACTGGTGCAATTATTATAAAATCATTAACATGCCCGGTTGTGAGGCCTTCCAGGTTTCGGCCTTATACAAAGAAAATTATGAATTCAAAGTCTCAACTCACATCTTACTTCTTCTTTAACTATCAAACTTCTTACTGACTTCCTCTCCTCCACCTCCTACATCAACCTAAGCTCCTTATAAAGCTAGAAAAGCCACAAGTCAGCCTATAATCACCTAAAAATGGACAAAGACAATTTAATGATACATCAAAGCAAATCAAGTGAAATCAAAGAAAATCAAGAACATAATTGAATCAATTGAATTAAAATGCATAATTAGCCAATCAAAATGAAAATCAAATCCTAATTCAAGGTTAATCAAAATTGAGAACATTTTAATCAAGTGCAATCAAATCAAAATACAATTAATTCAATTAATTTTATAGTCTTGAATTAAATTAAATTCAACCCATTCAAGGGGTACATGGCTGAAATAAATCAATTAAATCAATTAATAAATCTCAATTTCCCTCAACAACCACAAAAGAGAGGAAATCAATCAACCAATCAGAGTGGAGGAAAGACATTCACATGGATCAAGCCAAATTGAATCTCATTCACTCAAAGTGAGAAAGAATCTTGACCATGATCTTGTCTACTTGTCCCAAGCTTTGAGGACACAAACTTTGCATTGTCTTCAAAGGGTGGAACCAAAGACTTAACCCCAACTCAACCATGATCAAACACAACTACACCCCCTACCATTGGGAAAATCTATAAAAGGGAGGCTAAAATCCTTCATAATTAATCAACCACATATCTGTGAATTGCATCAAACCTCTTGCAATTTGAATTTAGAAAGGCAATTGAGAGAATTTTAGCTTGTATCTTGATAATTGTTAGCTTTAGCATTGTTCATCTATCATTCTCATTCTAGGACTGTCATTAATGAGAGCTTGCTGAGAGCTTCTTCATTAACATTCTAGTTAGAGAGCCATAGGATGCTCAATTAGTCATTGATTTTGTTAAATAGTTGCTCAATTGTGCTTAGTGGTTGTATTTAGTTTCTGTTTCACTTATTTGTTGATGATTAACACTAATTATATGAAGATACATTTACTTGTATATAAAATGGCGCCCACTGTGGGGCAGTAAGCCTCATTTTATCAAATTATCATTTAGATCATCTTTTTGTATGCTTGTATCTATTATTTTCTATGAAATTTTTGTAGGACCATGCCTACAACACATTTAGTCATGCTTGCAACTAATCTAATGATGCCTACAAGCTCTGTATCGATGCCTATTTGCTGACTGTTCACGCCTAGTCGATACTTTCTATCTTTGTCTTGAATTATCTCTTGTCGCCTGTAAGAAAAGAATTCATGCCTTTGCAACAAAGTGTTCCAGCCTTTGCCAGAAACAGTCACGCTTACGAGCTGAGAAGTGTCGCGGATTGACAATTTGTTATCGCCTGTTGTAAAGCTTTGCTTTGCAATTGACTGAATCACTCATGCCTAAGATCTTTTAGCTTACACTTTGTATTAATTTGTTATCGCTTTGAGTTAATTCATTGTCGCTTTGACAAATACTGCTTACGCTTGCTTAATTTTTTGTGTCACTTGGTACACTATTAAGTGTTGCCTACTAACAGTAAAGTTGTGCATGCAAGCAATTTACTATCGCTTATTTGTTGGACAATGTCGCTTTCAATTCTCTATCATAATTTTTTTGCAGACTGATACATTGCATCATTTAACTCTCTAGTTTTGCATTTTGATAGTAAATGAATAGGCATTCGAAAGTACAGAAGCCAGAACAGAGGTTCAACCAAGAAGAGAAGGCACTTGCTAAAAAGATCAAAAAGGAGAATCAAGCACACATCAAGGCCATTCTTGAATCAACACAAGAAGAAGAAAATCAGGTATATCAAAAATACCTTGCTGTGATTAAAGCTTACAAAAGAAAATTTGTCTCTCTTAATTGGATTTTCAGTCCTTAATTTCAAGTTTTTGTTTGAAAATTTGCAAGTAAGGTACTAAAAAATAAATTCATTGCATAAATCTTTGTGTTGTCAATTTCAATTTTGGTTTCCCCTCATTTTGAGTGTTTGTGTTGACTAACTTGCTAGAGGACAAACACAATTGGAAGGAGCTCTTGCCAAGGTGAGTAGAAATATAATGAAAAACACTAAAAAATGCCCCTAACTTCGGTTAGCTACAAAGAATGAGATAAGCCTAAACTAGTCAATTTTTCCTTAGCTTGTGGCATTTGGTGCTTTTAAAATCTAGTAATTAAAAAGGGAAATGAACCAAACACTTTAATTTTAAGAATCTCCTTGTCAAGAGATTGGGAAAGAACCACTTTGTGTTTGAGTGTTTGGAACAAAGGAAGGCAATAGGGATATGCTCTTCACTTTTTAAGTGAATCAAACTCCCAAACTTGTCCTACTAAGTTCATTTCTTTCTTTCCATGAACATGCTAGAGATTTAGTGGGCTCGCCTCCTGAGTTTGCCTTAACGAGGCCGGTAAGAGGGATAACCCAAAGTGGGATATGCTCGCTTTTGCCACGGGGATCCAACCCACTATAAAATGAAACACATGTATCCTTAATGGGGTGCATGACAAAAGGATCTTAATTTTTCAATCTTCCTCTAGTAGTCCTCACATATTGCACAAAATCGTACCTCGGTGCGTGTGGGAAGCCCCTTAACATACTTGGGGGATGAAAGATTAAAGTCCATTTTGAACGGAATCCATACTAAAACCTTGATAAAGTAGTAAAGACCACCTTTTAGAGCCATGTTTACGAACCAAATATTGTGCTAAGGTAGGTGCTTGAAGTGTCTTCTTATGAAAAACCCATGACAACATTCTACAAATCAAACATTTTTGTGTTTAAAGGGGTTAAAAGAGACAAGTGAATGTGTGGTTGTTGTGTTTGAAAAACATAAGCAAGTGAGAGATATCCATTGGAAATCATCTTATATTTTTAAATCTCTTCAATAATAAAATCAGTAACTCTCATATCAAGGACTAATTCCAAAATGAACCCTTGTTGGATGTCGATTTCCACGCGATCCCACACATATAAGGCTGCATTACCAGGTGATAGCACTCTTTTTGTAAATCCAAGACAAGAAGTTAAGTACCAAAGTAATTTTCGAGACCCTAACCAAGAGGAAATCTTTGCAAATCTATTTGAACCAAGACTTAAAGAGATGGTGGATGGAAATTCAACTTATCATAATCACAATACTAATCACGCCAACCATGATCCTAAGGAAACAATGGAAGAAAGAGTTGAGAGGGCTGCACAAGACCTAGATTTTCTAGAGGTTATGGAGAAATTGATAGATAGGGATAGGGATAATTTCTTCCTAAATCTAGCCCAAAAAGGGGTAAAGCTTCCTCATGACTTTGACATTGACCAACTTAGGAAGGACCAGCAACAAGATGACCCTATGAATGTTATGACTAGGAAAATTAAGGCCTTCCAAGAGAAAATAGATACCCTAAAGAAGGTGGCTGAACCTAAGGCCTTATCAATTGAAGCTTTGTGTCCTTTTCCTTTTGACAAAAGCCTAGTTATGGTGCCATTTCCCTTCAACACCATTTTTCCTAAATATGATAAATACATGGGTAAAACAGACCCACAAGATCATTTGAGAGAATTTTGCACCCTAAGCATAGAGTTCATGCATAATGATACTTATCTCATGAGACTCTTTCCTAGAAGCTTAGGAGGACCCGCAATGGAGTGGTTCTCAAAACTAACCCAAGGAATCAAGACTTTTGAGGAGTTGGCCTCAAAGTTCATAACCCATTACTCCTACAACATTGAGCATGAGATCACAATGCTCAAGTTATGCGATACCAAACAAAAAGAGGGAGAGTCCTTATTAGAATTCTTACAAAGATGGAGGACCGTTTTTGCAAGGTATCCACAAACTATTCCCGAGAAAGAGAAGATGGAGATCTTTACCAATAACTTGACCGCTGAAATGAATTATCGACTACAACTTCAATGTCCTCCAATATTTGAAAAACTTATTGAAAATAGAGTTAAGATTGAAGATGTTTTTGTCAAAAGAGGTGAGATTAAATTATTTAAAGATAATAAATCCAACAACAATAACAACAATAGCAACAACAACAATACCAATAATTATGTTCCTAAATATTTCAATAATCAAGGGTCCAACAATCACAATGATAAATCGAAATCATGGAATAAAAATAACAATAAAAATGTCGTGAATGATGGGGTTGTGGAGTCACAAAACTTGAAGTCTACCCCTTTTATTCTACCCTACAGAGTGAATTCTTCAATCAATGTGAATCAAGCAAACAAAGCTCTGTATAATGCCAACAATTCCAACAAACCTAACAACAACAACTCCAACACTTCCAACAATAAGACTTGGGATAAGTCAAAATCTTACTCCAACTATACCAAAAAGAAATTCACATACTTGGGTGAAACTTTGGAGAATGTCCTAAAAACCTTGTTGGCCAATCAAGTCATTACATTGCCTGACATCTCAAGTTATGAACCTCAAGTTAAGCCACATTGGTGGAATGAATCTCATCATTGTGAATACCATCGAAATAGAGTTCATCCAACCAATGAATGCATGAGATTGAATAACTTGGTGCAAGATTTAATTGATAATAACCCCATCAAAATTGAAGGACCTCAAAACAATGGGGACCACACGGCCTATAAGAATCCCTTTTTGAACCATGAAAAGGGTGAGTCATCCAATACGAATCAAAATAAAAAAAAGGGTAATGAGAAAGTGAACTTTTCCCACACTTATGATAACACAATAAATACTCTAAGGGAAGAAGACCAAAGCATAAATGTTGTCATAATAAAAGGCAAATCAAAAGAAGAATCAGCAAATGTGGTCACTAGGGGGCAAGCCTCTAAAATTGTCATACCTAATAATGCTCCAAAAATTGTGTTGTCAAACCAAGCTTCTACATCATCATCCAAACAATACAATTTTGTTGACCAATTGCAAAGGACTCCCGCTCAAATCTCTATTCTTGAGCTGCTCAAACTATCACCAATCCATAAGGATATCTTGGAAAAAGCCTTGTTATAAACAAATGTGCCTCTAAATTTGGAGGTAGACAAATTCCAAAACATGGTGGGGCACCTAATTGCACCTCATTGCCTATCATTTTCTGAACAAGATGATATGTCTCTTAATCATCCCCAAAATTTGCCCTTACATATAGAAGTGTTGATCCACAAGCATAGGGTGAAAAGAGTTCTTATAGATGGAGGTGCTGGCCTAAATATTTGTACCCTTAGCTTGGTAAAAGCCTTAGGATTTTCTAAGGAGGCTATTGACCCAAAGAAAAAGATAACCATAAAAGCCTACGATGATGAAGAAAGGGCATCAAGAGGAGTCATAGTCTTGCCCATAAGAGTTGGTCCTATGCAAAAAGAGACCATATGCCAAGTATTGGACCTATAGTTGACTTACAATATTCTATTAGGAAGGCCATGGATACATGAAATGCAGGCCATTCCTTCAACTTATCATCAATGCCTACTGTTCCCATATCTAGGGCAAGAGATAATGGTAAGTGGAGACCTCAATCCATTCCAATATTGTAATAATGTCAAACCTATCAATGAATCATTGGTTCCAAACAATGCTAAAGGGTCTACATCAAATCAAATGGAACAAAGCCAAAGTTCTAAAGACATTCCTCTGTTGAAAGAAAAAGAAAAAATGGAAGAAGAAATTGTTGTTAAAAATAGTCCAAAACTCATTAACCAAACTACTTTGACTAAGGGAAAAGAGAAGGTTAATGAGGATAATATTATTGAAGAAACAAAAGAAGACTCTACCAAAGATATCCAAAGGTATACTAAAGAAGCACATTATCAAAAGATGGACAAAATGATGAAAAAATTTGATAAGCAATGCAAGATCAAACAACAAGGAGTGGGTGAATACTCCTTATCCATGATAGACCTACCTTTATCACTAAAGTCCTTTGGAAAACCTCCAAGTCTTCCTCATAGATATAATGAAAACTTTGTGAGGGAAAGTACATCATCTGCCATGAGTGAAGAGGATAATGAAATTCTGAATTGGTTATACAAAGATGAAGAATCAAGTGCTCATGTCCAGCACATTCAAAACATCACCATTCCCACACATCAATATGGTAAAGGGTTTGCAATCATGCAAAAGATGGGTTATAAGGGTTAAGGACCTTTAGGCACAAGAAATGAAGGCTAATTGAACCCCTAGAGTCCACATGGTGAGATTCCAAGCAGAAAATAGGTTTAGGATATCTTGAAGAAGGATACACACAAAAGCATTATCCCAAATTACATGATCAAATACTCCAATTAGAATCTCATAGTGATGAGGATTCTAATGAATGGGAATGGGAGAATCTATCAGATGAGTCATGTCATGATAAGGGCATTGATGTTATTCATACATATACCTCTACCAATAACAAAGGAGTAATGGCGGAATCAACTTCAAATCAAGCATCTAGTTCTAGTCAAGAGGGTCTAAATGATGTGCCTGTTGCCCAGGAATTCCTATTCTACAAATTTGGCCAATATCTCTTCCCAAGTCTTTGTTTTACCCTTTTCTGACCATCCCAAAAAAATTTTATGGCCTCATGTTTTGTTTCCTGGCCTCTACAATTTTTCCAAGTCCCCAATTTGCAAATTACAAAATTCATAAAACTAGTCGTTGTAGGCCAAACCCTTAAAAACCCTAGGCCTCTATTCTAATTTGCAGTTAACTTTATCGGCCACTTAGGTTCCATCAATTTCTACATGTGCTTTAAATCCTTTAGTCACCAAATCTCTGATTCCCGGTGGTCAAAGCTCTAACATTTAGGGATCCCGTGAACGGTTACCTTTTAAGTTGGCGGTCTCTACTTAGTGGCTAAAGTCAAGATTCTTCATCTAATCGTTGTCACATGATCTCATGGCCTTAGAAGATTCCATGAGATCTTGTGACAACTGTTGATCTTCCTATTTGCAGAGTGCATTTTTCAGTGGGTTTGGCCATGTGGTTCAAGTTGTACACTTTTGATTGGCTGAGGGGTGGTGATTTGTAAGACTTGTCAGAGCCTTGCGGGTGGGTCCTCGTTTGTTGATGTACTTGAATGTAATTAGCTTGCATGGTGATGACTAGGTTTGCGGTGGGTCCATTTGTTAGAAGGGGTCCCAGCTTAATTAGATCTATGGTGGGCATATGATCTGAAGGAATATTCAGGGGCCATGAGATCATACGCCCGCCGTTGGATGGGAATCTTGGTAGCCGTGGGTCCGTGTTGTCAGATGGTCTGATGTGCTCACTCCTCATTGGCTGCTGAATTGAATAGGTGAAAATGTGTCAATGGGCCCAAGGTCTTTTAGCTTACAAGGTGGGTTAAAGCACGGATGAATCTCGCGGTTGTCATTATATCGCTGAAGGGAGATGCATGATATTTAAAGGCAGCAGCATAGCAACAACCATCCAATGCAGGGTCCAGGTCCTTTTGACTTCTAAGGTGTCGATCTTTTCTGATGTGCTCATTTTTCATTGGGCACTACTGATGACGTGGTCTTGACTTTTCTGGGGGGGTTCATGACTGTTGTAAAGTTGATCTGGGCCATTCATTTGCTGGGAAATAAAGAGTATCTATGGTCACATTTCAAAATGACCTGCTAACCGTTGTTATTCAAATTCAAATATCTCAGCGAAGGGTTTTTTGCCAGTTTTGATTCAATGGGATACAATGGTGAGGTAGCTAGGAAATTTATGTCTTCAGGATGTTGTAGTTGAAAAGGATGATGACAGGGGTTTGGGTGGTCATCTTTGGTCATTTCTTGTTTTTTGAGAGTACCCAAATCAGTGCATTCATGGCGAGCCAATTTGTAGAGAGGTAGATAAGTCTGAGTTGCTTGTCTACAAGCTGATTGTAGTATAGGGATGGGCATGCAAACGAAATATCTGATCGGTTGAGATATTTCTAGGGATGCATTTATGATCAGATTGGATTGAGTTAGGGTTGGTTTTTATTCTGCAAAACCTATGTAACCCTAGTTAATTTTGACTCTTGCCTGCGTGCAAGGAGATGTATATATTATTCTTTTTTGGAGCTTTTGGGCTCAGAGTTCACATTTTGTAAAGAAGAAAGTCTCTTTCTTAAAAAGCTATCCATGGCATTTTCTTTTCCCTCTAGTTTTCTACATTCTGTAATCTCCCATTGATTATTCAGATATTACAGAGGTATTTTGTGACAATTCTTCATGTCCCTATGCTTCCTTGTTTGGATTATCTCTTATTGGATTAAAGTATATGATGTTTCAGTGATATCTTAGGGTTTCTAATCCCTCTCTCTTTCTACAACTATTGTGTGTTATTGTGGATGATTGGATGTGAGTGCTTTTGTGGGTATACTTTAGTGCCCTAACAATCTTGTCTCATTCCTATGCCAAGTTGTAGAAGTGAATGTTTGTTTGCAAGTAATAAATTGTGTCTAAATCCTCAGTAATGCTATTGTTTATGAAATTATCTCTTTCCTTGAATAGCCTCTTTCTGTTATAGACCCTTCTATGAAATACTTATGCAAGCCTATTCAGTGAGTTGTGATATCCTAGACCTAAGTTGTTCATCAAAATTCATCCTTTATATTGAGATCCAAACTCTGATTTTACTGTATCACCTAGTAGGTAGTTTTCTTTCAAGTTATTTCTCTTTCAAGTATTCCTTCTATCCCTTTCCCACAAAAGTTTTACTTTCATGTTAAGAAGAAAATTAAGGTGATTATCCAAGAGGAACCAGCCTAGAACCTGGAGGTCTCATCTCAGTTAGCATAGGTCCCACGACCTGGAGATGATTCCCATGTTATACTAAGTTATCAAGACCAAGAGAGATTGAAGCAAGGGTGCAAACTTAGTGCATAACAATTCTGGCACGCCTGGTGGGACAGTAAAAGAAGTTCATTATTTGAAAGTTATTTTATCTTTGATATATAGATTGCATACTACAGACCTTTAGAGGTTGATTTATCTAGTATATCTGGTGACTCCACTGATTTCATAGACTTAGGCTAATTTGTTCAAAGTTTATGAGAAAGATTGAGACTAGAAGCTCAAAGCCTACAGAATTTGCAGAGTTGCCCTCAAAAAGAAGCTACAAAGGTAGGTCAACTCAAAGAACATCCCCTATAAGGAGAGTTCAGTCGACACCTCCTGATACTTCAGAAAGAGAACCTTTTCCCTTTCATTTTAGAAGAAGAGGCAGGTCTCTAACCAGAGATCTAGAAGAGGATTCAAATCCAGTAGCAAATACAACTCACATAGTTGTTAATCTTCAAATCCCAGCTCCTACAATGGCTAGATAGTATGCTTTTGCACCTTTCAACTAGGGGAGTCCATTAAATTTTGCTGTGCATCATGATGTGCCCTTGGTGGCATTGAAGAGCTTACCTAATTTCATAGGTGAAGAAAAAACAACAGCTTTTGAGCACATAAGAGATGTGACCACCATCTGCAGCATACACAACATAACCCAAGAAGATGTGGCCACAAAGTTATTAGTAACCTCTCTAAAAGGTAAGGCTCTTGAATGGTTTAGAACTCTAGCTGTTGGTTCCATTAATTCATGGGATGGGTTAGGGGAAGCATTAAGTAAGCATTTTGAGGATAAATCAGATAACTTGTCTCTAGTTGAATAGTTGACAACCATAAAAAGAGACCCTCAAGAACAAATGACAAATTACAATAGTAGATTCCTTAAAACATGGAATAGGATCCCAGTCTCAGTGAGACCATCAGCTGGCCATGCCTTTTTATATTATTTACAAAGTTTGAACGGTCAAATTTCTTTTATGATCCAGTCTATGGGTGGTACTTCCTTACCCCAGGCCTTTGACATTGCTGTCAGGGCTGAAAATTGTTTAATACAAGCAGGCATGATACAAAGAAGGCCTCCTATGCCCATATTCCCTAGTCTTTAGCCCATTGCACCTGCACAGGTACCCCCATTTACCCCTATTCCCACCATATCAGCACCTCAAGCTAGTACTAGCGAACAAGAGAAAACAATGAATTTCTCTCAAGAGCTACAAGAGATTAAAAAAGTCAAGCAACTAGTGTGCAAGAAATGAAAAACTTGCTGCAAACTCTAACCAAGGAGGTCATAAATTTGAAGAAGCAAGGTCAAGGAATCAAACCACCCTTTCAGCCACAAGGCCAAGGTCCTAATCAGCAATATCAAATTCAGGGACAACCTTATCAGTAAAATAGGCCACCATACCAAGGAGGCTATCAAGGAAAAAGACAAAGTTTTAATCAGAGACCATTCCAACCATATAACCCTGCACCTCTTAATTCTACAAATCCGGTTAGAGATATGGTTCCTAGTCAAAATAATATGGCTATGGATAATGAATGGTGTTTTCCTTATAATCAGCCTCATAATTAGGCTACATGTTCAAATGGATGGATGAACCAAGCTCTAATGGTTCAAAATGCCTCACAAGCTCAATCAGAGGCTTCATCCAGTGGGTCAATTCCTCAACAAGAATCACAAAAGAATGAGACTACTCTTTTCAATTGGGAGCAACCAGACTTCAACGGAGTCAATGATGAAGCTATTTTCGTTACCTATACAAGAGCAAAAAGAAGAGCTCAAGACATGGAGAGAGTGGATTTTGGTACTAAGGCCACTACATCTGCAGAGGCATTGTAGCAGGCTACCCCTGCTACATTCAAGGAGATTCCTGTCATCACAAGCAAAGAAGGCCAACATTTCAAAGAAGTGGAGCCCATCATGGTGAAAGCGCAACAAAGAGTACACACTATGATGCCATTTAACATTGTAGACAACATGAAGAAGGTGAATGTCACCATGTCTATGTGGGACTCTTTGTCTATTCTGGGGTAGTCTGACATCTTGAAGAAAGCCATGACTGAGGCAGCAACTCCTCAACCTACAAAAGAAGCTGCAAAGCCAGTGTTGGTTAACATTGACCAAGAAAAGGAGACTCCAAATAGAAACTCCAAGTCCAATACCATGCAAGGTAGGAATTCAAAGCCACCTCCCTTTTATGTATCTATAATTATTTTAAAATCTTTAGTGCATAATTGTATGGTAGATAGTGGAGCTACTAGCACTGTAATGCCCAAGAAAGTAGCTGACCAATTAGGACTAAAGTATGAACCCTTCCAAAAGAAGGTTACACAAATTGATGGATCCTTAGTCAATACTATAGGTGTGGCCAAGGATACTAATTTGATCCTTCATGCTAGTCCTAATTTCTCCATCCTCCTTGATATATATATCATAGATCTCCCTGCATTATTTTCCATATGTTTATCAAGGGAGTTTACAGCCAAGATAGGAGGCTATCTTTCTTCTGATTGGTCTCATATGCTCTTCCACATAAGATATGGTACTAAGGTTACCATTAAGTCTAAGAAATTGGTAGCACACCATTAAGAACCCTATGTGTCCAATACCATCAATACAAACTGCCCTATATTTGATAACAACAATTTCCAAACCATTAGAGAAGTAGACACTAAGATAGAGAATATCCCTGATATTTTCCTAGATGAAAGAACTTTAGAGGCCCAAGAAAACCTTATTTGGGATTTTGGTTTGGGAAGTTATTTGATACAAGAAAGTGATATTGTAGAGCCCAACCTTCTCAAAGACACTGATTCACAGGATCAGAGCAATCAAGTTTGGGAACTATTTTTTGATGGAGCTAGAAGTAGACATGGTTCTGGTGGTGGTGCTATGTTAGTGTCCCCAAAAGGAGAAAGGTACTATACTACCTTTAGATTTAGTTTCTCCTGCACTAGCAATACTATAGAATATGAAAGCCTTGTGAATGGACTGGAGTGGGCTAGAAAAAGAGGGCTTAAGGCCTTAAAAGTTTATGGTGACAGTGAGCTGGTTGTCAGCCAAGTAAGAGGGATAAGTGCAACCAAAAATGACACCATGAAAGCATACAAACATAGAGTTTTGGATGCAATTGAAGATTTTTGTGCTTTCAATATTGTTGCTATCCTTAGGAAGCTAAATCAAAATGTAGATAGATTAGCTGCTGTTGGATCTCAGTATGACATTCCAAATAACATTTCAAAAGAAATAGATCAACAACATATAAAAGTGATTGTCAGACCCTCTATCCCTAATAATGATGTCAATTGGTAGGTGTTTGACAATGATGAACAAATTCTGCAATTCTTGTTTGAAGAAGATGTTTTTTCAAAGCATAATCAAGATAGGCTATCATAGAACTATGGTGACCAAGTGATACAACTCAAGTCCAATAAGATGCCTATAGGTCTTGTCACCTTAGAAGCTATCTTCAACAAGGATGATGAAGTTAAGAAGAAAAAAGCTGGCCTGGTAGCTCAACAAGAACATTGTGTTGAATTAGAGTTGGAGCCAGGTAAGAGCTTACAATTTGGAAAGGTAAACACTGAATTGGAGAAACAAGCTTACACTCAGTTGTTCAAGGAATTCAGTGATGTTTTTGCATGGCAGTATGAAGACCTCAAAGGTTTTGATCCTACCCTTTCCCAGCACACTATTGAATTAGAGCCTAATGCCAAACCAGTGAGGCAAAAACAAAGGCCTGTTAATCCCAAGCTTGAGCCACTTATGCATAAAGAAGTGCTCAAACTGATAGAAAGTGGTATCATCTACCCCATTAAGCATACTAGTTGGATTTCCAACCTTGTTCCTATCAAGAAGAAGAATGGGGAGTTGAGGTTATGTGTTGACTTTAGGGATCTTAATAGGGCCTCATTAAAAGACCGCCACCCATTACCCTCAATGGAACAAATTTTACAATGTGTCTCTGGATCTGAGAGATTTTCATTATTGGATGGCTATTTTAGGATACAATCAGATCCTAGTAAATGAAGAGGATCAATATAAGACTACATTTACAACCAAGTGGGGAACCGTGGCTTATCAAAAGATGCCCTTTGGTCTGTCAAATGTAGGTGCTACATTTCAAAAGGCAATGGACATGGCCTTTAAAATCCTCATGTGCAATTTTGTGCTGGTCTACTTAGATGACATAACTGTCTATTCCAAACATGCAGCAGACCATATTGAACATTTGAGGAAGATTTTTGGAAGGTGTAGAGAATTTGTGATCTCTCTTAATCCCAAGAAGTGTGTGTTTGCAGTTCATGAAGGAAAACTATTGGGATATGTAGTATCCAAAGAAGGAATTACAGTGGATCCTAAGAGAATTGCAGCCATCCTAGAATTACCATTGCCACATCATAAGAAAAGTCTCCAATCTTTCATAGGAAAGATTAAATTTGTTAGGCATTTCTTGCCTAATATTGCAGATTTACTAAAGCCTTTAACATCCATGTTAAAAAAGAGTTCAACTTTCAGTTGGACTAAAGAAGGAAAGACCAATTTCCAAGCTATTAAAGAAGCCTTAACAGAAGCTCCTGCCCTATTAAACCCAAATTTTAGTAAGGATTTTATCCTTTATGCTTATGGAGGACATGATGCTATATCTGCAATGTTGACCCAAGAAAATTCAGAAGGATTGGAGCAACCTATTGCTTTCTTTAGCAAAGGTTTGGAAAAATATGAACAGAGATACTCTTTTGTAGAGAAACATGTGCTTGTTGTGGTGAAGAGCCTTAAAAGGTTCAGGTACCTATTGACTCATAACAAGGTACACTTGAAG
Source organism: Chamaecyparis obtusa (assembly GCA_027943335.1). Taxonomy (NCBI): domain Eukaryota; kingdom Viridiplantae; phylum Streptophyta; class Pinopsida; order Cupressales; family Cupressaceae; genus Chamaecyparis; species Chamaecyparis obtusa. The sequence goes on from BSBK01005806.1 coordinate 535,225, forward strand.
GTTACTCATCCCAGTGTCAAGGAATTTTTACTCTCCAAGGACCTTAATGAGAAAAGAGCTGGTTGGATCACCAAGGTGATGGAATATGACATTGATATTCAGACCACCAAGCTGGTTAGAGGCAAAGGTCTTTGTGAACATTTGGCAGGGGGTGAAAGTTCAAAGAAATCAGAGCAAATGGAGGCCTCTTTGGTGATGCATTCTATTGAAGAACAAGCCAAGGCAACAAGCTGGTTACCTAATATGATCAATTATTTGAAGACAGGACAATGTCCTGTAGGCCTTGACTCGGCAAAAAGAAGGTATTATAGGTTACAATCTATTCCTTTTGTGCTGATTGATGATGTTCTTTTCAGAAAGGATCACAGTGGTGTCCTTTTAAGATGTATTGATTCAAAAAAGATAGCTGATGTCCTATTTGAATTTCATGATGGACCTTCTGGAGGTCATTTTTCTCCTAGGACTACTGCTTTCAAAATCATGAGGGCTGGATACTATTGACCATCTATCTTTAAGGATAGTCATGAGTATGTAAGAAAATGCATCAAGTGTGCCATGTTTGTAGGAAAGGAAAGGCTTGCATCTTTGCCCCTACAACTAGTCAGAATAGAGCAACCTTTCATGAAGTGGGGTATAGATTTCATAGGAATGATCAATCCTCCTTCTAGTGCAGGACACAAGTGGATAATCACTGCAATAGATTATTTCACTAGATGGACAGAAGCAGTTGCATTGAAAGAAGCCAATGAGATTGATGTCTTAAGTTTTTATGATGATATAATTCACAGATTTGGCATTCTAGATTCCATAATTTCAAATAATGCATTGGCATTCATAGGCCTCAAAGTCTCAAAATGGGCAATCAGAAATGGCATTTATCTGAATACCAGTTCAAATTACTATCCTCAGGGAAATGGCTTAGCAGAATCAACAAATAAAAACTTGATTAAGATAATCAAGAAGACTCTGCAAGACAATCAGAGGGATTGGCATACCAAGCTCAGGTCTGCCTTATGGTCAGATAGAATTACCCCAAAGAAAATCATTGGTAATTCCCCATAAAATTTGGTGTATGGCAAGGAGGCTAAGTTATCTATTTCAACCGAATTACCAGCCCTAGACTTAGCCACTCAGTACACCCTGTTTGAAGAAAGTGATCCCCTGCAGATCAAGTATGCTCAGCTCATGGAATTAGAAGAACACAAAGAGAAATCCATGAAAGATATGGAGTTTCATTAGATTCAGACAAAGAAGAACTTTGATAAAAGAGCCAGGGTTAGAAATTTCAAGGTTGGAGATGTAGTTCTCAAATGGGATGAATTCAGAGCCAGACCTGGTAGACATACAAAATTTGACTCATTTTGGGGTGGACCATTTTTTATAACAGAGTGCAAGGGGCCTAATGCTTTCCAACTATCAACTCTTGAGGGTGATGCCTTGCCAATATCAGTAAATAAATTCCACTTGAAGCCCTGCTTTGAGGTTAATCCCTCTCTATAATTTCTTGTAAATATGTGCCTTGTTTTCTTTCCCTATTTTCTAGGTTAGTTTCCTACTTTTCAAGAAGTGCCTGTGCACAAGTTGTCTTTTTGGTTCCAATTTTGTCTCTTTAATGAAGTTTTGTGCTCAGTAATGACCCCATGCCCAATGGATTGTTTTAAGGCCACTGGTTTTCCATGTCTAGCAGGCTGACATCCAGCAGAAATCACCAAAATGTTGCCCAAAATTTACTATTCTGCAAATTTGGCCAATATCTCTTCCCAAGTCTTTGTTTTACCCTTTGCAAACCATCCCAAAAAATTTTTATGGCCTCATGTTTTGTTTCCTGGCCTCTGCAATTTTTCCAAGTCCCTGGTCTGCAAATTAAAAAATTCATAAAACTAGCCGTTGTAGGCCAAACCCTTAAAAACCCTAGGGCTCTGTTCTAATTTGTAGTTAACTTTATCATCCACTTAGGTTCCATCAATTTCTATGTGTGCTTTAAATCCTTCAATCACCAAATCTTTGATTCCCAGCGGTCAAAGCTCTAACATTTAGCGATCCCACGAACAGTTACCTTTTAAGTTGGCGGTCTATGCTTAGCAGCTAAAGTCAAGATTCTTCATCTGACAATTGTTGCATGATCTCATGGCCTCAGAAGATTCCATGAGATCTTGCAACGACCATCGATCTTCCTATCTACAGAGTGCATTTGTTAGTGGGTCCGGCCACGTGGTCTGAGTTGTACACTTTTGATTAGCTGAGGGGTGGTGATTTGTAAGACTTGTCAGAGCCTTGCGGGTGGGTCCTCGTTTGCCGATGTGCTTGAATGTAATCAGCCCACGTGGTGATGACTGGGTTTGCGGTGGGTTTGTTTTCAGAAGGGGTCTCAGCTTAATCAGATCTATGGTGGGTGTATGATCTAAAGGAATATTCAGGGGCCATGAGATCATACGCCGTTGTTGGATGGGAATCTTGGTAGCCGTGGGTCAGTGTTGTCAAATGGTTTGATGTGCTCGCTTCTCATTGGTTGCTGAATTGAATAGGTGGAAATGTGTCAGTGGGCCTAAGGTCTTTTAGCTTACAAGGTGGGTTAAAGCATGGATGAATCTCATGGTTGTCATTATACCGCTAAAGGGAGATGCATGATATTTAAAGGTAGTGGCATAGTGACAACCATCCAATGCAGGGTCCAAGTCGTTTTGACTTCTGAGGTGTCGGTCTTTTCTAACGTTGTCTTTGAATTTTCTGGGGGGGGTTCATGACTATTGTAAAGTTGATCTAGGCCATTCATTTGCTAGGAAATAAAGAGCATCTACGGTCACATTTTAAAATGACCTACTAACCATTGTTATTCAAATTCGAATATCTCAGCGAAGGGTTTTTTGCCAGTTTTGATTCAATGGGATATAGCGGTGAGGTAGCTAGGAAATTTATGTCTTCAGGATGTTGCAGTTGAAAAGGATGATGACAGGGGTCTGGGCGGCCATCTTTGGTCATTTCTTATTTTTTGAGAGTACCCAAATCAATGCATTCATGGCGGGCCAATTTGTAAAGAGGTAGATAAGTCCGAGTTGCTTGTCTACAGGCTGATTGTAGTACAGGGATGGGCATGCAAATGAAATATCTGATCGGTTGAGATATTTCCAGGGATGCATTTATGATCAGATTGGATTGAGTTAGGGTTGGTTGTTATTCTACAAAACCTATGTAACCCTAGTTAATTTTGACTCTTGCCTACATGCAAGAAGATGTATATATTGTTCTTTTTTGGAGCTTTTGGGCTCAGAGTTCACATTTTGTAAAGAATAAAGTCTCTTTCTTAGAAAGCTATCGATGGCATTTTCTTTTCCCTCTGGTTTTCTACATTCTGTAATCTCCCATTAATTATTCAAATATTGTAGAGGTATTTTGTGACAATTCTTCATGTCCCTATGCTTCCTTGTTTGGATTATATCTTACTGGATTAAAGTATATGATGTTTTATTGATATCTTAGGGTTCCTGATCCCTCTCTCTTTCTGCAACTATTGTGTGTTATTATGGATGATTGGATGTGAGTGCTTTTGTGGGTATTCTTCAACACCCTAACAATCTTGTCTCATTCCTATGCCGAGTTGTAGAAGTGAATGTTTGTTTGCAGGTCATAAATTGTGTCTAAATCCTCAGTAATGCTATTGTTTGTGAAATAATCTCTTTCCCTGAATAGCCTCTTTCTGTTACAAACCCTTCTATGAAATACTTATGCAAGCCTATTTAGTGAGTTGTGATCTCCTAGACCTAAGTTGTTCATCAAAATTCATCCTCTATACTGAGATCCAAACCCTAATTTCGGTGTATCACCTAGTAGGTAGTTTTCTTTCAAGTTATTTCCCTTTCAAGTATTCCTTCTATCCCTTTCTCACAAAAGTTTTACTTTCATGTTAAGAAGCAAATTAAGGTGATTATCCAAGAGGAACTAGCCTAGAACCTGGAGGTCTCATCTAAGTTAGCATAGGTCCCACAACCTGGAGATGATTCCCATGTTATACTAAGTTATCAAGACCAAGAGAGCTTGAAACAAGGGTGCAAACTTAGTGCGTAACAGTGCCAAGCATAGAAATCAAAATAAATCAATGGGTAGGTGAGCCGTATGTTCCATCATGGAGACCTACTATGGAAGAATCAAATGCTAGGTTTAATCCAAACGAGTTTTATCCAACATAAACCATAGTGGAGTCTAGTGAGGAAGATTTTGATCCTTCTTTAGATCATTTAGGGGAAGCCCATGTCTGAGATCTTCAAGATACAATGTATGAACCCTCCAACAATGAGATATACACTTTGAACCCAATTGAGAAAAACCCAAGTGTTGACCCATTAACTCTCATTCAGCCGGACCTAATTGAATGGAATGCCATTAAACCCGATACCTTGCCAACTTTCTTGAATGACAACATGCTGTCCCAATACCTCAATGCGGTTGAACCTTCTTCTACCAAGGACTATCAAGATGAAATGATCAAAGAGAGCATCCAAAATCTTAATCCGAGAAAAAATGAAGAAATAAAAAAAAATAGAAAAGGAAAAGAATCGAGTGTTGAAAACCACTTTGTGGCAACATTAGATCCAAAAGAAAAAAAAAGAAAAAAAGGATGTTTCTAAAGGTGAAAACCCAATTGAGGCACCTTTGGAAGAGAGTTTGGATGTTCTACTAGATCACTATGAAGAAAGGTCTCCAATTCTAATTGAACTGACATAAAAGATAAACATTGGATTAGAAATAGAGCCAAGGATCATCCACTTAGTATCATCTTTATCCAGTGAGGAAAGAACATAATTTATCAAGTTCTTTAAGGAAAAGAAAATTAACTTTGCATGGTCTTATGATGATATTTTGGGTTTAGACCCAAAATTGATAATGCACCATCTCAACATAAAAGAAGGAGCCAAACCGGTCAAGCAGAAACTAAGGAAAACACACCCTCATATAGCATTACTTGTCAAAGTGGAGTTAGAGAAGCTATTAAAGGTGGGGTTTATAAGAGCCATTGATTATTAACAATGGATTTTCAATATAGTGTTGGTATCAAAAGTGGATAAGTCTATTAGAATTTGCACGGACTTTAGGGACTTAAACTTGGCATGTCCTAAAGATGATTTTCCTCTACCAAGCATTGATGCTATTGTAGACTTAACAATGAAACACTCCATGTTTTCACTCATGGATGGATTTAGTGGCTATAATCATATCAAGATAGCACTCGAAGAATAAGATAAAACTACCTTTACATGTGCATGGGGTACATTTTGTTGGAATGTCATGCCTTTTGGCTTGAAAAATGCTAGAGCAACCTATCAAAGAGCAATGACTACAATATTCCACGATATGATGCATAAGCTCATGGAGGATTATGTGGATGACATACTAGCTAAGTCATATTCAAGAAGAGAACATCTTCCCATCATGGAAATTTTTTTTGATAGGTTAGAGGAGTTCAAAGTAAGACTTAACCCAAAGAAATGTGCTTTTGGAGTCCAATCCGACAAACTTATAGGTTACATTGTATTTGCAAAAGGAATAGAGGTTGACCCCACTAATGAAGGCCATAATGGAAATAGAAGCACCTACAACCATTAGTCAGATGAGATCTTTACAAGGAAGGATACAATCCATTAGAAGATTCATCTCTCAATTGGCAGAAAAATACCACAATTTCACCCAACTGTTGCATAAAGACAAAATCTTCCAATGGGATGAAAAATGTGAAGAAGCTTTCAACTTACTAAAGAAGTACCTCATGAATCCACCAGTATTAATGCCACCTATCAGCGGCAAGCCCTTAATCTTGTATATTTCAGCAACATAGAAGTCATTGGGGGCACTCGTAGCACAAGAGGATGAAAATGGAAAAGAGAAGGCAATCTACGACATTAGTAGAACTTTAGTCAAATATGAGCTAAATTATACCTTCATGGAAAGGGCATGCTTGGCTGTAGTTTTTTCTTCCCAAAAATTACACCATTATATGCTAGCCCACAAAATAAGGCTCATTTCTAAAATTAACCCTTTGAAGTATCTGCTAAGAAAAATAGCATTAAATGGAAGGTTAGCAAAGTGGGTGATGATCCTAAGTGAATTTGACATAGAATATGTTGACCATAAAGCAATTAAAGGGAAAGTCATTATAGACCAATTAGCAAAAGCACCACTTCATGGTAATCATCCTATACAAGCTGAATTCCCAGATGCAGAGATTGTGAATGTTGAGGCAAAGACATGGCAACTTTATTTTGATGGTTCCTATACTCACCATGGTTCAGGATAAGGCATACTTCTCATCATGCCTCAAGGCTCCACTATCCCTAAGTCATACAAATTTCTATTTCCATGTACAAACAATATAGCAGAATATGAAGCCTTGGTTATTGGAATCAAGTTGGCATTAGAGTGGAAAGTAACAGAATTAAAAGTATATGGGGACTCACAATTAGTCATAAATCAAGTCAATGAAGAATATCAGACAAAAGATGACAAATTGGTACCTTACAAAACCATGGTGGACAATCTCAAGAAATATTTCATTATCATCACATTTGAACAAGTGCTGAGAGAAAAGAACAAAGTGGCAGATGCTATGGCAACTTTGGCGTCACTTTTGCAAATGCCTGATCAATGTGCTAGATATGAGTTCTTGGTAGAATAAGCCACTCAAACCGCATATGATCCAACCCACCCTTATACCATTTGCCTACTTACTACAATTGAATCACCTTGGTATGGACCAATTTACACCTATTTGAAAGATCAAATCCTTCCTATCAACCAAACTAGAAACCAAAAGAAAAGCTTCATTAGACAAGCCGCCAAATATACTATACTTTCTAAAATATTGTATCAGAAAAGTCTTGACGGAATGCTCCTTAGGTGTTTAGAAGAGGAAGAATCAAACTTAGCCTTACGAGAAATTCACGAAGGAATTTGTGGATCACACTCAAATGGATTATCTTTAGCTAAGGAACTTCTTAGGATAGGATATTTTTGGCCTACCATGGAAAAAGATTCTTGTAACTTTGCAAAAACTTGTAAGAAATGTCAATTCCATGGGAATTTGATACATGCGCCAGCACAAGAACTTCATCCAATGACAACACCTTGGCCATTCTATCAGTGGGGTCTAGATCTAATAGGAATGATTCATCCACAATCTTCAAATGGACATAAATTCATCATAACGACCATGAAATATTTTACTAAGTGGGTGGAAGCTATACCCCTATCAACTTCAACAGGAAAACATATATCGTTGTTTATCCTAAATCATATAATTTGTAGATATGGTGTAACTCATGCCATCATAATGGATAATGCAAGGCATTTCAAGAACAAAGACATAACGGAATTGTGCACCAAATTTCACATGATACATCATTCATCTTCAATGTATTACCCTCAAGGTAATGGACAAGCCGAAGCAACCAACAAAAACATATTGAAAATCTTGAAGAGAACGGTGGATAATTCTGGTAGAGATTGGCATATCAAGATAAACCCGACCTTGTGGGCTTATAGAACAAGCATAAGGACACCAACAGGGGCTACACCCTTCTCCTTAGTCTTTGGAATAGAAGCAGTTTTGCCTTTGGAGGTAGAACTTCCATCCTTGAGGATATCTATGCATGGTTTGATAAATGAAGAAGACTATAGGGTTGCTAGGCTACAAGAACTAGAACTCTTGGATGAAAAATAGAAAGAAGCTTTTGATCACTTTAAGGTGTACTGGAATAGAATGTCAAGATCTTACAATAAACATGTCGAGCCAAGGACATTTCAAATAGGAGATCTAGTGTTGTGAGAAAATCCCAAGAATCAAGAAGAGAGGGAGAAGAAAGGAAAGTGGGAAGCCAACTGGTTAGGACCATTTCTCATTATTGAAGATTTTGGGACCGGCACATACAAGTTATCAGATTGTGATGGGGAAGAACTACAAGAACCTATAAATAGCATACATCTCAAAAGGTTCTATACATGAGATAGACGAAAGAGTATAAAGAGTATCAGATGGATAGCATCATATTTATTGTACATAGTTCAAAGAGATCGTGAAAATACCAAAAACATTGGAAAAGCTAAAAATATTAAAAACATTTGAAGAGCACCAAAAAAATAAAAAATAGTGGAAAATTGACCATGAAGAAAGCAAAAACATTCAAATATGATCCTCAAAAAGATGTTGTCATGGTGAAAACCTAGCAAATAGGCACCTTGATGATATAAAAAAAATAAAAAACCAAAAAATGAAAAAAAAAAATTGAAAAATGAAAAATACAAAAAAATCGAAAAAGAAGAAAAGTGCCTTGGTGAAAACCTAGCAAATAGGCACCTTGGTAGCAAAAAAAGAGAAAAGCTTTAAAAATAGAAAAAAGAGCTTGATCCATTCAATCGGTGAGTAAACATGCACCATTGAACGTACAAGTTAGTTGCATACTTAGAAGGTCACCTTATAAATATTGCATTCGCCAGCATTTGTATATATTGCATAATAAAACCCCACAGTTACATTTGCAAGTACCTTAAGATTTTGGTCACCTCATCAAAAATTTTTCCTAATTCCCATGCATGAAATCAATATCAAATTGGGGGCACTCTACTTTAAAGGAGCAAGGATTCATCAACAAGCTTTATCCAATCAATTAATCAATTCTTCACACTCGAAAGAGGAACACTTAATCAAATCTACATCCCAATCCAATGTGAGCCTAAACTGTAAAATTGATCCCAGAACTTAACTAACCTTACCTTTATTAGGATTAAAAGTATGAAATGGATGGAACTACACTTGAACTATAGATTTGAAAAATATTGCAAATTCTTTTTCTAATTGTTGGCTCAATTGATGAAATCATTTCTTTCTAGCGGATCGAGTAAAGTTTTAGACTAGAAGAGCTATGATGAAAGGCTGATATTTTTCTTGATTTCTGAATGACTGTCTTAAAATCAAAGTTTTTAATCATGTATTATTTTTCTAAAGATGTGATCATCAAAGAATCATCGAGGACTTGTACATAGGATAAAACATAGATTTCTGCTTGTTTACGCAAACGGATACCTTGGCTATTTTGATCTTCAATATCATAATACCAAAATCCACTTGCAATATAGAATCTGACAAAATCAGTATTTGTACCCTAATGATTAGTTTCAATCAGTGATAGTCATATCGATGAGACCGATGGAAAAGAAAACAAAGAGGCAAAAAGTATTCATATCATCATAGTTGAACTAGTGATAGTTGTACTAAAAATGGGATTCCAAAATGCTCAATGATGATTATAAGCTCTAAATCTTGAATAATGATAGTTAGCTGCATACATGTTAGATTAAGTGCATTGTATATATTTGTTTTTTTTGCCTTTCTTAGCTTAAATTGCAAGGGGAAAAATGAAATAGAGGGGGTTCAATTCAAACATCATGATTCTTGATTCCAAACAACAAAAGTGAGATTATCTTTTGCATTCATTCATAGCATTAATCATTACTCATTATTTATAAGTAGACATAAAATAGAAAAAAATCATTTCTCATACATTATTTGCATACATGTAGTTCAAGATAGCATTGCATACATTTGAAAAATAAAAAACATAGGATCATTCATACACATATGACCATAAAATAGTTTGCATCCATACATTAAAAAATAGAAAACATCCATACATCACTGCATTCATCTATCTATATCATAAACATAAGATATATTGCATCCATAGCATAAATCAAAAGTAAATGCATCATAAACATCATATAGCTGCATAAAAGATAATCTCATAATCAACTCATCAATGAGAGTGAAGGAGTAGATCATCATATATCATATACAGAGTGTTCATCAACGGATCCAATACATCAAGTATATCAAGATACAATATCATGAAAGTGGTACATCACAAGTTTCGATCAATCAACTAAAATGAAATGTATAATAAGAGGACATCAATGGTGCATAAATCTATCAATAATCAATCATGATCCCGCCGCACCAGAACCACTAGGATCTCTATCATCCTGTGGAGGAGGAGCCTAAGAAGTGCTTGCTCCACTCAGTCTCTGAACAACTACTGCTGCATCAAGGTAGCAACCTAATCTAACCACCCAACAATAGTAGACATCTCTGTCCTCATGTACTGCATATCTCAGGCTAGAGAACTGATAGTGGGAGCATCATGTGAACTCTGTCCATGATCCTGTGACCCCTGCCTGTGATCATGTGGCTACTCAACTGGAGGCACCTGTTGTGCTTGAACCTCTAGAGCACCATCATCTTGTTGTACCAAGGAAACTCTCTGTAATTGTACCAAAGGATCTAAACCCCTAGGAACCTACCTAGCAACATCAACATGAGCCTATCTCTGAGATCTTTGTTGGTGATGAACTCGATCATGTCTCACTACGGCTCTGGGATGAACTACCTGGACTGCATCAGCCTGTCTATCTCTGGCTCTATCTCAACCATGTCCATCCCTCACCTAGCCTCTACCTACCACAACAAGAGGATCTCTATGTCCTTGATTCCTCCAATGTCTACCACCACCCCACCCATCATCATCATCATTGACACCACCATGTCGAGCTACAATAGGCTCTGCTAGATCTGTAAAACAAATAAACCTATTTCAAGACCACCATTCTTGATACTCATGGGACATCTCGGCATTAGCCATACTTGGCAACATCTCCCATCTACAGAAAGGCATCGCAACAATCTGACTCATGGAAAAATGATAATCAATACATGGGCCATAAAGATCTCTTAGCCTGTACTCGTGCATATAATGCATTTCCCAAAGGCATCTCCTATATCCTACCATACTGTCTGGAAACCTGACCAAAACAGAATTGCTCAATAACACTCTCAGATTGCCCAATCATCCAACATGGACAAAACATATATGGTAACTCATCATCATCCTCCCACCAACCCTCGCAACCAAGATATGGATGCCATACAACCTGATCCAGATCATCTATCTAATGTCTCGAATAATCCAAATGACCCAAATGATGTTGAATCACCATACCAGTATACAGGTAAGCATAAGGAAATCCACGTGGTCATCTCCTCTCAGAAATAGGCCTGGTAATAGGAAGGTGCTCCCAAATCCATAACTGTGGAATAATCGCACCAGCAAATAAAGAACTCCCTCTATACACAACCTCATGGAGATTGTGATATAGCTGTGCTAACACACAAGAACCCCAATCAAAATGGCATGGCTATGCTAGTAAATCCTCCAAAATCCTACCCCAACCCATAGAAAAACCATGACCTCGTCAGTCAAGAAGAAGGAGACTGCCAATCAATGCACCAAGAATTTCTAGCAAGGTAGGAAACAATGCAAACTGGGGCCAGGTGATCATATCACCAGCAATCAAATTGTCCCCGAACACTCATCGGTAGACAGTCAAATCATACACAGAATCATAATATGCAAGCTCTCCTTGGTAGGGAATCCGTAACAAATGATACACGTCCTCTGGCGTGATCATCATCTCACCATGAGGAAGATGGAAGGTATTGTGGTCAGAGTGCCAACGCTTTGCCATAGCTGTAAGTAACCCACGGTTCAGCTAGAATCAGGGAAGATCAAGAAGAAAGCTCAAACCACAAAGCTCTATCACACATAACTCAGTGTCAGTCAAGGTCTGTCTGAGATCAATAACCCAGGATGCCACTGATCGGATATATAGCACATCAAGGTGAGCCTGTTTGGCAAAAACAAGAGAATCATATCAGCCTATTTTATCAAGGAACATCTAAAGTTGATCAAGTTATTCTAAAATCCATTTTCTCACCATGAGCACATCAAACCTCCTAACTCTATATCTTGAGGAAGGAAAATCAATGTTTTATCTCTTGACCTTGAGAGAAAAATATCAAACTATCACCCTATCATAACATATTGACAACTAAAATTTCTTGGTGTTCCTATACTAATATCCTAATTGATTGTTTCATTTAAACATAACTAACCAAGTTCTATCATTCCAATCGATCATCTTGACTTACTAAAAATTTTAACGAAAAAAGGCAAGTACACAGGAAAATTTGGAGAAAAATAGCTGCAGGTGTGATTTTAATCATCGCAGGTGAAATTTCCCTTAAGCGACACACAATTCATGCCAGGCAATATTACTTTGGTCTCATGTGACAAAATTTTCATAAGAGACACCTAATTCACTTACGCGATAGTTAATTCTTCTTAAGCGACACTAAAAAGCTAGGGTTTCACAAGCGATGAAATACAAGGAATCTAGTTTTTAAACCCTAAGGTTACGCGTGACTACTTTACTTACAGGCGACAATAAAAAAGTGTTACGTGATATTAAACTGCTCATACATGATAATGAAAACTATGGAGGTGACACTTAAAGGTCCTAAGTGACAGTGATATTGGCCTACGTGTGACTTAACTAGTTCAAAGCAGTCATAGAATTGGCAAATGCAATAAATGCTAACTAAGGAGCAATAAATGCAATATCAAAGTTTAAAAAACACTTACCAAAGGTCCATAGTCAGGTGGCCTCACGTATCTCCGACATCGCTTGAATCGATGCTCCCGAATCAGCACAACCATCGCGGAATCTAAAAGAGAATCAGAGCAAAATCACTGAAGAGGAAAGTAAAAATGAATAGTAAATCTAGGTTTTTCAACCTATTTAAGCTAAATTTAACCTAATTTTGAGGTCCAAAATCACTTTGACCTATATTTACCTATTCCATTAACTAGGGAAAATTGTGAAGTGGGGCATATCATAGAATGTTTTCAGAAATGTAAACATATTCTTCACTCTTGAAAACCAGACTATCAAAAAAAACAAAACAATATGTTTCATTTTTGAGGGGGCATACCATCACATAATCAGATCAACATCATTAGTAACATCAGAAAATTAGTGACCAATCATCAAATCAAAGTGAAAGCTTTTATCAAAATTTTTTTCATAATCAATCAAATGAAAGGGGCATCATATCGAAAATGATCATCAAATCAGGTTGGACATCAAGGGAATTTCATATCAGGTATCATATCAGGACTGATCATCGAATTAATCATTATATCAAATCAACCATCATATCAGGAATGATCATCAGAGAACCACATCAATCAAAAAGAGTTTCATATCGATCATAATCACATTAATCAAGAGAGTTTCATATCGATAATTATCTGTATCAATTTCATATAGAGAATCAAAGGATCAACCATCAAAAGACATCAAATGGCATCAGAGATCAACCATCGTTGAATAAGGACCTATCAATCAAGCAAGATCAGAGTATTCTTTGAATTGACATGCTTCGCACGTCAACTCAAAGAGGGGCATTTTTAATCACCTAAAAATGGACAAAGATAATTTAACAATACATCAAAGCAAATCGAGTGAAATCAAAGAAAATCAAGGACATAATTGAATCAATTGAATCACAATGCATAATTAGCCAATCAAAATGAAAATCAAATCCTAATTCAAGGTTAATCAAAATTGAGAACATTTTAATCAAGTGCAATCAAATTAAAATACAATTAATTCCATTAATTGTATAGTCTTGGATTAAATTAAATTCAACCCATTCAAGGGGTACATGGCTAAAATAAATCATATTAATAAATCTCAATTTCCCTCAACAACCACAAAAGAGAGGAAATCAATCAACCAATCAGAGTGGAGGAAAGACATTCACATGGATCAAGCCAAATTGAATCTCATTCACTCAAAGTGAGAAAGAATCTTGACCATTGATCTTGTCTACTTGTCCCAAGCTTTGAGGACACAAAATTTGCATTATCTTCAAAGGGTGGAACCAAAGACTTAACCCCAACTCAACCATGATCAAACACAACTACACCCCTACCATTGGGAAAATCTATAAAAGGGAGGCTAAAATCCTTCATAATTAATCAGCCACATATTGAGAATTGCATCAAACCTCTTGCAATTTGAGTTTAGAAAGGCAATTGAGAGAATTTTAGCTTGTATCTTGATAATTGTTAGCTTTAGCATTGTTCATCTATCATTCTCATTCTAGGACTGTCATTAATGAGAGCTTGCTGAGAGCTTCTTCATTAACATTATAGTTAGAGAGCCTTAGGATGCTCAATTAGTCATTGATTTTGTTAAATAGTTTCTCAATTATGCTTAGTGGTTGTATTTAGTTTCTATTTCACTTATTTGTTGATGATTAACACTAATTCTATGAAGATACATTTACTTGTATACACGACCAATCAGGCATTTATTTACATTATAGGTCAAACCTAGGGAGAGAAATAAAAAATAAAGAAAGAAATAACACAAAATGATGCGAAGTCACATTTAGGTCCACACAAGATCCAAGAACAAATCCTAAACTTTGCAAGATCCAATTTTTGCACAAGGAACCGTGCAAGGTGAAACACTCCATGTTTCATAGCGAAACTAGCTGAAAATCAATGCTTGAGGAAAATGAAGATAGCTCCCAACTCCCAATGAATTAGGATGTGTTCTCTTAGGAAAAGGTCCAAGAATAGGTCAAAGTGATAGCATTAACTTCGCAAAGCATGAAACCAAAAACAAAAATGGCTACAATGCAAGCAACAAACAGGTACAAAAAACATGAAATATTTTTTTTTGATAGTGCAGGATTGCTCATGACCCAAGATGCTCCTGCATCAGACACCTAGGGTAAATAAAGAACTGATTTACACAGTAGGAACTACTCATATTCTAACCCAAATCATAAAGATCCAACTTAGCTTGTGTAATCCACAAACTATCTTCAACCGGTTTGTCTTTCCACTAAACTAGGTATTCCATGTAGTCTTTTCCTCTTGTACTCTTGCTTACTCTTCTTTTCAAGATCTCTACAATGTTGTCTTTGTTCTTCTTAGGATAATCTAGATCATCTTCAGTCTCATCAGTTGATTCAAAGTACTCAAAGATATCGACAATGTTGAATATAGGTGATATATCCATGTCCTCTGGTAATTCCACTTCATTTTCAAGGTCCAAACTTCTTCATTTTTAGCTTGTTATAGGTACCAACTAGAAATCTATTCTTCTTCAAATGAATCATAACCTTATCTTCAGCTTCAAAATATTTATGTCTCTGTCTCTTGGGTAAGTGCACAAAGATGGGTGACCAAAAAGGGGGTATAAGATGCCATTTTTTTTTGAAATCAACAAACTCTGAACTTCAACGAGAAATTGAAGATAGTTAGACTCAAAATTTTCAGATGCGACAAGAACAAGAGTTGTAATACTCTAAATCTAGTTTCTAAACTACTAATTTTTTATAAAAATAGTGCAGATCAAGGCTCTCAAAAAGGGGGAGTACAAAAAGTGGTCCTATTTTTTGTGAAAAAACATAACATAGCGTCTGGTGTGCTCCCTCTAAAATGTTAACTTTTTTTCTGAATTTTTTTAATTGCTTTAGTGATAAGTTAGCTAACACCACATAGTTTATCCCAGATTTTGCTGCTAATTTTTTGATGAATGTATATTTTTTTATGAATTTACGAAGTGCACACATCCTGAAAATGTGAAATTTCTATGTACTCCCCCTAGAAATCATTGAAAAATAATCAAAAATAAAATTTTCTTTTTTTAAAAAAGTGTTTATAATGGAGTCTAGTTTATAAAAAAGTAAATTGTTGCAAAATTCAACGAATGAGGCAAAATCTATGCCCAAAATACTACACGTTGGTTTTTGACAAAAATCAGACATACATACAAAAGAAATTAGAGATGAAAAGCTTAACACAATCATAATTCAAAATAAATTATATGGTTAGATAGCTAACAAAGTGATATACAATATCACATCATCTGATTTTGATGTTATTGAACCACAAGTAAACCTTACAAGGAGCACACAAGAAAAGATGTGAAATTTTTGTATGTTTGTTGGAAAACTCATCTCAGGCTTATTTGAATCCTCCAAGCCTTTGGGTTGGATCTCCAAAGAAAATCCAAGCCTTAAGCTTGGTGCATTCCAATGAATTACAAAGCACGCTAGTGCTATTCAAATTTATGACTTGAATAGCGCACACGCCCTATTCAAGTTTATGACTTGAATAGTGTGCACACACTATAGCGCGTACACACTATGTAACATTTGACAAATGATTGAGTGAGAGAAAGATTGAGAAGGTGAGAAGGTGAGTGAGTGAGTGAGTGAGTGAGAGAGAGAGAGAGAGAGAGAGAGAGAGAGAGAGAGAGAGAGAGAGAGAGAGAGAGAGAGAGAGGGTGAGAGAGAGAAGTGGGGGAGAGAGAGAGAGAGATAAGTGGGGGGGAGAGAGAGAGAGAGGTCTCTCTCTCACAAGAGACCTCTCTCCCACTTCTCTCTCTCACCTTCTCACCCTCTCTCTCTCCCCTAGAGGGTGAGAAGGTGAGAGAGAGGGGGGGAGAGAGAGGTCTATCTCTCTCTCTCTCTCATTAATCAATCTAAGTATGTGAAAGAGATATTGAAGAAGTTCAAGATGGATGATTGCAAGCTAGTGGGTACACCTATGATAACATGATGCAAGCTTACAAAAGAAGATGATTCTCCAGCAGTAGACATAACATTATACAAATCTATGATTGGTAAATGCATATATCTTACTCAAACTAGACTTGATATTTCTAATGCAGTTGGCATAATTAGAAGATTTGTAGCAAAGCCTAAACAAAATCACCTCATGCCAGTAAAGAGAATATTCAGATATTTGTAAGGCACTATAGATTATGGTCTATGGTATCCTAATTCAGATAATGTTGAGCTTCGTGTATATACAGATGCAAATTGGGTAGGATGCATGGATGATAGAAAGAGTACATCAGGAGGAGCAATATTTCTTGGTGATAGACTAGTCACTTGGACAAGAAAGAAGAAAAATTGTATTTCTTAGTCAACAGTAGAAGCAAAGTATATTGCAGCAGCCTTGAACTATTCTACAATTGTTTGGATCAAGTAGATGATAAAGGATTTTAGAATTCAGATTGATTATCCTATTGTTATTCATTGTGATAACACTAGCACTATCAACATGTCAAAGAATCTTGTGATGTATGCAAAGACAAAACACATAGAGATTAAGTATCACTTCCTAAGAGAGAAAGTAGTAGAAAAAGAAGTCAAGTTAGATTTTGTGAGTACTAAAGATCAGTTAGCAGACATATTCACAAAACCTTTACCGAAGGATACATTTGCGTATCTCAAGGAGAAGCTAGGAGTAATTCCCTTCCTTGATTCTGACTAGAGAAAGTGGAGAGAACATTAGTCCTTAGTGAATGATGGATGGTTGACTACTCTACTTCAGGAGTAGTACAGGTGATTAAATTTTTGGCACCATTTTCCATTGATGTCAAAGGGGGAGTAGTAAATAGTCATGAAAAATAGTATTAAAGGAGGAGTACATACATAATTAAGGAGGTGTAACATATAGCAGAAAGGGGGAGTAGTATTAAGTCATGGAAGTAGTTCAAGAAATGGAGAATGTTATAAAATAATTGTTCATTTGGATTGGTGGTATTTTTCATTCCATATGTTTCCATCAATGCCAAAGGGGGAGATTATTGAAGATTTGCCAACAAGCCAGTGCTGACTATATGTTTGTCATTAATGACAGCATATGGTAAGAAGCATGTGTGAAAGACTTATGCAATAGGTTTTGAGTATATGTAGCATGGACATGTTATCAACATGATAGCATGGACGCAGAGGTTAATTATTAGTACAGACAGTTATGTAGCAGCTTGTGTCAGTAGTGTTCCTGACAGAGTTACAGGAAGTGTTTTGAGTGTGATTCTCTATACAGTTATCATGAAGACTTGTGCATTTGGATATATGATGGAGACATGTTAGTGTTGTTACACTCATGGACACAGAGTCTAATGTGAAGTAGAAGTGAAGTTATGCAGTTTCTATTCACCAGTTGCAGTTTCTTGTGTTTATCCAGAAGAGCCGACATAGATTATATTGGTACAAGAGTTGTGCCTATCATTTTGGTATGCGTGCTTGGATTAATGATTGGAGAAGAGTTAAGAATGTTAGGTTAAGAGAGCATGATGTAATTCAACTTGAGGAGAAAGTATCAGTTAATCTGGTAGAGCTGATAGTGTGTAGTGTGCATCTACACTTATTGATTTAGATGGGTCCTAGTTTGTGTTGCGTGCTTAGTAGAGCCAACTGAGATGTTATTGGAAAGTGTTATTGTTTCTCTAATATGATTTCAAGGTGGTTCTAATAGGCTGACTTGATTATATCATTTAGAGGAAAGATACTTACAGCCGATCATTTGTGATCGCTAGAGGTAGTGGGATGGTGATGAAGATTAGAGCAGAGTAGAGAGTGTCAAGTATTGTGTCATCAAGAAGAGGTCTATGTGATAGAGAAGATAGAGTTTTCTATTCATTGGAACTGATCAAGACAATAGGTCTACCTCGCAGTTCACCAAGATCCAGATATAGAGTATATCTGTTATTCAGAGGGTTGCAGCCATCACCCCTTTGAGCAATGATCTCTCATACAGTGCATCCTCACCCCTAATAGGGTCAATCATAAAAGAATCCTAACAGGTTCTGACTTTTGACCAGATCACTATACTTATTGCATTGTAAAGTTCAACTCCTAACAGGGTTGTAAGATCTTCTAACAAGGATCATTATACACTAGTGCATTTTATTAGTGGGTGTCAATTCCCACCAGGGTTTTTACCTATTTGGGTTTCCCCGCAACCAAAATATTGGTGTTGTGTTCAAGTGTTCTTTCATCGACATGTTTATGCTTAAAGTTTAAGTATACTTAATTGGATAAAGAATTTAAACTTGTAGATAAATGATTCACCCGCTCCCCCCCCCTCTCAGTTATCTCTTGGGACTATTCCTAACATAATCTACACTCCAACTCTGAGGTGATCTATCATTGATTGAGTGTTCATTCTCCCTTCATGTTCATCTCTCCATCTAGATGTACCTTACCTCCTTAGCAAGTGGTGATTCTTGTAGGGGTGTGGAGGTAACCAAAATCTATCCAAGTTTCACTTCTTGACACATTTGTTAAGGTCTTCACAACTCCACCTTACCGATCTCTTCAAATTCACTGATTCCACCTTGTAGCCCTAGAGCCCCCAATTAGGCCTCCTAGTCCAGGTTTTTAGGACTTTTTGCAAAAACCTCAAGAAGGACCACCCAAATAAGTTTTGGATTCTTTGTTCATGTAGGATACTTTGAAGGATTTTTTGGATCTTAGGTTCTCGTGCCTTCGTACAATCCCCTAGCTCAATTAGGAGGGTTTTATAAGGCTTTTAGTGGCTCGTAAGAGCTCACTGTACAAGGTAAGGTTTAGATTTATAAATGTATTGGTCAAGCCTTGTTCTCTTCATCAAAGTTCTTCTTGATCATCTTCTTTGTCTCCAAAGTCTTGGAGTGTATTTCTTTAGTTACCGGTGCAAGTAATACAAAAAATTCACCTCCTTGTCCCTAGCCAGGCAATGAGTGTGCTCGCCTAGGGAAAGGTGGTGAAAAAATAGCCATGCTTGTTTCCAGAACTCCAAAAGGGCTATATACACTGTACATAGGCTCCTCTTCCAATTCCCAATTGGCCATGCTGAACACACAGTTAGAATTCATGGGGGAGCCATGTTTGTACAAAGAACTATACACATTCCAGAGAACTGGCTAAAACAAAAGAACTTAACCTAAGCTAATAAAACACCTAATAAACACACAAAAAAATGGAGAATGGAAATAAGATGCTAAGTAGTTATTGAATCTTCCTTAACAACCAAAAACTATTCCATTAGATACTACTATTACATAAAACAAGGGATTGTGTCCTCAAAATAACTGTAATAATGATT
The DNA here is from genome assembly GCA_027943335.1 of Chamaecyparis obtusa. Lineage (NCBI taxonomy): Eukaryota > Viridiplantae > Streptophyta > Pinopsida > Cupressales > Cupressaceae > Chamaecyparis > Chamaecyparis obtusa. The sequence goes on from BSBK01005806.1 coordinate 555,066, forward strand.
ACACACTTAATGCCATAAATTCTAAATTCTCTCTCTCTCTCTCTCTCTCTCTCTCACACACACACACACACACACACACACATGCATGCACACATTATTCTCTCTCTCTCTCTCTCTCTCTCTCTCTCTCTCTCTCTCTCTCTCTCTCTCTCTCTCTCTCTCTCTCTCTCTCTCTTCTAGTTTTCAACCTTATACAAAGAAAATTATGAATTCAAAGTCTCAACTCCCATCTTACTTCTTCTTTAACTATCAAACTTCTTACTGACTTCCTCTCCTCCACCTCCTACATCAACCTAATCTCCTTATAAAGCCAACAAAGCCACAAGTCGATTAGTCAGGCATTTAATTACATTATAGGTCCAACCTAGGAAGAGAAATAAAAAATAAATTAAGAAATAAAACAACATGATGTGAGGTCACATTTAGGTCCACACAAGATCCAAGAAAAAATCTCAAACTTTGGAAGATCTAATTTCCTTAAAAGGAACCACGCAAGGTGAAACACTCCACGTTTCATAGCGAAAGTGGCTGAAAATTGATACTCAAGGAAAATGAAGATAACTCCCAACTCTTGATGAATTAGGACATGCACTCTTAGTAGAAGGTCCAAGAATAGGTCCAAGTCATAGCATTAACTTTGCAAAGCATGAAACCAACATCAACAATGACTACAATGCAAACAACAAACAAGTACAAAAAAATAGGAAATTTTTTTTTTTGATGGTGCAGGATTGCTCAAGACCCAAAATGCTCCTGCATCAAATATAAAAGGAATACTTGACCCTTCTTCAACCAGATCAATTTTTTTAGAATATTTACACCTAATTTTGTATCTAAACCACTAAATCAATTTCCAAAATGCTAAAAAAAGGTGATAAAATTATTTGGGAAGAGGGGGTTGTTAATCTTTTGACATCAATTAAGAGGCTATAAAGTGAAAACTAGTGCTAAAATATCCTGATTTTAGCAAACCATTTCAAATCTTCTTATTGGCTTCCTTTCATAATGTAGCAATTTTTCTAATTTTAAAATAATGATGAAGGTTTTGAATAAGAAATTGCATTTATCAATAATCCTTCTAGGCTACAAAGGTTAAATATGCTATCACATAAAAATTAAAAAAATCTCATTCTCTCGTAAAAGTGTTAAGAACTTTAGGCCATATTTAGTAGGAGCTAGGATAATAGCTTATGTAACTAGTGTATCTGTTAAAAATATTTTTGTGCAACAACAAGTTATTGGTAGAAGATGTAGCTAAATGAATAAGATGTAAGAATTTAACATTTAAATTTAGATTACTGGGTAAGTGCAAGAAGTTGGGTGCCTATTCCGTGAAAGTCTTGTAGAATTGGAAAATGCCACTCGAAATGGGCACCTGATTTAGGTTTAGTTGCCTGATCCAAAATTTTAAAAATAGGTACTCATTTTTTGAAAAAAAGGTGCTCGTTTCTAATTTTTTTATTTTTTAATTTTTAAATGACTAGAAATGCATTTTTACACCAATTTATTTTTTTAAGAAATAGGTACCTGTTTTTTGAATTTTAAAAAATGGGCACCCGTTTCTTAAGACATGAGTGAGAAACACATCTCTGCCTTAGATTTCAGTTCAAAATAGGTTTGGTGTAGGCTTGGTGGAACCAAGCTTATGCCTTGACCTCCAAAAATTTGATTAAGGCACTAGAATGCCATATTTTTGCCTTGTCATTATTTTTTGAGGGCCTTCTTGATCGTATTTTTTGACAAAATAAAAACCCATTAGAGTTCTCACTGTCCTAATTTCAAAAGTGTAAATTTCATATTGATATGATAATTTTTACTATTTTTGCATTATTTATTAATTAAAAGTGGTACCTAAATGTAAAATAGCGAGGCTCACTAAAACTTTAATAACTTTTTTATTTTAGGTTTTTTTGGAAAATAAACTATATAACATCAATTTACATACAATTCTCTTAAAGATAATTTTTTTTTTTGAAAAAATATGAATTTTTCATCAAATTATGGTGGTCGTACACCAAAGATTTTGAAAATGTACTTTATAGTCTATTAAATATTAATTAAAATAGAATATTCACAAAAAAAATAAGAAAAATAATGCTCATCAATCTTTGATGTCTTAGGTATATTTCCCTAGAAGGATTTGCAAAAAATCATTTATTTAGGTCAAAATATGGTGGTTGTACACGACTATGGTATGGTTCTTAAACAAGCATTTTGAAAATGTGGTTTTTAAACATTCCTACTAAAAAGAAATTTATAGCATGCGGGTATTTAAATAAATTACATATTTGAAAAGTAGAATTTGAGCACTACATTTTATAGTGCTAAAGTTTTTTGAGATTCAATCTCTAAGTGCCTCAAATTTAGACATCAATTGATAGAAAAATTAAAAAATAGAGAAAACACTTCCACCTTTTGCCCAAAAGTGGGACTTAAATTCTTGGAGGCACCCTACTAAACTTTTTACTTGGGCCAAGGACTAGCAAAGTTCATGGTAAAATTGAACGTTGAGGTTGCATAGGTAAATGTTGTAGAAGAAGAAGATATGGTTTACAATCTAGAGAGGACTCCTTGGTATATATATATATATATATATATATATATATATATATATATATATATATATATATATATATATATATATATATATATATATATATATATATATATATATATATATATATATATAATTTGAAGGACATGAATTGCTCTGAAGGACTAGAGGACAACCTAAAGAGGACATTGAAATTTTGATCAATTAAGTATGTGTTTGTTGAGATGGTATTCCTTTGTATTTTTCGATGAACATCAAGAAAATAAGGTTTTATATGAAATCCACAGTGGAGCATGTGGAGGCCATTTCTATACAAAGACCATATAAAATAATTTTTAAGGGAAGCTTATTATCAGACCACACTATTTGTAGATGTGTTAAAATTAGTAAGAAAGTTTGAGGCATGCTAAAAAAAATTCAAGTAAGATGAAATATTTAGGTGCATTTTCTTTAAGACCCATGCAAGTGGAAGCCCCCTTTAATTAGTAGGGAGTTGATTTTATTGGAAAAATTATAAAGAAGTCAAGTGGTGGCCATAGATGGATTCTTGTGGCAATTGGATACTTGATTAAATGAATTGAAGTTATCTCTACTAGGAAATCTGCTACTAAAGTAAATATAGACTTCCTCTTGGATAATATCATTGTCCAATTTGGTGTGCATGTTAAAAAAATAGTTGATAATTTTATTTTCTTAAGTTCTGATGAATTTACTTACTTTTTTGCAATAAATATGGTATTTGTCTATCGTATTCATCACCTTATCATCTATAGGAAAGTGACCAAGCAAGAATCAAGTAATAAAATCTCAATGAAGAATGTAAAGAGGATGTTAGAAAGAATTCCTACTTATCAAGAAATTTTTTTTCGTGATTCAACAATCAAGATGGCTTTGTTTGCTAATAAGGTCACTATAAAAAAATAGTAAATAAATCTATATTTAAACTACTCTATGGTGCATATACCAAATTGCCAATAAATAATTTATTGCCAATATACAAATACATCCAAGTAAATGATAATGTCCTTTTACATCCTAATTTACAAGTTGTGGATAAAAAAGTTCATGTTCTAGTGGATCAATATTTTCCATGCCTTATTACCTTCTAAAGAGGCCCAAAGAACTAAAATGATGACCATTGGTTGTGGTACATATTGAAGCATCATAAAAGAGCATGCAAATAGATTGTTAATGAGAGTACAATATTAAATCCCAAAGCATGAAAAGAGTAAAAGGGAATGCATTATGGCTAAGAGCTTTATTAAAGTTTATATATATATATATATATATATATATATATATATATATATATATATATATATATATATATATTTCCAAAGAATTATAGTGACTATTCCATTTACTTGGTCTTTATAAGGATTTGGAGATTACTATATTTAAAAGTATCTTGTAAGTGTTGTCATTTTGTCACAAGGGAGCTTGAGTTTTTCTAGGTTAACCACAAAAAATGTACCAAAATTCAAATGTTTAGTACTGATTGCTCTTCAATGCTCGAAGATGCTTAAGAATTGGAAAATGTGAAATAAATGTAATTAAATTATTGTAAATAATTACACATGAGACCAAATCATCTAAAGATTTAGATAATTGGCTTGGGCCTTGAAGATATAGAGAATTAAGTGTATATATATATATGTGTGTGTGTGTGCCCACACACACATCATAAGACATTCCTTTTTAACAAAGGCACGGGCTAAGCTCCCTACAAAAGATGAAAAAATGAAAATGTCAAACTTTTTTTTTTCAAGATTTGTGGAATCACCGATTTTTTTGCAATTTTTTTGTGGTTTTGGACCACAAAATATGTAAATCATAAAAACAGATGCTGAAAATTTCACAAAAATCTGTTTTATTTTTTAAGTTTTGAAATTTGATCAATAATACATTTTGTAGGAAACTTAGAAATGTCCTTTAACAAACATAAATGTCAATAAAATACAATAATAGTACAAAATTTATTTAGGCCATCCGTTTTGATTCCAGTTAGGCGGTAATCTTCCACATTCTGATGAATATAAAGATGCTAAAGCACATGCAAAGAACATGGATCTATTATGAAAGAAGGGCAATGAGAATCGGACTCGATCAGAGGAAGCAAAGATGAAAAAGAACAAACAAGATTCGAATAGACATGTTGGTTATACAAAATTGGATTATGTCAAACACTAATCAAATTTTCCAGCGACGCATGGAAAATTAGTTCACCAGTGGGACATCTTCGAAGGTAGGTCTCAGCTACGATTTGATCAATCTGTGAAATGATGAAGAAACAAAGAATAAAGGAAAATGAACAAAGTATCATGATAAAGTAACACAGAGTGTTAGAAAATAAAATAATAAAGTTGGAATTGAGTTAAAGTATAAAAGAATATAGAGAAAGTCAGTGACATGAAGTCTGATTCTATCTCCCATTATTAAAATTTTCCATAACAAATGATTATAAACATCAACATTAATTCATATCGATATTCCTAAAACGAAACATCTTAAATTATCATATTTAAGCCGATAGGCTTACTCCCGGGGAGATGCCCGCCGGTTTTTTCAGACTTTTCGGCAGTCTTACGCCGAGATTAGTTCCCAGCGGGAAAGGTTTATGAAACATGGCTGCTGGAAAATGACGCGAACAGCTGGATAACAACAGCTTTGCACCGAAGTTATACTGCCACGTTAAGGTTAAGGTGGCTTTATTTCAGGACTTTTAAAGCTCTTGCTACTTGTTTAGTGGATTCAAAACAGTGGTATTTTTTTGTGACAACTTGCACAGGATATAGGGAGTCATGGCCTTTTTCCAGATTTGGGAACTCTGTCAAAAGTTCTTACAGAGTCCGTCAAGTCACGTGAATTTGAGGTTGCAGAAGCATGGACTAGGATGATGGTAAAATGATTTCTGTCTATAGATGAATGAGGGTAAATGGGTTTCCGCTAGACATTCACAGTTACTTTACTGTAATGACCGCTTTGAGAAATAAGGGAGAGATGGGAATAGTTATGGATCAGGAAAAAATGGGATAAAACCCAATAAGGTCGCTTATAGTATTATGGCAGATACTCTAGGAAAAGTTGGGAAACACTTTGATGCATTGGTAGTTTTTAGGGAAATGCAAGATGAAGGGTTTCAGCCAGATAAGGTTTCTTACGATTCTCTAATTCATGCATTTGCAGTGGCCAAGATGGTGGATAAGGCTGAGGAAATTTTTCATGAGGCCTAAAAGGTAGGGTGTCTGAGGGATCCCATTATCCTCACGAGGCATTGATATTTTCTCATCAAATGCAATGAACAGGTGTCCAGCCCGATCATTTTACTTTTCCAGCATACTCCCAGTCTATGCCAAATTAAGAGCTTTGGAAGAGGGCATGGACATTCACAAGAACATAATGGAAAGATAGATTTTATCAGATGTAGTTACAAATGCCCTGGTTGATATTTATGCAAAATGTGGAAGAATATGTGAAGCACGTGAACTGTTTGACAAAATGCATGAAAAGAATGTGGTTTTATGGACTGCAATGGTTGTGGGTTATGCATAAAATTGTGATCTTGAGTAGGCACCAAGGCTTTTCCAAGAAATGCTAGAAAGCATAAAATAAAATCATCAGATCATCCTATTTGCCTTATATATCAAAAAGATCCATAATATACACGAGAGTCACACTCATCATTATCAATTAAGAAACACAGTGCAACAACAAACACAATAGTATACTCATGGTGTGCAGGGAATTGACAGCTCTGTTTACAGATGGAAGAAAATAACTTGGATTGCAAGAATAAATAAATCTTAAGAATTAGGCCATGAAATCCTCTTTCCTGCACACACTTCCATTTTGAATTGTTTGTCGTTAATTCATTTACTTTTTCTTTTGCTCTTTATTCATTTCAACATCTATCTTCATCATTATCAAATCAACAACTTTGAGTATAATTCATCAGATTCTTGTATATCCTATGATTTGAATGTTTCTTATTTATCCCACCAACTAGAAATAATTGTGAGTATGGTAGTAAATTTTTACATATTGAAAATGTAAAATTGACAAAAGAGCTAAACATTTCTAATTCCTTTTATATAATCATAAAAAAGTATTAAATATTTGTTAGTGAGTTTATAATTGTTTATATGTTGGCAAAGTTTTCGCTTTTTATTTTTACATGAAGATGAACATTAGTTTGTTAGCGGAAGCATTCAAGTGTGTATTTGTTCTCCTCTTCCCACGCAGCCACCGTAATCGCTAAAGCAAAGATATCATATATTTGGTAATTGTCAAAGTCTTGTGACATTTTTTTAATACTTATGTGCAACTCGAGTTATGAAAATTATGCAAATTATGAGTCTTGCAACATATTTTGGATATCAATTGATATCTAAAAATATAGAAAGAATACATTTGTAATGGTTATAATTTTTTATAGAAAGGAGACAAACTTTATTTTAATATTTTTATTTATACAAATAATATGAGTATATTCTTTTATGGATTTTGATATCATTGAGTTATTTTTTATTTTATGTATGTTGTATTTAATCTTCTATATTGACCTAAGGCGATACAACATGGCTTCCTCGATGCTTCAAAAGGCTATTTGTGGATATTATGGTGACAATATACTCAATTTTTCAATCTTCCATATTTTCTTATGGATGCCAATTTATTAGCAAAATGTCTAAATGACATAGGCATCATATCCCTTTCCACAAATTTATACAACTATTAAGGAAATAAATTGTGTTGTATTTGGGAAGCATACAACATAGGTGTAAGATATTTCATTGTAGAGTGGTAGAATGTTATGATATAATAATTCAAAAAATAAAATTTATAGCCATTTATGTCTCTAAACATGTGTGCACGTGCACACACATACATATATAAAAAATATAAAGTTTAATTTTTAAAGATCAATATTTATATTTTCTTCAATTTTGAAAAGTTATAAGAAAATTAAGTTATTTTCTTAATTTGTCAAAAAATTCTATTTAATGTTTTTTTTAAGTTCATACTTGTTAGTTGATATACAATTGAAAAACTATTTGAGTCATCACAATTGAAAAATATTTAAATTACACATTACATATTATAATTTATTTTGAATCAAATGAAACCTTATATTGTGTTTGATATAGTAGGGGGAGAGCACCAATAGTCAAGCATGTTGCAATAGAAGTGCATTCCTTGTGCACCCAATCCCACAATTACTAATTTCTCCCCATTGACAACATGCATATTTTAGTGGAATATCAATAATACTCTTTGGTGTCCTCACACAACTATTGTATGTTATGGATAAACCAATCTATACGTCACACTCTAATGCTAAGTTGCTGTGGGACCAATTCACAATGGTTGTTATACTATAAATGATGTTTCGATAAGAAGGTGAGAGCATCACACAAGCACAATTCTGTCGACTATTGCAGAATATCTCGCAATGGAAGATAATTGGAAGCTTTTAATAATTCGTATAGACATACACCTTACAATGGCTAAAAAAAAAGCATTTGACGGTGCTATAGACCTGTTTTCTACTAATGATTTGAACAACAAAACTACACAATAGAAAGATGTTGAAGTTATTAAATCATCTGGTTGTAATAAGTACATCAACAAATTGTGCAAGTGGAAACAATAAAGTAGTGGACGATGAACAACTAGAAAAACATTTACTCCTTTGTAGAGGACAATGCATTATGCTTATTGAGAATATATGGATAGAGGCAAGACTTGTTAATGGAGACCTTGGTTAGGTTTTTGACATTGCTTACAGGCTAGGTCATAAGCCACTAGGTGTCCCCATGTATGTTGTCATATGTTTTGATAATTATAGTGGGTCATCATGGAACCAAAAAGATCTAAAGAGTATACTGATTGTGATGTCACATTAAGTAGCTGAATACAACTCCCACTCACCATGTCATGGGCTATTACTATACATAAATTGTAGGGGCTCACGCTATAGAAGACAACAATCGACATTGGTAAAATAGAGAGACGAGGAATAGAATTTATAGCTATGCCTAGAGTGAAAACTCTAGATAGTCTCCATATTTAACCTACTTTTACCTTTGAGGAATATGCCAAAATACAAAATAATTGATATACAATTATACAGAAAATAGAGGAATCTCGAGTGAATCAGCTGACACTTGAAACAAAATATAAGGATTTTGCACATATAGAATAATAAAGATGACATTAAACCATCATATATATATATACTAAGTGCAGGCATATGAGCACACAATCTCGAATGCCATTGAAGAACAATGGCCTTTCTCTGCACTTCCTCGCGCTGCCTCGCTCTTGGGCTTGGAATTTCCGTCATTTGGCGTGTGATGGGGAGGATGGTAATACAATTGAGCTATCTGCGGACAATGAGAATGGAAGTGGACAGCGATTCTGACGCCCAGATCTATCATCTCTACATACTTCCCCATCTCACGAAATCGAAGAAAGCAAAAAAAACCAGTTTGGCCGGATTCCAATGCGCACAGAAAGACAAAGATCGTGTCTTGGCTGGATTTCAATGCACGAAATGTGGAATGAGGAGGAAATTAGCAGGGGATTGATTAAATAGTTGTTCAATTCAACCGTGTTTGTTCTCCGCATGACCGGACTTGGTCCCACACGCAACAGTTTGAGCAGCCGCCGTCCACTTTCACATTTCGGTGATGCGCCCCGAAATGCGGTTCTTGGCTTTTATGCTGCACAAAGTTTGTCTGTAATTTGTATGGATGGAAAATTTGGAAGCAAAGAATTTGGGTGGGGCAGGGGCACCTCCACATGACCGCACTATATAAATCTATTCTTCACCATTCGCTATTTTGGTTGACTACGAACGAAATTGATTTTTTTTAATAGGTAGGTAGGTCATTTAGCTTTGTGTGAAAATATTATATGTACTTCAGGTAATGAATGGTTTTTTGTTTTGGGATTTTATATATTTTGGTTCACACTGGTACTAACAATTTTAGAATAATCAATTGAGATTCTGTTGTAGCTATTGTTTTGTTTACTTGGATTGACTGGTTCTTGTGGTTAAGGGACTTATTTTTGTTTGTTATTAGAACTAATTTTGTAAGTATGTAGCAGTCCCTGGAATGGGTAGCCAGTGTTTATTGGCAGCGGTTAAGTTTCTTACAAAAGTATTAAAGATAAAAAAAAAAAATTCTATATTAGTGTGTTTTCAGTTTTTTGGAATTTAGTTCATTTTCATCTTCCATACAATTTTCCTATAGGCTTCTCTCCAGATGCCCTCTTCAGATTTATTTTGCTCGTTCTTTCTGTCCAAGAAAAGGATTGACAAGGAGCTTCTCCAGAGAGGCTTTGAATCTGAGCGGTAAATACACCATTTTTCACTCATCACAATCTAAATTTCTTCCCCACAAGTTGTCTTCACTCTTCTGAAGGTTTCAGAAATATATAGTCTATTTGTAAAGATAGGCTACTGTTCATATTAGCTTAAGTTCTGGCTTGTTTGTTAAAAAAAAATGTAGATAAAAATATTAAGAAAGCAGATGGATTGTTTTGTACTCTCCTTCTTTAGTTAGATTAAATATCGGTTCGTCCCCATAGTAGCTGGCATTACTTAGTTGTTTTGGATTAAATCAAGGGTTTTGGAAAGTTTCGGTTATTACAGCATATTGTCGTTGATCAGACTTTGAATGAAGAGATGTTTTGAAGGGTGGTTTGAATCATAGATAAATATTTAAAAAGATCTGAAACAACAATTTCAATAGAAGATTTAAATCAAAGAGTACATGAAAAATCTAAATGCAGATTTGAGGGGTAATGCAATCAAGAATCAAGGGTTTCTGAAAAAGGATTCGTTGAATTTGGATAGAATCGGGTTTAAAATGAGGGCATTTTTAGATGGCTTGTAAAGAAAAAGTAAATAGTGAAGGTTCTGTGGAGTATGAGGGAATTGGAGGAATAGGAAATTATGGAGAGATTGTGGAAGGATAACTTGGCCGAACAGAAAGATAAGCTTAATCTTTCTAAAGAAATTATTTCGATTGCTGACATCGAAGATTTTTCTCGGTCTCTTACAAATGATAAAGTAGTAAAATAAGGTTTCACGTTGATGCCAGTATGAGATAATTTGAGGAACATGTAGAGAAATATATCTACCTGTAAATAGTATAGGGGACTTTGCATCATTCAAGTAAAATGTGATTTTTTTGGGTCTGAGTGATGTTAATAATCGAGATAGTAGAATGGCATGAATACAAGTGCCCAACAATGGCATACAAAATAGAGTGACATGAATGGGAATAGTTAAAAGATTTTAGTTTTAAATTTGTTTAATTTTAATGATTTTATTAACATGGTTTGGCAGAAACTTTGCCATTTCCAAAATTATTGAAAACTTATAGGGTGGTTTAAATTTGCAGTAAAGAACTGTTCATTATTAAGGTGAGATTATAGATTAGGCAATAAAAATGACTTAGTGAAAATGTAGTTTAGTGTTTAAATTCTAGATTAGGCAATAAATCTAAATGACTAAGATTTAGTATGCCTAAAGTGAAGTGAAATAATTCTGGTGAACTAAAAAGGCTGAAGTGGTAGTTAGGACTGACTTTTATGTAGGAATGCCTACAATGAAATAGATTCTGAATGGATTTAGATTTTAAAAGTAAGGGTTTTAGAGAAAATGTTCCTTATATTATAGTATGGTCATGTGAATTACATTTAAGTTGTGGCGGTTTTCTTGGACAAAGGTTGAAATTAGGGTTAGATTAAGGGTTTTGATGAAAAGATCATTGATTTGAGTTTTTTTAGATTGTAGACTAATTTAAGATTAAAATGCAAATTAGAGTGTGTTTTTCTGAATAGAGGATAAAATTGTGTGAATGCTTTTTATTACAACAAATCTATACCGAACAAAAGCTACATTTAGATGAATAACAACAAATCTATACTGAACGAAAACAACATTTAGATGAATAATTTACGTATAATTAATTTGACTACATTGTTTTCTAAACCTACCTCCGACTGAAACCATGGAGTCAAATTTGATGATAAATGTCATTTCTCTCATGGATAATGGAGCCACAAATCTTCAGCCAGTGGTACATGTTTTGGACATCAAACCAATTGGTCCACAAGCCTCATAGGAACGATACAAAATGGTTCTATAAGATGGGACACACATGCAGAAAGCAATTCTTGCTACACAGCTTAATGAAAATGTCAAATCAAGAAGGATTCATAAGGGGTCTATACTTCAATTGATAGAAACAAAGATATCTCTATATGTTATCTTGGTAGAAGAGCTTTTGACATTGTCAGACTTTTTCATTGTAATTTTTTATACAGGTTTGGTTTTCTTCCTTGCTATTGCATGTTAGATTGAATTAAAGATTACAATATTGTTTTATGTGTGACATTTATTTTAAATTTCTATGCAGGTATTGTTTAACAATTTAAACATAATTTGTAATCAACGACATTGTGTGAATCATAAGGTATGATATACATGATGAAGATCAAATATTCAAATCCTAAATTTCTTGTCAATCAATGGATCTATTATAACTTAATCCAACAATTTAAGAGTAATCTATTATTTGTTTCAAGATTTTAGCAAGTGTACAAGAAAGAAATTGATATCTATATATAGGGTGTATAGAAAGAAATCGATATCTCTATATAGGGTGTACATCTGTATATAGGGTGTACAAAAAGAAATCGATATCTGTATATAGGAAATGATAGTAATATATATATATATATATATATATATATATATATATATATATATATATATATATATATATATATATATATATATATATATATATATATATATATATATATTCTCCAATCTTTTGTTATGGTTTATGTTGATAATTGTAATTTCTGTTGATGTTACTAAAAATAGTTTTTGGTAGAATATGTTCTCAAATAAATTCAACAATTATAGATTTAGTATATCTGAACTATTTAATCTAGGTTTTTAATTTTTGTATGAAAACTTAAAAATCATTTCAAAATATGTTCTAAAATATTAAAGCTAATATCATTTGATAGCTTTTAAGAAATGGAAATGTTTGGAAAATATTTCAAATTTTAAGCAAAAAAATTCAAATTAAGTGGCATTGTATACTCTTAATGAGTCACAAGTCATGGATATAATTCAATATGATTGAATTATGGAATAAAAAATTGATTCCTTTAGACCTTTCCTCACTTATTACATTCTCCATCTAGAGAAATGACAAGATTTGTACGGAAAACAACTTGCAAAATAGGAAACTTCGAAGCATTTTTGACATAGTTGTTTTACGACAAGAGTATGATTTAGGACACTCAAAAATTATAAGTAATGATTTCATACATCACTTGAAAAAATAGAATTTGTAATATTGTCCTTTGTTTACATGTTGCAAATAGCTCAAATAAATAAACGGTTGAAAACTTATGTAACTGTATCTATGTCTATTAATGATGTGAGTGATTTATTTCATTACAATTCTTTGTTCAAGCAGTATTATTGACAAAGGGCCTATTAGTTATTAGTTATGAACAAGGAATCCAGACCTTTGATTTCTTATCGCACTTCCATACGGCTGTCATGGAAAAAAGAGTAATGTCTTCTTTCCCTTTCCTTTCATGGAAGGAGGGTTGGTGTCTATCTTTCTCTAAACATATTCTCACTTATTTATAGAAAGAAACAAATAGGAAGGGTTACATTCATTTCCCAATCCTTTCCTTGAAAGGGGATGTAGTGCAATCTGCTTATGTTCCTTTAAAATGTATGGTTTACTTTCCTTGTTATTATGGAAATGCCATTATTCAAGGATTTATTTTAACTTATCATTTGAATTATATATTTGTACTTATTTAAATAAATCTGGGTTTCAATTACTTGAATATCCAAAAAGGAAATCAAGAGATGTCAAATGGATTTCTCTCAGATTCTGCTCAAGGGTCTAATTAATTCCCTATTTATCACACTTTTACAAACTATTTTATGATTTAATTGTCTTGACTTTACCAGGCAATTACGTTGCAAAATTGTATCAGTTGCGTCGAATTCTTAAAGAAATTGTGCTGCTTTCCATTCAATTGCATTGCTTCCTTGTTTGGTCAAAATTGTTCAAAGTTCAGGATTTGGTTGTATACTAGAGGCATTAGGGTTGCTCTATATCATGTTTTTTCAGTTTTGGATGTTGTGTAGGGAAGTGATATGCCTAATTTATTTGAATTAAAGGTTTTTTTGAATTCTAAGATGTTTATTTGATTCAAACTTGATTCTTGATTAGCGTTTAGGGTTGCCTAAAAACTAGGGCAATATGAATGTTTCTAGACTAGAATGTTTTGATTATAAATGTTACTTGGAATTCAAATTGATGCATTTAATCAATTGTATATGATTTTTCTACATGTATTTGTTTATGGTTTTGGAATTAAGGATTAGAGAACCTAGATGCAATATAGGTGAGTGGCTCTCAGTGAGAGTTCAGGGCCCTAAATGATTTCCAAGTAACCTAATGGTGAGTTTATTAATCAAGTGAAATCCTAATAAATGAATCAAAATGGGGGATATACATTAGTAGGATAATTTTGATACCTCGTGCATGCCTTAAGCACTAATATAGACTAAGGATGAGAGTGGGAAAAAGATATCCATGGAGACTTCCATAATAGAACTTTGTTAATTTCCTATATTTAATTTTTAAATATTCATTTATAATTATCAACCAACCCAATAAATTGATTATACTTAATTGAATTATATTTTCTTAATGCACTTAGATGAATAATGTGAGTTATTTATTTCATTACAATTCTCCTTTCACCTATCTAGTTGTCTTATTATTTATTAAAGAGAGAAGTTATGAAGAACTTATTATTTCTTAAAGAGATAAGTTATGAAGTGGGCTTGTTACCATGCTTTGATTTATTATAATACTTTTATATAGCTGTAATTTTACTTTAGATAATAAATTCTTTTGTTTATTATATTTCCAAATTTTGGGGGGAACTTAAAATGAGTAATGTCTTCTTTATTTATTGCACACGTAAAATCATTATTTCTATGTGCTATTGTTTATGCAAATAATAGAATTATTATTAAATGCTACTAGTTTTGAAGTGTAAATGGTTGTCAAGTTTAAAGTATTGTTTTATCAAGAATCTTTTCTACAGATTTAAGATAGTCAAATCTATGATCAAGAGCTTGAAGAGGACATTACATCACACTCAATTGCTCGAGTCTTTTAAATCAATCCTATGACAACAACAAATCAAATCCCCATGATATTTAATCCAACATCTCTACAAGTATAGTAGATAGATCATTCACCCCTTTGGGACAATCCTACGAATCAACATTTGAAGAGCTTCTTGAAAACAATCTCATCATGTTACCTTAAGTTGCGTCATATGGAATCTCATTTGTGAGTACCTATTGTGCCTAGATAATAGAAATAATGAGCATACAACATCAAATTGCATGGAGCTGACTCACATTTTATCTAAGATCTAATTGATGATGACATAATTAAAACTAAAAATCCTAATGAATCATCTAATGAAGATACTACTCTCAAGGTTGATCAACATCATGAACCTGTGTCTAGTAATGGTTGTCACGTATCTTCTACTTCTTCCAATATGCAATCACCCTCTAAAGCATCTAATCTATTCAAATGTCCTCTATTGAACAAAGAACCTAATATCATCTTCTTCCAAATCCTTTGCATAACAATAAATCCCCTCAAGCTTCAACTGCTCATATCAAAATTTCTACTATCAAAGCTACTCATGAACGTATTGGTGTAAAGATGAATCATAAAATGAGAGCCTCAACCACACAAATCACTCTACAGATGTTGATGGTTGTGATATTATTCTCATAGATTATTTAAGATAATTTTGACTAAACCACAACACCTAAATCCACACCAATTTGATAGAACACTCAAATCATTCATCATTTGTCACTGTCTGTTCTTTTGGAAAGGATCTCCAGAAAGAGGACGCATTTCTAGAATGGGGCCCTTAGTGTTCTTCATGAACTAACAACCACCGCAAGATGAAACATGAGATCTATGACCCATGATACATTTCAGACCAAATTTTGCAAAAAACTGTCTCCTTTGAGAATGTGTAGTGGAATGAAGACACATGGCATGAGTTACTTATTAATTCAAATTTAAACTATTAGCGTACAATTTATCCTATGCATCTATACCCTTGTTCTTTTAGAGGGATTTCAGAGTGGTTATAGTTGCCATCTCTCGAGGATTCAGGAACCTCGGTAAAGAGAAAATTTAGCTTCCCTGATACTTGATGAGCTTGTCAAAATAGCTCATGTTGACAAAGACGTCAGTATAAAATAAGACATTGCAAAAGAACAAAAAATAACTTTCTCGATACCCGATGAGCCCCATAGTATCATCAGTATAACATAGGATCCTACAGGTAGCCAAAGCATGTGATTGTACACCAATTACTTCATGCCAAAAAACAAAGGATGATTTGAAGCTATTAGAAACCACCCTGACAAATTTTGATGTCCATTTCCTCCATGCAACCACATTACAATGACTACTTATTTGGTCACATTATTTCAAAATATTTTTAATCCAATGAGATGTACATTTGGAGTAGTTTAAGGAAAGTTACTTGGTCACATTATTTCAAAATATGTTATAAGAATCTATGTTGAAAGTATAAAATTAATTAACAAGATTCCAATCCCAACAAGTATAAAAGGAATACTTAATCCTTCTTCAACCAAATTAATTTTTTTAGAATATTTGCACCTAATTTTGTATCTAAACCACTAAGTCAATTTCCAAATGCTAAAAAAAGGTGAGAAAATTGTGTGGTAAGAGAGGGTTGTTAATGCCTTGACATGAATTAAGAGGTTATAAATCAAAAACTAGTGCTAAAATATCCTAATTTTAGCAAAACATTTCAAATCTTCTCATTGGATTCCTTTCATAATGTAGCAGTTTGTCTAATGTCAAAAGAATGATGAAGGTTTTGAATGAGCAATTGCATTTATCAATAATCCTTCTAGGCTACAAAGGTTAAATATTCTATCACATAAAAAAGAATCTTCTTCTTTGGTAAAAGTGTCAAGGACTTTAGGCCATATTTGGTAGGAGCTAGGATAATAGCTTATGTACCTAGTGTATCTGTTAAAAATATTTTTGTGCAACAAGAAGTAACTAGTAGAAGATGTAGATAGATCAACAAGATGCAATAATTTAACATTGAAATTTTGATTACTAAAATTGTTAGGGGCTAGGGACAAGCAAAGTTCATGGTAAAATTAAACCTTGAGGCTAGATAGGTAAGTGTTGTAGAAGAAGAAGATATATGGTTTACAATCTAGAGAGGAATCCTTCGTATTAAAAAAAAAATTATTTGAAAGACATGAATTTGTCTAAAGGACTAAAGGGCAACCTAAAGAGGACATTGCAATTTCAAGAAATAAGTATGTGTTTATTGAGATGGCGTTCTTTTGTATTTTTTGATGAACATCAAGCAAATAAGGTTTTATATTAAATCCATAGTTGAGCATGTGGAGATCATTTCTATACAAAGACCATATATAAATAATTTTTAAGGGAAGCTTATTATTGGCCCACACTATGTGCAGATGCGTTAAAATTAGTAAGAAAGTTTGAGGCACGCTAAAAATTTTTCAAGTAAGATGAAATGTTTAGGTGCATTTTCTTTAATACCCATGCAAGTAGAAGCCCCTTTTAATCAATAGGGAGTTGATTTTATTGTACAAATTAAAAAGAAGTCAAGTGGTGGCCATAGATAGATTTTTAGCATGAATGTTGAATATGTCCTATGGGGGAGTATTCTAGCATTATTGGAGCGGTCACATTTTGCATTCATGAGAGTGTTTGTCATTGATGTCAACATGCTATTTATATTGAAGATGAGAAGAGTAGAAGATAGAGTTTGAACTAGCACACATAGATAATTATTTATGAGGTTATGCGGAGCTGAGGACATATTTCTTATAGTGTCCTGATAACATGGTTAAGAGTGCATATGGAAATTCAAGTATTTGCGTCAATTATAAGTAATCTAGTAGAAACTATATTCTGACAGAGTTCTTGAAAAGTGGTTTGTGATAATAAGATTATATGTCCTAACACGGATAGAATCTGGACAAGAAAAGTTATACAAAGGTTGAAGACATTGCGAAGGTGAGATGGATAAGTCAGCATAGTTAGAGGTTGCATGTGTGAAGATTTATTAAGTTTGTGAGCTGATAGTTTTGTGTAATTATGGAAATATTATGTAACATGTAATGTTTTATATTTTGTAATTGGTGAAGCCTAATTGGCCAACTCAATTATGAAATGTTGAGCGCGGTATAAAGGAATGATTATTTTCCTTGATTATAGAGTGTGGATATGAAAAAAAAGCTGTGAACTGCGAGTAAGTGATCTAAAGGATTGTTAAGTAATGCACAGTGTGTAGATCTAGTCTTGAGATCTGGAAAGCATTTGGTGTGACATAGGCACTGTCAGAGGAGAGAATAAAATTTGCTGAGATTAGTTATGTTTGGTATAATTCTATTTGGATAATAGAGAGATCAATTGGACAGTGTGCTCGGTGATCTTTCCCTTGAAGTTGTTTGGACAGTGGGTCCTTTTGTCTTCTTCAACTCCTAACAGGGTTGGAATCTCCTCACAAGGATTCAAAGTCTCCTAATAGGGACTGATATGTACTGAATGTATTTCATAGACTCCTAATAGGGTCCATCCTCTCGTAAGGAATTTTCATATTAGTACATCTTTTGTGGTTACCATCCCCTCCGGGGTTTACTCTTTGATCAAGAGGTTCCCTAGTTAACAAATTTGGTTTCATTTTGTATGGTTATCTTTTTGTGGTTGTTATTTATGTTAATCGCATGTTTTTGATATAATAATGTTGATAAAAGTTCTTTTAATCAGATAACTGACTCACCCCCCCTCTTAGTTACCTTGGTGGTCTTTACTTTCTAACATGGTTTCTAGTGGCAATTGAATACTTTAATAAATGAATTGAAGTTATCCCTACTGGGAAAGTTGCTACTAAAGTAAATATAGACTTCCTCTTGGATAATATTGAATTGTCCAATTTGAAGTGCATGTTAAAATAATAGTTGACACTTTCATTTTCTTAAGGTCTGATGAATTTACTTTATTTTTTGCAATAAATATGGCATTTTTCTATCCTATTCATCGCCTTATCATGTATAGGAAAATGATCAAGCAAGAATCAAGTAATATAATCTTGATGAATATTGTAAAGAGGATTTTAGAAAGAAAAAGAGTTCTTGGTCTGATTCAACACTCAAGATGACTATGTTGGCTAATAGGGTCACTATCAAGAAAATAATTTAAATAGATCTCCATTTAAACTACTTTATGGTGCATATACCAAATTACCAATAAACAATTTATTGCCAATATTAAAATGAATCCAAGTAAATGATAATTTGCTTTTACATCCTAATTTACAAGTTGTGGATAAAGAAGTTCAAGTTGTAGCAGACCAATATTTTCCATACCCTATTACCTTCGAAAAGGAGCTAAAGAACTATATTGATGACCATTAGTTGTGGTACATGTTGAAGCATAATGAAAGAGCATGCAAATAGATTGCTAATGAGGGTAAAATATTAAATCGGAAAGTATGAAAAGGGTAAAAGGACACACTGTTAGGATTAACAAGGCAGAAATAACAATTATGTGCAAATATAACTAATATCAGAAAATAATAAACCACACAGAATAGAACACAAGACACACAGATTTAACATGGTTCACCCAATCCTTGGGCTACGTCCACCAACAACGAGTCCAATATTATTATTATCCAGTGATTACAACCTGATTACAATCCGTAATCCCTTACAACCCAATTCTGCCGCAAGTACTAAAATCATACATCATGAAAAATCCCTAACCCTAAGCCATATTATACAATATTTTTTTGCTTTAAGGTTAGAATGAGTTATAAGTAGTCGGCCCAAATAACTGAAAAAGTAGTCGGCCTCAAAATTTTTTTTTCCTCGGGGGCTGCGCCCCCGAACCCCTGCTCTTGGGGGCTGCCGGCCCAACCTCGAACCCCGGCGAGGTCGGGAGGAAAAATGTACAGTACTTTCTTGGATAGTACTTTCCTGATTAGTCACCACAAGCTAACACACACGTTATGGCTAAGAGCTTTAGTAAAGTTAGTTTTGATTTAAATAGCCTGTTGATACTATGGTAATATTTCTAGAATATATCTATATTTAATAAAGCTTATTTTCCTATAACACACAATATATGGAAGAAAAGGACACAAATTTAGTGTAAGAACCTTGTTTATGATATTATAAGAAAAATTAACAACATAATGAGCCTCTAGCTATAAATATCATCCAAACTACCAAATTGGGTATGAAATTAATATTTTATTTATTTGTATTTTTTTTCCTAAAGAATTATAGTGACTATTCCATTGACTTGGTCTTTGTAAGGATTTGGAGATTACTATATTTAAAAGTATCTTGTAAGTGTTATCATTTTGTCACAAGGGAACAAGTTTTTCTAGGTTAACCACAAAGAAAAAATTCAAAGAACAAAGATAACAAGAATGAGCCTTAAAATGAATGTTCTTCACTCTCTTGGCTTTACCAAATCCAAATGTTTAGTACTGATTTCTCTTTAATGATAGAGGATGAGAGGATGCTTAAGAGTTGGAAGATGTGAAATAAATGTAATTAAATTATTGTAAACAATTACACATGAGACCAAATCATCTAAGCATTTAGATAATTGGTTTGGGCCTTGAAGATATAGAGAATTAAGTATATAGATATGTGTACACATCAGACCTAGAGACATTCCATTTTCACAAAGGCATGAGCTAAACTCTCTACAAAATGCATCAAAGACCAAAAAAAAGAAATTGTCAAACTTTTTTTTCTAGATTTGTGAAAACAAAGATTTTTTTGGTGGTTTTTGACCACAAAATATGCAAATCATGACGAACAGATGCTGAAAATTTCATGAAAATCTATTGTATTTTATGATTTTTGAAATTTGATCAATGATACATTTTGTAAAGAGCTTAACCACGTCCTTTAACAAACATAAATCTCAATAAAATACAATAACAGTACAAAATTTATTTAGGCCATCCGATTTGATTCCAGTTAAGTGGTAATCTTCCACATTCTTTAGGCAAGATGAATATAAAGATGTTAAAGCACATGCCAAGAACATGGATCTATTATGAAAGAAGGGCAATGAGAATCAGACTCAATCAAAGGAAGCGAAGATGCGGACACAACTTTAACTTTCCCGAAATGATGAAAGAAACACCCAACATTGGGAAAAAAGCATAAATAAAATTTGAATAGACATGTCGGTTATACAAAATTGGAATCTATCAAACACTAATCAAATTTTCCAACGACACGTGGAAAATTATTCCACCGGTGGGGCATCTTCGAAGGTAGGTCTTAGCTTCGATTTCATCAATCTATGAAATGACGAAGAAACAAAGAATAAAGGAAAAAGAACAAAGTGTCATGATAAAGTAGCACATAGCATTAGAAAATAAAATAATAACGTTGGAATCGAGTTAAAGGATAAGGGCCCGTTTGGTGCATGGAATTAACTTATCCAGAATAGACCTATTCTAGAATAAGGACCTATTCTCAGATTAATTAATTCTTAAAACAAAAACTAGAATAAGGTTTGGACCTGTTTGGTGCACCTAGAATATGACTGGAATTAATCTATTTTGCGTTTGGATTCCATAATGTAGAATTAGAATAAGGATTATTTTTCATATTTTTAATTAATTTTTGTTGTTGGATTTGTTGCATCTAGCTATGGATATCCAAGAAATAGGGGAGAAGTCTCCAATTTGAAACCCTACCCATGGTGTCGAAGACAAAATCAAATTTCTCATCAACAGAAAGATTAGCCTTTGAAGCATTGTTCTACATCTCCATCATCCTCATAGTCTGATTGTTACAACAGAAGAACATGAATCCGTATTTGCCCTATTCGACATTCCATGCGGATCACCATAGTATCTATTGCAAGACATTTCAAAATCTGCATCTGTCAAAAGTCTTTGAAATGGGTTTCTCAACCACAGTATATCTGGATCTTGTGCAAAAATAGAGCATCATAAAATTACTTCAAAAATTCAAATTGCTAAAGCCCAAATACTGCTGATAAAGAACAAAGAAGCTGAAAAACTCACAGAGAAAAGAAAATGGTAGCCTCTGTGTAAAAGATTGGTGAGCAAGAGGATTTTAGACCTCGTTATCTCAACGTAATGCCCTGTATTGTAGGAGCTCACGCCTGAGAAATTAACTCTTGGAGTCTTTAATCGATAGCAGTGAGAATGGATTTGTGTGCACGCGTTGAATGCCTTTTCATCATGGGCAACCACCAGCAGATTCTTCAGTAGTGGTTTTCTTCCTTCCCCAATTTCAAAGCTCTTCATAAACAACTCAAAAATCCTGCCAGGCTCCATACAAGTTGCGTTGATTATGGTTATTATCAGCTGCAGATGCGAAATGGACCCGACGACAAACTAAATTGCCATCTAATTTCTTATTCTCGAATAGAATTATTCGAGAATAAAACTAAATCCAAATTTTTATTGGAATTAGTTTATCCATGCATAAGCCTCAAAACGGGAATTAAATTTCCTATTCGAGAATTAGAAAAGGTGTGCCAAACAAAGAATTATTTTATTCGGGCATTATTGAATGCCTATTCCAAGTTAATTCCAGGTGCCAAACAGGCCCTAAAAGAATAGAGAAAGTCAGTTCAACATAAAGTCTGATTTTGTCTACCATTATTAAAATTTTCCATAACAAATGATTATAGTTCATCAACATTAATTCCTATCGATATTCCTAAAATGAAACATGTTAAATTATCATATTTCATTTTCATAATTATCAACCAATGAATCTACATTGATTTTACTTACCATTTTCTTAATGGGCATATACTAATGATGTGAGTGATTTATTTCATTACAATTAAAGCAGTCTTATTGACAAAGAGCCTATTAGTTATTAGTTCTGAAGTGGATGCGTTATTTTGGTAGTGTAGACATGAACAAGGAATCCAGACCTTTGATTTCTTATCGCACTTCCATACGACTATCGTGCAAAATGAGTAATGTCTTGTTTCCCTTTCCTTTCATGGAAAGAGGGTTGAATAAATAGTCTTTGTCTTTCTCTAAACATATTCCCACCTATT